>JAMWET010005653.1:0-28680 GCA_024036415.1 Prochilodus magdalenae | reverse complement strand
ACTGACATGGCTAATTGAATAAGGATGCTGAGTATAAATATGGATTAAAGGGTTAAGGAGGGTTTAAAGGATAATGAAGAGAATATGGCAATGTTGTGGTGTTGGTACTGTATCGTTAAGACCTTGGAGAGGAAAGATCGACTTACATCCGGATGGTTTTCTGCCCGCTGTCCATAGTGCGCCTGTTGAGGCCAACTGGGGTCCAACCACACTTTCCTGCAGGCCCGTGAAAAGGCGCAACTTTTTTCTGGAGTTCGCGTCAGGGTGAGTAGGACGGGCCATGACAGCGGACAGGTGGGGCTCGTGAGGTGGGAAGGAGCGCTGGAAAGGAAGCTGCCTGAATGACATCTTGAAGTCAAGCCACACGCATTTTCGGATCCGCTGGTATGACGTTCTCCCATCCCATCCACTTTCACACCCTGGGAAAGAGTGCCTGCCAAAGTAATCTTGCCCAGGAGGGCAAACTGGAACTATCCCCAGCTGGCCCCCAGCTCTCAGAGGAGGCGTATCGCGGCGTCACGATCAGGGTCTGATTGCATTTGGCCATACCATCTCACACTTGCTTGTCACCCAACAACTCCCGCGAGCCATAGGGACGTACCCAGTTCGTGAAATGCTGCGAGAGCCACACACATTCTACCGCGCAGTCGCCTACTCTCATCGGGGACCAAGAACCGGGAATGCGAGTTGCTTTCGGTGGCAGCCAGTTCCGGAGTATGTGACATCAACCGCTCTGGACCATATGTGTCAAACGGCGCAAGCGGCTCAGTACAACTAGCTATGTAGAGTATTGCCGGAGAAAAGGCTGGAAAGCTCGCTGTGACCACGGGTGGTATGTCGAATGCTTTTGCGGCCGCTCCCTATCAAGATCTATACCCTCCTGGCATTACAGGCCTCTGCACAGAGTGAAGCCATCAGTCATACGAGCTGCAGAGCGACCGTGGGGCTATTGCTAACTGACTTGGGACCCATTCGGGTGTTCTGAATCCGCCCGTTGGGTCCCTGGTTAGGTGTGTCTGATGTTGCGAGACCGAAACCCCCAGGTCTCAGAAACATCACTGATGTGTGTCCCACTTCATCCACAGATGTATCTATACCCTTGCTTGACTTCTTGTTCTTATGAACAAGGAGACACTCACTGTAAGCTGCCAGTAAAGTCTAGAACCCAACCTCGGAATTCCTCACGCCTGCTGTAGTATGTTGAGATGCTGTTGAAGGAAGAACTGGAGTGGGCCTCTGATTTATTTCCATTAGCTTATGTTATATTGGAATATATTATAGATTATAGATTACTCGCCTATTGCTAGATTTGATTGATACTTGGATGGCGTGACAGCAAACGAAAAACCAACTTAATATTAATATTATATATTTAATAATAGTGCAGACGCCTTCCGAAGGTGTACTGTGTGTTATCACCTGAGCCTGTTTCCATCCTGTCCATGGCCCTGTGCCATGTGTTTACAATCGGAACAGCTTCTTCTGACCTCGATTTCAGGCCAAAAGGAAAAAATGGGAAGTGCCTTTGCAATGGGTTTTTATTTCTGCACACACCGTAGCAGGAGCTTTGCCAGAGTATTCAATAGAACAGTAAAATGTAAATCTGACATCTGTGGTTTAGATCTGTGGGGAAGACATCAGCAAATAAAGTTGGAATAGTGGTGGAAAGCAACGGCTCCGGTGAGCGCCCATGCTCGTAGCAATTAGAGCGATTCGTTACAGAATAGCAGCTGCTCCTCATGCGGCTGAGAAACCGGTGCAGCCGACCGAATTGTTGTCACATAAGCGTTCCGTCGACAATTACATAGACGGGGACATTACAGCGCAGGGCTGTGCAGCACATAACCCCACCATTACAACCATAAATGCACATTTAAGAACCAGTTTGGCGAAAAAACAGACATCAGACGACACAACATCCTGGCTGAGGTGAGATTATTCATAAGAGATCTTCCATCCTCCAATGCAGTGTGCATCTATTCCAGGTTGCACTGGTGGCTCATGGTGGCCCAACACACAAGACGTACCTATGTGCTTGTGTTTGCTTTGATTTCTCGCCATACTGTAGAGACGCTAGATCAGATGGTTTCACCAGAAGTGAAGGTCATTGTTTACTGTCTGAAGGCAATACAGCTTCTTTCTATTGGTCCCCTCTCAACGGAGCATCCTGGAACAACCATCGCCATCACTAACCCCCCTACCTGACCTTTTCCCACCTTCAGACCTGGCAACAGTGCTGACATCACCTTCCACTTCAGGACCTACCGCACCAGTGGGGTCTTCCTGGAGAACTCTGATGACCATCTGCGCAACTTTATCAGGATCGAGCTGAACTGTCGAAGTGCCACGGGAGAGTTAGCCACCACCAGACCACCACCCAGGCAAAGGACACACCCCACTCCTTATCATAATAGCTTTGGGGAGGGAAAATTAATGGGCAAGCAGGGAAAAGTAGCTAAGAGTCCAGGAAAACTGGAGAAAGTTAAGGAAGAAGAAAAGATAGAACGAAAGATAGAAGAAAACTCGTTCAGTGCGTTTCCTGAAGAAATTGCTGAGCGATGTTTGCACAGCAAAGAATTGTTGCTAGCTGGAATGCTAAGACCACTGCTAAAATGAATGGGGAGTCTGTGGTTGCGATGTACGAAGAGATAAAATAAAAACTTATAAGAGGAGTGCAAGTTCAATATGTATTAATGTTACAACCATTTCCCAATCAGACACCAAGGACCATTCCAGAGTTGTAATAACGGTGTTATATATAAAACTGACTATGTGTTCCATATTCTAACTAGTGTTAATATATAAACTGACGTGTTGTTTAAAATAACTGACTAGGGTTTCATATATACTGACTTAATGTTTCATATTATAACTGAATACCGTGTTCATTATAACTGAACTAGTTGACAAAATATAACTGACTAATGTTCACATATATAACTGACTAGGTGTTCATATATAAATGACCTAGTGGACCATATATGACTGGGATCTGGTGTTTCATATATAACTGACTAGTGTTCATATATAACTGAACTAGTGGACATAATGACTGACTGGTGTTCCATATATAAACTGACTAGTGGAACATATATAACTGACTAATGTTCATATAATAACTGGGGGACTAGTGGACATTATATAACACTGACTGGTGTTTCATATATAACCTGACTAGTGGACATATATATAACTGACTAGTGGACATATATAACTGACTACCCTAGTTGACATATATAATATGACTTGGACAGTTGTTCATATATAAAAACTAGTGGTAATATATAACTGACGTGTGTTTATAAAATAACTGACTAGTGTTTCATATATAACTGAAAAAAAACTGATAATGTTTCATATATAAAAACTGACTAGTGTTTCATATATAAACTGAACTAGTGGACGTATATATAACTGACATAATGTTCATATACTGACTTAGTTGTTCTATCTGTTCATATATAACTTTTTTTTTTTCTAGTGGGACATATAACTGACTGGTGTTCATCCATATATAACTGACGTGATGTTTTAAAATAAATAAAACTGGGGGGACTAGTGTGGACATTATATAACTTGACTAGTGGACATATATAACTGACTAGTTGAACATATATATAAACTGACTAATGTTCATATATAAAACTGACTAAGTGGGGGACATTTATATAACTGACTAGTGGACATATATAACTGACTAGTTGACATATATATAACTGACTAATGTTCATATATAACTGACTAGTGGACATATATAACTGACTGGTGTTCATATATAACTGACTAGTTGACATATATAACTGACTAGTGGACATATATAACTGACTAGTGTAGATATATAACTGACTAGTTGACATATATAACTGACTAGTGGACATATATAACTGACTAGTTGACATATATAACTGACTAGTGTTCATATATAACTGGCTAGTGTTCATATATAACTGACTAGTGTTCATATATAACTGACTGGTTGACATATATAACTGACTAGTGGGCATATATAACTGACTGGTGTTCATATATAACTGACTAGTGGACATATATAACTGACTGGTGTTCATATATAACTGACTAGTGTTCATATATAACTGACTAGTGTTCATATATAACTGACTGGTGTTCATATATAACTGACTAGTGGACATATATAACTGACTAGTGTTCATATATAACTGACTAGTGGACATATATAACTGACTAGTGGACATATATAACTGACTAGTGTTCATATATAACTGACTAGTTGACATATATAACTGACTAGTGGACATATATAACTGACTAGTGGACATATATAACTGACTGGTGTTCATATATAACTGACTGGTGGACATATATAACTGACTAGTGTTCATATATAACTGACTAGTGTTCATATATAATTGACTAGTGGACATATATAACTGACTAGTGTTCATATATAACTGACTAGTTGACATATATAATTGACTAGTGGACATATATAACTGACTAGTGTTCATATATAACTGACTAGTTGACATATATAACTGACTAGTGGACATATGTAACTGACTAGTGGACATATATAACTGACTGGTGGACATATATAACTGACTAGTGTTCATATATAACTGACTGGTGTTCATATATAACTGACTAGTGGGCATATATAACTGACTAGTGTTCATATATAACTGACTAGTGTTCATATATAACTGACTAGTGTTCATATATAACTGACTAGTGGACATATATAACTGACTAGTGGACATATATAACTGATTAGTGTTCATATATAACTGACTAGTAGACATATATAACTGACCAGTGGACATATATAACTAGTGTTCATATATAACTGACTAGTGGACATATATAACTGACTAGTGGACATGTATAACTGACTAGTGTTCATATATAACGGACTATTTGACATATATAACTGTCCAGTGGACATATATAACTGACTAGTGGACATATATAACTGACTAGTGGACATATACGACATGGGACAGTAGCTTCCTGGATGGGTGGTGGTGTTATCCGCTACGCTACACCAACCATCTATTTTATTAGATGGCCTCTGTCCTGTTTGGGATTTGATGAACCTTGTGGCCTTTATAGTTCTCTCTTTCCCTCTGTAGTTCACTCCAGCTGTTTCCTTTTCTCTCTCTCAGCTACTACTGAGGTGATATTCATTTTCATGGTGGGTGATGGGATCAGAAACGTGACCCTGCGCACTCCGAAGGCTCTGAACGATAACGAGTGGCACTATGTGGAGGCTGAAATCAACGCTAAAATGGCACGTCTCAAAGTGGACTTCTTCCCTCCGGCCGTACACAAGTTCCCTGGCCAGACTTACATCACCATGCAGTTTACCCAACCCCTGCTTGTAGGTGAGGAGTTGTAACAGCCCACCCAGCACCAAATTCTAACAAAGTTCTAAATCATAATCTTTAATAGTGTACACTAAATCACTTACTGTAAATAATAAATCATTTATAGGAGCTGCTAGATACTTTATAGTATTTACTGAATTGTTTATAGTAGTTGCTGAGTATCTCTATATTGGGATTCCATTGTCATTTCCAAACTTACTGTAATACTGTAATCATTGAATCATTTAATAATTTACAGTAGCATATAAATAACTTATTGTATTGACTAAAGCATTTAAAGTAGTTGCTTAATGTTTTATAGTAGTTCCTGGATCCTTTGAAGTAGTTAATACATTTTTTGTAGTAGGTCCTGGATCTTTTGTAGTAGTTACTGGATCTTTTGTAGTAGTTCCTAAATGTTTTGTTGTAGTCCCTGGATCTTTTGTAAGAGTTCCTGGATCTTTTGTAGTAGTTACTAAATGGTTTGTTGTAGTTCCTGGATCTTTTGTAAGAGTTCCTGGATCTTTTGTAGTAGTTACTAAATGGTTTGTTGTAGTTCCTGGATCTTTTGTAAGAGTTCCTGGATCTTTTGTAGTAGTTACTAAATGTTTTGTTGTAGTCCCTGGATCTTTTGTAAGAGTTCCTGGATCTTTTGTAGTAATTACTGGATCCTTTGTAGTAGTTAATGGATCTTTCATAGTTGCTGGATCTTTTGAAGTAGTTACTGGTTCTTTTGTAATAGTTCCAAAATTTTTTGTTGTAGTCCCTGGATCTTTTGTAAGAGTTCCTGGATCTTTTGTAGTAGTTACTAAATGTTTTGTTGTAGTTCCTGGATCTTTCGTAGGTAATTAATCTTGTTTAGTAATTACTGGATCTTTTGTAGTAGTTACTAAATGTTTTGTTGTAGTTCCTGGATTTTTTGTAAGAGGTTCTGGATCTTTTTTGTAGTAGTTACTGGATATTTTTAGTAGTTACTGAATCTAAACAGTAAAGACATGCAGTCAATGTTTACTTAATGTTGGCAAATTGGCTACATGCGTTAATCTGTGATGATCCCAAAAAAACCTTATCATGGGCTTTAATTTCATTTGTAACTCAGAACTGATCATCATGTTAAAACGTGTCTTGGCTTTGAGTGCAGGTGCTGCTAATCATACGCTGCGTCCGTTCCTGGGCTGTCTGCGCGGTCTGCGGATGAACGGGGTTCCTGTGGATCTGGAGGGAAAGGTGGATGAGCAGAACGGGATCAGGAGGAACTGTACAGGAGCGTGTTTAAACGCCTCAATACCCTGCAGAAACGGAGGCCAGTGCATCGACGGCTATGCGTCGTACTCCTGCGACTGCAACAACACAGCCTTTGATGGCTATTACTGCCAATTAGGTAAGCCAACACAGAGATACACTGCACATTAAAGGTTTTTCAGATATTTGTCTCCATTTTTCGCTGCTTTTTAAAATTGGTTTCACCTTTCCTTGACATTCTGTGAAATTTTGTAGTAATAGGAATGGCCTGAAATTATCAGAAATAACATTAAATTTGAAATGTAATGTTCCACTTCCACTCGACCCAGAGACACCAAATCGATTACACTGGCTCGTTTCTTTCTTTTTGCATCCCTTTTTCTACCATAGAGAATGAATAGGATGGAAAAATGTTTGCCTATCCACACTGCTTACACTCAACTGAGAGACACCAAACAGCCATTCAGTGTTGGATTGACCCGCACTCGTTCGTTTCTCCTTTTTTTTCGCATTCCTCGTTCCGCCCATAGAGTCCCTGTCATTTTTGGACCCACCTGAAGCCGGTTGTTTCGTTTGCCCGAGAGGTGCGAAGCTTCACATACATACTAAGGGCAGGTCCTCAAGTACCAATCCACAGCCATACTGACCCACACTCGTCTACCTGTCGTTTATTCATCCCTCGTTCGTCCCATAGAGTCCCTGTCATTTTTGGATCCACCTGAAGCCGTTTGTTTCGTTCGCCCGAGAGGTGCGAAACTTCACATATTAAGGGCATGTCCTCAAGCACCAATCCACAGCCATACTGACCCGCACTCGTCTATCTATCATTTATTCATCCCTCGTTCGTCCCATAGAATCCCTGTCATTTTTGTCCCAAACCAAGCAGTAATGCTTTCGTTCGCCTGAGGTCCACCAAACTTCACGTACACACTAAGGCCAGGCCCCCAGACGCTAATCCACAGTCATACCGACCCGGACTCGTTTACTCATCCCTCGTTCCTCACCGAGCAAGCTGTGCAACCATCCCGCGTTTCCTTCAGTTCCTTCTAGTTAGTAATAAAAGCTTTCCTGACTTTTCTGCATATGAGCATGACTAACAGCCGTCAAACTGAGCTTGTTTCTGTCTCTGTTGGAAAAAATAACGTGCTGCTTTTTCATGCACTCCTATGCACATGCACATAATCCACCAAGATTGATTTATTAGTGTTCTCAGACAGTGACTGTGCATGTCTGCCAGGTTAATGAGTGCAGGCTAATGAATGCAATTAAAATCAGTTTTATTCATTACCTGTCATCTTATTTAGCGGACCCCGTGATTTAGTGCTTTCACTGGCTTGATTGATTAACATCCTGTGGAGTACATGCCTATACCAGCAGGTGAGGGGGGTGGTCAGCTGTTATCAGCAGTGATCAGCTTCATGGGAGACACACAGAGCCAGATGAAAGTGTGGACACATAGATTAATAATAATCGGTCGGAAACCTGGGGGCAGATTTGGTGGAAACGATTCAGACCACACCATATGGCTTTGCATATAAACGTCATATGCACCGGCTCTATAAGAAGGTTGATGTCCAGTGTGGGAGATACCCCTTGGCATTCATGGGGTCACATACTGGCTGCTCCAACATATGGCTGGCTGCTACCTCACTCACCATGGCAGCACTGATGCTTCAGTAATGAGGTATCCCGTGCACAGTTACAGTTGCTAGGCTATGAAGGACCAACTGGGTGAACAAGTTTGCCACAGCGCCACCTTGCGGCAGCTTTGCCTGAATGTCTGTTTTACCATAACAGACTGTATGATATCATAAGAAGTTTATTTTGACACACCCCTTCCAGAATTCTGGTTTGGAGACATTTGGGGGGTCCCATGGGAATAACAGTGAGGGTCCAGACCTTTCCTGTGCTTCACAATTTGAATAGACTGCTGATGCAGACGGTAGATAGCTCACTCACATCATTGGTAGACTCGTCCCCTTTGGGGTCCCAAGCTATTAATCGGGAGATTCCATCATAAGAAGTTTCATTTCAGGGTCTCCCCACTTAGAATTCAGATTTCGAGACATATGGAGGATCCCATAATGGTTACTTTGGGACGTTCCAGACCCAACGGGTTTCCTTGTGTTTCAAACTTTGATTTGAGAAGCCTGTTTTTTAGAACCATGCTTGCTGTGCGTTTCACCCCAGCCACCGCTCGCCAGTCTTCCTGTAGGTCACCTGAGGTCATCTTACGGTGGGTAAGGGACATTGGAATGAGGTGGCGCTCATCACGGTCAGTAGAGAGTGGGTTTGGCCCTCTGCCAGTCTGTAGCTGTGTTGTCCTGTGTGTTGGCTGCTGGACCTTGTTCTTATGAACCAGACGCTCACTGTATCTGCCAGTAAAGGAGAACCCAACCTTCTGTTCCTCACTGAGAACCTGCTGTACATGTGGAGATGCTGAGTTAAGAAGATACAGGAGTGCTCTCTGATTTATTACCAGAGCTGTATATTTAAGCAGGTGTCCTGAAAGCTTCCTACTTTGGAAGAGAGTATTCCCAGAGAAGCCCTTTAAACCCTCCATGCTATAGCTGCAGTGTGCCTGTCTGGGTCAGGAGGATTTGTCTGGTCGGCGAATTACCGTGTTATTTAAAACTAATCTGGTTGGTAATATTTCACGTCACCTAAATCCCTCATTCTGAAGACTCTTCAGTTTTACTGTGGCGCTTATTATTAACGGCCATCGCCATGGCTATTTAATACCGCCATGCTTCTGTAGTGTAGTTTCATTAGATCTCATATAACTCAATCTAATCTAGATTAAACAGACTTCATTTGAGCTTTGAAGACCAACGGAGGATAAGGAGTTCAGACGCCGGTGCTGTGCTACGTGCAATTAATCTGACTATCTGCATGGTGACTTCAGGATCAATGCTGGTCTCTACTTTGTGGATTTCGATTCAGCTAGCAGCTGAAATGATGGAAATCTCTGAGACTGACAGGGAGATTTCTTCTGATGCACCATAATCTATAAAGGTCTGCCTAAATATATGCCTGTATATGCTGTAACATTGTTTTAATGCCACACTGATTCCTCATGGCAGGCATTTAGCTTGGGCCTCACACACACTCATCATCAAAAGAACAGCTGCACCCAGAAGGAGGTGTGGGATTGTCCTGTGATAATCCATCCCATGCAGCTTGAACATCCTCACACAGTTCCTGCAGATGGTGCGGTAGGGGTGGAGGTGGAGGGACACCAGGTCTTCTGGACGTGTAACAGCAGACTGTTCATCTCGGTGCTGACCACGGTGCCTCCACACACGGATTCGTTGGGCGTCTCCACCAAGACTAAAGCGGGACTCGTCACTGAAGATGACCCGCTGCCATTCTGAGTCACTCCATGACAGTCTGGTACGACACCACTGCAGTCTTTGGTGACGGTGACGTGGTGTTAAGGACAGTCGTGGTAACGGTCTGTGTGCATGTAGTCCTGCGTGGTGCAGCCGTCTGCCCAATGGTGCTGCACTAACAGGATGACTCATGGAGGACATCGCTGACCAAGCCCGTCCTTGCTTATGGCACATCAGTGTCTTATAATGCCAAACCTCCCCACCAAGTTTCATTCCGGTCGGTCGATTCCGTCTGGGTGCAGCTACTTGCGCAGCTGTTCTTTTGATGATGAGTGACTTTTGATTCTGGTTTATTAAAAAACATCATCTTAAATAATACAGTAGGCGGAGCTGAGCTTCCAGAGACCAAGGTAGGTCTGCACTGAAAGTGTGGAACACTGTGAGTGAACAACTTTCATTAAAGCTTCAGATGGTAAGCGCTAAGTGCGCCGAATAAAGCAGATGCACCCAGAGTGTGCACAGCCCCGGTTATATAACAAGCAGGAGCAGCAACAACCCACACGCTTAGCTCTTTCTCTTCTCTCTCAGACATTGGAGCGTACTTTGACGTCGGGGCGTGGCTGCGCTATGACATCCGTAAAGAGCCTATTCCAGACGATGCTTGGTGGGCGAACTTCTGGATCGAGCCGCACTGGCACAACTTCACACTGGGCTACAACACCACCACTGATGACATCGAGTTCAGCTTCAGCACCCTGCAGGTCCCGGCCGTCCTGCTGTACATCAGCTCCTTCCATAAAGACTACATTGCTGTTCTGCTCAAGAGAGACGGTACCATACACACACACACACACTCACACATACACACACACACATACACACACATACACACACACATATACACACACACACTCACATACACAGACACATACACACACACATATATAAATATATGTGTTTGTGTATATGTATATATATATGTATATATGAGAGGATTTAAATTTTGTCACCTGTGACTGAAACGTTCCCTACAGTGTGTAATCCCTCCACGAACGCCTATACCAGCTGTGATTGGATTTGGTGTGGACTGGAGTTTCTGGATGTAGGCCACACCAGTGTTCACTCTTCCAACAATGCATGGCTCAGTTGGGTCAGATTTGGTGGATGCCTTCCCTGAAGTTTTAGACATTGTTCTAGGCCTTAATCCAGTCTAAGAAGGTGGAGTTTGCTGTTTCACACCAATTACAACGCACTCAGTATCACACATCTACAGATCTTCAACAATAACCAAAATCTACAATGGAAATCTATTCATAAGACCAGTCTCGGGTGAAGAAACTCCACTTCCAGCTGAGAAGAGAGGCTTGTTCTCCAATACAGCCAGCAAATCCTGTATGCTGCTGTTGTTCACTGTACTCATGTAAACGATGCTGATGACGTCATGGATGATGATGTCACTTCCCTTCCAGGCTCTCTGTCTCTGAGGTACCGGCTGGGGTTGTTAACGCATAAGTTTCAGCTGACCAACAGAAACCTGGCTGACGGCTTCCCTCACTTTGTCAACATCACCAGGCATAACTACACTGTATGGACTCAGGTAGGATTGAGCTCAGAGTGCAGGTGTAGATTGAACACGGTGCAGTGATACGTGCTTATACGAATGTATGTTGTAGGTGGACTACATGGAGCCGTGGGTTGAGAGGTTAACACTCGGGGAGATTCCAAGATTTGACTCACCGAAGTCCATTTTTCTGGGCAGAGTGATGGGTAAGAACAAGGCTGGCTGTTTAATCGGCTCTTCTGCAGTAATAACGTGATTTGTGTTTATTGATATTTAATAATTCATGTGTTTAATTAGACTACCACACTTGAGCCATGGCAACAAAGCAACTCAGTAACAAGCCCATGAATCGATTTCAGTAGCGATCTGAATGAGCTCACACGGTTGCTAGTCTAAAACCACGGTGCCTCGTCTTTTATACAGTGATACAAAACATGCTAACATACAGAAACATACAGAAAGCTCTATTATAGATGCTGATAAGTTTCATATGCACTCCGCAGGTGGCAGATTTAAATTTAGACATTAGAAAATTCTAAGAATGTAATGCAGGCAAGACACCCAGATCCATAGTTTTAAAAGTGCCATATCTTATAAAGGTCATGCAGTCTATATATAAAAGGTCAACTGCTAAAACAGACTTAAAAAATTAAATTAAATTAAATTAAATTAAATTAAATTAAATTAAATTAAATTAAATTAAATTAAATTAAATTAATAGGTAAGTCAGTAAATAAGTAAGTAAGTAAATAAATAAATAGATAAGTCAGTAAATAAGTAAATAAATAAATAAATAAACAAATAATTATTATTAATTATTAATATTATTATTATTAATACTATTACTATTATTATTATTACTATTACTATTATTATTATTATTATTATTATTATTATTATTACTATTATTATTACTATTATTATTTTTATTATTATTATAAGAAAGACATTGTAGTTAATTCTTCATGATTTTTTTTTTTTTTTTTTGTAAAGTGTTCTTGGGTATGTGCTAGGTGCTATAGGATTGTAACCCATTATTATTAATATTATTATTATTATTATTATTAATACTATTATTATTGTTATTATTATTACTACTATTATTGCTATTATTATTATTATTATTATTATTAATACTATTATTATTGTTATTATTATTATTACTATTATTACTATTATTAATATTATTATTATTATTATTATTATTATTATTATTATTATTATTATTATTATTATTATTATAAGAAAGACCTTGTAGTTAATTCATCATGGCTAAGTTGCTATGAACATATCTACATACACTCACTTAGCTCCGCCTACAGCAGTTATCCCACCCATTTAGTTTGAGTGTTGCTCCTATGCTGAGCACTCATTGGCCAGTAATCAATAACTACAGATTCAAGATACCGATCTCTCTTTGCCTTCTCAGAGGTCGGAGACATTGACTACGACATTCAAAGGCACAACAGCCCTGGTCTGGTGGGCTGTATTTCGGGGGTCCGCTACAACATCTTTGCCCCACTGAAGGCTTACTTCCGGCCCAATGTAACCAACCCACCGGTGACGACGCAGGGCTACGTGGTGGAGTCTAACTGTGGGGCCTTCCCACCAGTCTTAGGCTACGTCCCCTGGGAGGATGACCCGTGGTTCACTGGACTGTGTAAGACTACATTACCCAGCATGCACTATTGTACATGAACCTCCCAGGATGTTGTGGAAGGGAAACTGGGATCCCACACTTATAAACATACCTGTATGGAAGATGATTGTAGTCCTATGATGGTGAAACTGTAGTGTGTCTTTCTGTCAGAAACGCTCCTCTTTCGGCCCGGAGCGAGGGATGTAGTGGGTGATGATGTCCTGATGTAATGTTCATCTCTCTTTTTTACAGTCTTTTATTATATTCATGATGACGTGACTCCGCCCTGGATGACACGTAAGTGTTCACGTTCTCATACCCACTGAAATATTCATCTCTGATCTGCATGTTTGATGAGGTGTCTCTGCAGACCACTACAGTAGCCTTAATTCACCCACTCATCCCTCTCTCTCTCTCTCTCTCTCTCTCTCTCTCTCTCTCTCTCCCTCTCTCTCTTTTTCTCTCCCTCTCCCTCTCTCTCTCTCTCTCTCTCTCTCTCTCTCTCTCTCTCTCTCTCTCTCTCTCTCTCTCTCTCTCTCTCTCTCTCTCTCTCTCACAGTCTCTCTTTTTCTCCCCCCACTCTCTCTCTCTCTCTCTCTCTCTCTCTCTCTCTCTCTCTCTATTATTCTCTCTCTTTCTCTCTCTCTCTATCATTCTCTCTCTTTCTCTCTCTCTCTATCATTCTCTCTCTATATCATTCTCTGTCTTTTTCTCCCTCTCTCTTTCTTTTTTCCTCTCTCTCACCCCCACTCTCTCTTTTCCTCTCTCTCTCTTGCCCCCTCTTTTTCACACTTTCTCTCTCCCGCTCTCTCTTTCTTCTACCCTCTCTCTCTTTCTCGCCCCCCTCTCTCTTTCTCCCCAATCTCTCTTCCCCCCTCTCTCTCTTTCTCGCCCCCCTCTCTCTTTCTCCCCAATCTCTCTTCCCCCCTCTCTCTCTTATACCCTCTCTCTCTTCCTACCTCTCTCTCTTCCTACCTCTCTCTCTCTCTCTCTCTCTCTCTCACTGTCTCTCTCTTTCTCCACCCACTCTCTTTCTCTCTCTCTCTATTATTCTCTCTCTTTCTCTTTCTCTATCATTCTCTCTCTTTATCTCTCTCTCTATCATTCTCTCTCTCTCTCATTCTCTTTTTCTCGCTCCCTCTCTCTTTTTCACTCTCTTTGTCTCCTTCTCTCTTTCTTTTTTCCTCTCTCTCACCCCCACTCTCTTTCTCTTTCTCTTTTCCCCTCTCTCTCTTGCCCCCTCTCTTTTTCACACTTTCTCTCTCCTTCTCTCTTTCTTCTCCCCTCTCTCTCTTTGTCACTCTCTCTCTCTATTTCCCCATCTTTCTTTTTTCCTCTCTCTTTCTCGCCCCCCCTCTCATTCTCCCCCCCTCTTTCCCCCCTCTCTCTTTTATACCCTCTCTCTCTTCCTACCTCTCTCTTTCTCTCTCTCTCTCTCTCTGTCTCTCTCTCTCTCCCCTCTCTCTTTCTTTTTCCCTCTCTCATACCCCCACTCTCTCTCTCTTTCTCTTGTCCCCTCTCTCTTTCTTCTCCCCTCTCTCTTTCTCTCACTCTCTCTTTCTATTTCCCCCTCTCTCTTTCTCCGCCCCCCCCTCTCTTCCCCCCTCTCTCTCTCTTTCTCTTTCCCGCCCCCCCCCTCTCCCCCCCTCTTTCTCTTTTTCCCCCTCTCTCTCTCTTCCTGCCTCTCTCTTTCTCTTCCTGCCTCTCTCTTTCTCTTCCCCCCTCTCTCTCTCTCTCTCTTTATCCCTCTCTCTAATCTCCTGTTTGTTTGTAATTCTGTGTGTTTGAAATCCTGTGTCTCTGAGGTTTTGCTCTGGCCTGAGGAGACTAGGGTGTGGGCTTGTGTTGTGGGATTGTGGAGTCTTTCTGCGGAAATGATTTCTCCTCGTCTGCTATAAGAAAATGGGGCTCAGAGGAGCAGTTTGGTGAAGAATCAGTTTGGGCCAATCAGATGGACAGCACTCATTTCATTTAAATTGCCTGAGAAGGTTTGGGTGACATGCCGGACGTCTCATGTCGTAAAGGTTCTGTTCTTGTAAAGTAATGGGGGGTCACCTGGGGAAAGGTACGGCTGTATCCGTGTTTAGTTTGGGATGCTGTGGAATAAGCAGCTTCATGTGGGAGACTGTAATAACAAATGAAATGTAGTAAATTCATGTTGAGTAATTATATCAGTGCTGGTTTGTTGGTGCGGCTGCTGTTGTGGCCTCTGAGGAGCTGGCATCATAGCTGGGTTAGATGAGAATATGGGGGAGAAGTGCTCAAAGAGCTTCAGTCAGAGTGCCATTGTGGTGCCACTGTATTGCCACTCAAAACATCTCTCAGCCAATTACACAGCAGGGCCGGAACCAACTGTGGTATAATACCAAATCACAAACTGTGGTAAACTTTGGAAAGTTGTTACCTCAAACTCAAACATGTGTAAGCTCCCTCTTGCTGGTGTGGGTTCATTCAGTGCAGTCTAGTAGCTCCTTCTGCTGGAGAAACTTCAGACTGCGGGTTACAAGCCCAGGGATCAATGGCACATGGAGTCAAACCCCCTAACTGTCTAGGCTTAAATTAGGACATCCTGACCTCTACGTGTTGCAGTTTGTCATGAGACCACTGAGGGACCAACTCACCTGAAGTCCAAGTCCTCAGATCACCTTGAAGGGGGAGCGGGGGCAGCTCAGTCCATGATCCCTTGGTCACCCAGCTCAAGCTGTGTTCATAGTAGCATTGAGGTCTTATATGTTGATGGAAGGATGTCCACAGGAAAGAAGAGAGAGAGGACGAGACCCAAGGAGAGATCCAACCTCTCTCTGGAACAGTCTGACAAGCAGCGTTCAAAGCACCACTGTTTCCCGCCGTTGCTCCAGCCGCCATTTCCGGCTGAGCCCACAGTTTATAAGACCCCAGTGACTGGCGCCCCCATGTGGCCAAACGTGAAAATCACTACCTGCCCTTAGCCAGTAGCTTTCCCTAACACTGTAGTACATGCGGTATACGAGTGAGGGTCAAAGTCATGCCCATATTAGGCGTTATCCATGGCTGTGGGAATTGGGATTGGGAATTCTGTCTGGAAACTCCTTCGGAAAGCCATGCCAGCTCACCTAAGCCACACCTCGGGTGCGGATGGCTACTGACTGGTGTGTTTGTGTCTCCACAGTGATCGTCACCGTGTCTCTGATGCTGCTCTTCCTGATCCTGTACGGCCTGTACATTTACCTGTACAGGTATAAGGGCAGTTACCACACAAACGAACCCAAGAACCTGGAGTCCCCCAGTTCGGCACGGCCGCTGACCGAAACCCTGCGGAAGGAGAAGAAGAATCTTCCGGAAATACAGGAGGAGGCACCCAGCGAATAACAGAGGGAGAGACATGAGTGGGGAGGGGGGGGAGAGGGACAGAGGAGGACGAGTGAAAGAGAGAACAGGACGAGTGCACAGAGCGAGTTAAGTTCCGACTGCAGAGCGCGTCTATATTTTTCTTGTATATCTCCTCTCTCGTCTTTTTTTAGCTCAACTTTGTTACAGTGTATAGAGAGAAAAAAGTGATGCAGTGAATTTACATGGTTTGAAGATGTATATAGTTCCTGCATGAATAAAATATCTATAGCTGTGCAGTACACATATATATCTATATATACAGCTCTGGAAGAAATAAGAGACCACCTCAAGATGATCAGTTCCTCTAGCCGTGCAGGTTCTGGGTTTGTGTTGGACCAGAATCCCTCAGTTCTGTTTTATTCTCTACTCTACTGGAACCATGTCTCCCAAACTCCAGATCAGATACTGTATTAGATCTGGTCAAAATAACAGAAACGCCTGCAGAGGCCTGTTTCCAACCATCCTCACTGTGCAGCTCACCCCAGCTGCCACTCCTCATTCTCTGTAGGTCACTTGAGGTCATCTTATAGGTATCAAGTTACCTTCAAATGAGGTGGCGGTCATCACGGTCAGTCATTTTCAGCCTCTGCCTGAGCTGTGTACAGTCTGTAGCTGTGTTGGCCCGTGTGTCTTAGCTTGACCCTGTTCTTATGAAGCACTGGTCCTGAAGTGTTATGGAAGGAAGGAACCATATGCTTGTGGTATCTGCCAGTAGCGCTAGAACCGGACTGTCAGTTCCTCACTAAGAACCTGTCTCTCAAGCTCCTTTGGTCTGTAGGTGTAATTTGACTACACTTAATTGACGGGTGGTGCTAGTGCCGCTTCTGCCATCCACCTGGTTCTAAAATGAGAGAGCAGTGATGACAGCAGCGGGTTTTATGCTATCGCTCATAAGGATGGGGTCTGGTTCAGGTGATCACCTACTGTGGAGATGCTGGATAAAGAAGAAACTGGAGTGGTCTCTTATTTTTTTCCAGAGTTATATATCTGTGTATATATATATATATATATATATATATATATATATATACATATTTATGGCTGCATAGATGATGATTAAACTTCAGTTTGAGTCAGAAAATGGGAAACCCAACCCCTATGATCATTTCCACTAGCACACCTATGGGATTTCTAATGGCGTGTTAACACTAAGCTAACGATGCATATTTTTGGATATCCAAGATTTAACACAGACAGCACCACCTTTAAAGCCCAATTCTTTCCAGCATAGAAGGAAAAACATTCACTAATGAATTAAACAATTTTCACACACAAAAAACACTACAACCAGTGGTCCCCAGTGTCCCCATAGGGCCCCACGACAGTTTCCCCAGACCCCAAAGTCCAAACACAGTAGGACAAAATGAATTTCAGTTTTGTTTTTAAGAAAATTATGTACAGCAAGTAATATTCAGTGCAGCACTTTCTTTAGTGTACTCTGGTTTTTTCCTGTTTCAACAACGTGCAGGTTGTACATGGGGGTGTAATCTTGACATCTGGTGCTTTAATCGATCTGGAGAGTGGAACATCTGCAGGGTAATCGAGCCTGAACGAATTGCCGTCTGTTGTCCCCACACTGCTTTTACAAATGCCTGGCCAGCCTGAATGTGCCTGAGTTAAACTGCCAGGAATCGAAGACCAGGAGCGCATAGGAAACATAACCCATCAGCACGTAACGTTGGCTTGCTATTCCGGCAGTGTTTTTTGCGGTATATGATACTATTTAAGAAAAAATGAAGTCCACCGATTTTTTTGAAAAAAAAAGACACAGCACAAACTAGGACTAATCGATGTTAGAATACAGCCCGTTTTGAAAATGCACATGTTTTTACACACGTTGTTATCTACAGAATGTATGGGTTTCAAAAAAAAAAGGAAAATAGGATTTTAGCCTATGAGCTGATATATCTGCCAATATCACTTCGTAATAGCTTGACGGGGATGTGAGTATAGATTTGTAATATTACCTGACCTTTCATCTATTGAACTATTGGCTTGCTGATTAGACCAGGACAATATAACAGCTCCTGAAGGACTTATTTTTTTGTTTTCGACAGGAACTGTAGCCTTTTGTTCAATTTAAATATCAGAAATATAGCATTAAATATACCTCCCCCATAGTTTTTTATGGTTAATGGCGATGAAGCCCATACTGTGGCTTGATCGTGTACTGCGTAAATGCTAGAAGGCCTATAGAACAGACAAAACGCAAAATTACTTTTGACCCTGACAGCAAACACTGCGAAGAATAAAATTTCGGTGGGCCAGAGACACTCCATTGCCCAAAAAAGTAATTCGCTAGTCTGCTCTTCACACTACTATGAACCCATAGTGGGCATCCCTGACTCACTCCACGGGATTTAATAAAATGCATATCTAGGTGCCGGTGTTTATATACCTGTCAGCCATGGAGGTGCTTGGAAACACCGGAAGTCAATTGAAATTTTGGGTGGTGGGAGATAGAAAATACTTTTGGCCATTGTTTTTTGTTTTTTACTTGCCCAACCTAGGACATCGATTTCAATGGGCTATAAAATGAAAACTGAACATTAACAGGCGTCCTGTTAGGCGTCCCCGTACCTGATAGGAATTTGGGAATCTTTGTGAAATCAACAATCCGTGTGGGCGCCGCTCGATAGCGCCCCTTTGCTGCCACTGTTTTCTTACTGAGAAGTGCAGCCCTGTTTCACGTGTTCCCCCTACATTTTGCATGAGATGTAATGTGTTTTTCTGGCCTAACCTTACGCCATTCTAGCTTTCCGCGCGAGGTTCCCGCACATCCTCCCAGCGTCAACTAATACTACCCTACGAAAACGAGGGACCGAGCAATGTACTGTATGTGGTATGTCGGGAATGCCGAATCAGGTTTGTGTTCCAACCGTGGTGGGTGTGTGGAAGTGCCACAGCTGGCTGAGATTTAAGACTACGGGCGGTGTGCTCTGATTCCTTTCACTGCCCTCCTGCCATATTGCCTAGCCGTCCATTGGTTTTTTTTTCCCCTAGTTTAACCAGCATTGTTCATAACGGAACCATGGTGGGACAAAAACGGTGAACCGGAATTACATTCACCTTGCAGCTCTCCCAGAAAGTCCAGGAGAAGAGCAGTAGTGAGAGGAAACATCAGCGTGTGTGGCGGGGTTGGTCTCCGAGTGCATTGTTGGTGTTTGAAATACAGTTCTGACATACGGCGTACGTGGTATTTCAATCTAGGGGGCCGTTTACAGCCCAAAAGCTAGACATGAGTCAGAGCCAAGGGGGACTCTGTTAAGACACTTATCGCCATCAAACCCCCATCCTCCCTCCACCCCCACGCACAGTCCACGTTCCTTACCAAAAGGGTGGTCCTTGTATTAGAGCCGCCTCCTAGTATCCACACTAGCTACTTCCCCTTCCTGCATGTCTTTAGGCGTGCCAGAACACTGATGCTTAACATTTTAGCCTTTCAGATCCAGAGGGGAGTTCAAGCAAAGCGATCTGCTATGCCTGAAGTTGGCACGAAAATGGAACAATCCCCCCCTTGAGATTTCAGGTTCAAAGTGAGGCCAGCTTCGACTCTACACTCTTAAAAATAGACGTGTCAGGAACAACAAACTGTGTCCTTTACTGTGCTACTAACCCGGGTTGGGGTGGGTAACTCAAAAACAGAGAGCCATCACAAAAGAAAACGATCCAAACCCAGGATCCAGATCCAAAGAAGATCCATATATAAAACAAGAAAGCAGTAATTAGTCAATACTGATCTTGACCTGTGATTCAATTCCTACAAATAATATTTTTGCAGATTTTTACAACAAAACATACTATACCATATATCCAAAGTTGGAATCCGTGACAACATGTTTGCCAAAATTGCTGGGACAGGAGCATAATCGTTTTTCACTGTCCCCAGAAAAAACAAGATCCTACAAAATGGCAAACTTTACAGGAGGAGCCAAAAACCGCATTTCAATTTTAATGTAAGTCATATGGAACCAGAGGTTCTTACTAAGCACTTTTGGGCCATTTCAAGTTGGTCCATTCATAATGCAATCTCCAACAAAGTGCTAAACGGGAGCTGCTGTTTTTCAAATGATGCATAAAAGTCAAACACTGTATGCCATAAATACAAGAGATACATGTTTATTCATTAGGACAGCGACCATATTTACCACGGTGGTTCCCCACATCAACCATTGCCTTAAGCATGCACACTTGAGCAACTTTAAATCAAAGGGGGACCTGAAGTATGGAAGTTTCCTTTGTAAATTGTGATTTGAATGATATTCCGCCGGTTTTTTTCAAAATAGTTTTTTTTTTCTAGTGCAAATATCAAACTTGATTTATGTGAAAAATTCTGCTGTCTAAGTTCATTATGTTCTATTTTCAGATTTTCCGATTTTGAAATTCTATCATATTTGATTCGTGCTTCCTAATATTGAAAGGCTAGTGGGATAATAGCCCGTGAGGGAAAACGTGTTGGTATCAACCGTGTCCATTGTTTTGGTTTTTAATAGTATGTTATTTTATTGTTTATTTGATTTATTTTTTGAATATGCCGTCTGATCTGTTTAACCGGTTTGCTAGAGAACCCTGCTCCTGTTTGATTCTGGTTTCTGATGTCTTACCGTGAGGGGGGGAAACCCCCTATGTAAAAATTCCAGTCTAGTGCCTTTTTTTCTCAGGCTAGTTTTTTTTGCGTTCGCGTGTTGGGAAAAACCACAGCGGCCTGCTACTCCTTCTTTTCTAGCTTCTTACTAATAACTATCCATAACCAAAGTTAGAGGCACCGTCCGTCATCACCATGAAGTAGATCTAGAGCAGTGCGTAAAAAAATGAGAAAACCAATAAAAAAAACATAAAAAAGAAGATAGCAAAATAAAATTTGCAAGTGACCCTTGGAAGCCACTTTATGGCACCCTGCAATGCCGACACGCCACTAAAAAATATACATTACAAATGCAGTGATAAAATGAAAACAGACCAGCTGCCTTCCAGTGACGTTGTCCCCCGTCAGCCCATTCAGAACGTCCCCGTGCCTGTCCTGTTGGTTGCTTCAGATTTTTTATAGTGGACAGGCGTGTTAGAAATGAAACGAGCTTATTTTTTTTTATTGAAAACAACTAATCCGTATGAAAAAATAAAAGCCTAAGAACCAGAACGAGTCGTGAGCAATTGTTGTATGATTAGTGAGCACTGGGAAAAAAAAACAAAAAAGTGCGTTCCGAGGTAGATGGCTTTTGTAGATTATTCCAGACTTCAACACAAATTTCTAAATAAATCCAGCCTCCAAGCGTAACGTGGACATCACCCAGCTTTGGTCCTTCCGTCCAGTAATGCCTCCTTCATCCCTTAAGTAAATTGTTCCCTGCCCCCTTCTCAAAAATCAGGATTCACCCAACTAAACCAACTGTAACACGTGAAAAAAATGGAATAACAAAAACCAAGCAGTGAATGATTGCCTGTGGGAACAGTTATTCCCTGTAAATTGGACTTGTTGTTTGTTGTAGGAATGACATTCCGTGGGAATGCTTCCCTGTAAGGCCATTGAATTTTGCTGTAGGAATGAATTTTTTAATTCCTCTGGGACTGATGATCCTTTTGAAAGAGCATGCATTGTATCTGTAGGAGCGTTTTTTGTGGAAATGATTTATTATTTGTGGGAATGCAAATTCCCTGTCGTAAGACAAAGTTTTTTCTATGGAGACAAATATCACAATATTATTCGGTAGGAAAAAATGAATTTCCTGTATGAATGTGTTTTTTTGTGATAAAGAGAATTGCTTCCTGTCGGAATGTTTTTATAATCAGTGGAAACACATAAATTTTTTTTTTGTGGGAATGATTTTTTCTGTTCAGGAAATGATTCCTGTGGGTAATGAAAGGTTTTTCTGTAAGCTACAATTTTTGTGAATTTTGTATGCCTGATTCCCCATGTAAGTAATGGTATTTTTGTTGGCCTTGCACTTCCAATGGGCGCGTTTCCTTGTCCGACTGATTGTCTGTGTAAAGGCAGGCATGTTTTTTTAATGGGGGAGAACTTCTACATTAAATCATTTGTGCCTTTAACTTTTAACCTGTACGTACATTTTTGTATTAATAACTTACTGGGCTTCTTACACATAAGTGGGAAATGATTTTCAACAAATGTAAGTAGGAATGATTTCTGTAAGAGGGAATGTATAGATTTATTTCTGTAGGGAGATGGTTTTTGTTTTGTTATGGGAAATTATTCCTGTGGGAATTGATTTCTGTAGAGAATGATTATCTTTGGGAATGTATTATCTGTAGGAATTATTTTTTGAGGGAAAATGATTTCTGTATGAATTGGTTATATATTTGTGGGAATGGTTTGTCTGTTTGGAAATGAGTTTCACTGTAAGGATTTTAATTTCTGTAGAATGTTTTTCAATGTAGGAATGTGTTTTGTTTTTTGTGGGAATGATTTCTGTTAGGAAATTATAAATAATCCTGTGGGAATAAGCTTTCTGTAGGAAATGGAGATTTCTTTGCAGAGAATGATTTCAACTACATGAGTGAATGATTTCTGTAGGAAAAATGAAAATTAATCTATGTAGGATGTTGTTTTTTGTGGAAAAAGATAATTTTTATTGTGAGGAATGAAGATCCTGTGGGAAATGAAAAAATGTAAGCTGTAAATGAATGTTTTGTAATTAATTTCAGTTAGTAGGAAGTCGATTCCCATGTCATGAATTGTTTTTGAAATGTGGGAATAAGTCTTACCACGGGAATATGACATTTCACTGTAGGATATGATTATCTGTAGGAATGTAAAATATGATTTATGGAGATTATTCTAGTCCCTGTGGAATGAAAATTCTGTAGGAATCCGATTTCCTGAAAATGGGAGGATGATATTATCTGTAGGAATGATCTATCTGGTGGATGAGAATGAGATTCTATTGTAGTAATTGACTTTAAATGTAAGGGAATGTTTCTCTGTAGAGGATCATGGTGTTTTTTAATATTTTTTGAATGGGAATGAACATTCTGATATCTGTAAGGATGTATTTTTGTAGATGTAGGAAATAAGGCTTAAAATTCAAAAATGTGGTAATGAATGTTCAAACTGGTAGGTGAATGTTATATCTAAAGTAGGAATTATTATATGTGGAGTATGATTTACTGTGATGAATAGAATTACTATATGGATATGTTTATTGTGGGAATATTAAGTGTTTTGTAGGAGAATTGATTTTTGCGGAAGTATGAAATTATCCTGTGGAGAAATGAAAAAAATGTTCTGTAAGGAAATATTATTATATATGATCGTGATGATCATCTCGTGGAGAATGATTACAATAAAATGATGGAGAATTAGTTTTGAAAATGGAATAGGAATGATATTCTGGTGGGGAGAATAATTAATATGAATGGAATATATTTTTGGGCAAGAATGGTTATTTTATTAGAAAGAATCACTTGATGGAGAACAGAGATATATGTAGGGAATACTCTTACTGTAGGAAAGGATTTCTGTAACAGAGTATTACATGGTTCTATGGGTAGTCATTTTTGAAAAAAAGAATTGTGGGAATTATTTCTATGAAGAGATAATTTTTCTTACAAATCTTGCATGAATGATTTCTGTGGGAGATAGGGACTTATATGTGGGAATGGTTATTTACAACTTGGAGAATGATGTGATATGGGAATTAATGTAGGATGAGTTGGGAATCTGGTACAGGACTCAAATGTGATTGATTTTAGCAAGGAAATTAAAACCTTTTTTTCAAAAAAAAAGTTGAAAAGGCACACTAAAAAAGGTTCCATAAAGGATTCATCGTTACAATGCGCCGCTTATGGTTTTCGACTATTAGAACGCGTGATTTTTAGAAAGATGAATCTGAGTAGTAGTGAAGAACCCTTTTTCAGAGTATTATTAAAGAACCCATCACATTACTATTAACTATCTTTTGCCAAAAATTTCAAGGGTTTCAATTTCTTAGATTCCTAAAATCACGGACAAAAAGAATGGATAAATAAATCAGGAGAACATATAAAATAGACAAAAAATCCTGATGTATGTCAAACAGTTAGAAAGACAGAACTTACAAACACAACATGACACGCAGTGCCCAACGTTTTAATCTTATAAGGTGCCAAAAAGAAATAAAAAGTCCATCTGTTTTCAGTAGCCAATGTAGGAACTTTTATTGTATTGGCAATTAAAGAACCCTTTCATAAGGGCGGCTCTCTTTAGGCTAAACATTTTTTGTGAATGAGGATGCATGAAGGTGAGTCTTATAATAGCTATGAGACTCTGATTCCCACAACTGTTTAGCTACACAAGCCATCAGACATAATGACTCTACATGCAGTTCTGACTGGATTAATCAGAGGAAACAGTCTTCAATAAAATGTCTCTCTTTCTAGCAACTCTCGCATCCAGACGCAGTGAATAAGGACTTGCAGGTCCTTGAGTTTTCTAGAAGCGTGTGTGGGGTATGGGAGTTTGCCTATGAGTAGAGATGTGTCACACATCATGGTTATAGTTGGTGCACCTCACATAAGATTTATCGTAGTATTGTGTAGTGAGAAGATCGGCGGGATAGTGGCGTTTTCTGATTGTCTGGATAGGGGTCCCATCTTTAAAGACGTTTGGCTGTTGGTATCGAGCTTAGGTTGGTTGGTGCGGTACATACAAACTATTAGAAGGGGAAGGATGTTTCAGCGTTGGTTTGTTGTGTGTGCCATATCTAAGACTCATGAAGGGCATTGTTGGTATCTGAGAGTTTGGATTGCTGTTGCATCATTATCTAAGACTAACTGGCTGTTGTTGATAATTCCTAGCTGTTTATTGTTGTTGGTTTAGCACTATCTGAAGACTTGTGAGATTTTTGGTTGTCCATCAGCGTTGGTTGTGTACGCATCTGAAACGACTTTGGCTGATTAGGTTCAGAGTGGTTTTGTTGCTTGGGATGGGGGGTCCAATCTAAAGACATTTCGGTTGTGTGGTGGAATAATCAGGTGTAATAATTGAGGGATCGAGTCTATTGTTGGTACGCCGATCTATAGGACTATTTGGCTTGGGTTCGCGTGATTTCGAAGTACTGTGGTAGCCATCTAAGACCTTGGGGGGCTGTTGAAGTTAGCACAACAGGTCGTTTTGGTTTTATTTATTGGGTTGGTAGCCATCTAAGACTTTGGTTGTTTGGTTCCAGCCGTTTTTGGTTGTTTGGTGCCATATAATAAAATTTGGCTGTTATGGTTTCATGTGTTTTGGTTGTTGGTGCCCATCTACGACTTATTGGTTTTTTGGATTTCAGGTGTGTTTTTTGTTGTTAAGGTGGCCATCTAAGACTATTGAGTATGTGGTGTGTCAGAGTGTTTATTTGTTTGGTGCCATCTAAAGACTTTGGGCAATATGTTAATTGGTTCCATCCCGTTTGGTTGTGGTGCCATCTAGACTTTTGGTTGTTTAATGGTTCAGGTATATGTTTTGAGATTGTTGGTGCCCACATCTAAGACTATAATGGTTGTTGGTTTAGGTTGGTTTGGTTAGGTTGGTGCCCAAATCCTTAAGACTTAATTAATGGCTGTTTTGGTTCCCAGCGTTTGGTTTGCTGGTGCCATCATAAAGGACTTTTGGATTGTTGGTTGTTTGAAGTTGTTTTGGTTGGGTTGGGTGCCATCTAAGACTTAATTTGCGTGTTGGTTTATATCCAAGCATTTAGGTTTGTTGGTGGGCACCATCCTAAGACTTTTGGCTGTTGGTGTCCCAGCGTTTGGTTGTGTCTGGTGCCAAATCCTAAGAACATTTGGGCTTGAAAAGCTGAAATAGAAAATTGTGCTAGGATTGGGAGATCCAAAAAATGATAGAGAAAATCAAATTGAAAGATCAGCAAAAACGTCCTCTCTGGAAAACCAAGAAGGATGAGATATGATAAAGAGGAAATTATCCCAACACAACCTGTTATAATCTTTAATTCAACCAGATTTCCTATTTTAGGTCGTAAAAATGGAAGAAAAATTTTTTGGGGAAATCTCCATAAGCGTTTCCATGAAAATGCAAGGACCAGGTCCACCCTTACCCCTAAATTCTCTCCCTGGTAACTCCGATGCGATGGTTTCCTAAATCTCAAGCTAAAATCAACTGGGTTAAATTGGGTTGAAAGGGGCTTAAAGACAAAGTGGGTATTTGGTGTGTTGTTGGAGTAAAAGCCGGATCAATATGTATAGCCGATGTTTGGGAAATTCCTCTGTTTCTTAATTATAACCTGGAATGTAACTATTCCCTGTGTGGTTTTTGGGCTTGAAGAGGTACTTGAACTGAATGTTCCTCCAAAATGTTGGTACCTTAAAAGTTCATAAAGTAAAACCCAGAGATCTATCATTACCTCCACTGTTCGCTTCGTAGTAAAGATCAGATGTTTATTCTGTTCACACATTTGGCCGAATGTGCCCGCGGGAATGTTCTGAACTTAATAGAAGGAAATTGTTTGCTTGTTTTTAAAAACCCCCTTTTTTAAAAACCCTCTCTGAATTCATTAAACTCCAGTAGTAAGAGTTTCCCATGCTAAATATTGCTAAATGCATCTTTAGCGTCAAAGCCCTTTGTAAAGTCTAATAGTGCTAATAACACTAAAAATATATAATGAAATTTCATTCAAGTTGAACTTCCCATAATTAACGTCTCTAGTCAGAAAATGGTGAATTCTCCGAAGGGAAAAAAACAAAAATGGATGGTAGAAAAGATTTTTTTAAAGATTTTTCTGCTACTTGAATATGAACGACATGTTTTTTTAAAAGTCCTTTTGGGACATTAATTAAGCTCTGCGAAGAAAACATGTGCTTTTCAAAACAGAAAGAGATGAATACAATATATCAATAACACAATTATGATAAGGACCAAAGTGAGTTAAAGCCGAAAAAAGGCGGTAAATTGTGTCCACCTGTAATACATTTAGTGAAAATGGAAAGTATATAAATTTTTTTTTTTTATCTGTGTGTTTAAACAACCTTTGTAAATCAGTTTGTTCAGTTTGTTATGCTAATCAATTATCAACCACAATTCTGAATGGTGTACAAGTGTCCCACCAGTCCCTAAGGTGTGGGGGTTGGGAACAACCCCAAAGGTTACGAAACCACTATGATATGCAGGAGGTACATGTTTAAGCACATCAAACTCCGCTGTTAAAAGAGAAACAAAAACAAGGCCGAACCCGAATCCACTCCATGACGATTGGTTTTCCCACAAATTTTTTAAATTTACTGAATGTAAAATAGGAAAAGAATCTATAAGTAAGCATCAACTTGGACAAACAAGAGTCCCCCACTAATGTGGTTTAAGGGTGGTAAGTACCTTTAGGCCCTCCTGCAGAGTGGGCCTGCACGAGGGTTGTTGGGGCTGTGGGAGTGGAGAAAGTTGACGGATTCCATAGATTTGAAGAGAGGTAGCTAAACAGATGCAAAAAAAGGGAATGGTCCTCGTTACCATAGGTGTGGAAAAAAACGCTCACAAAAAAAAGCCGAAAGGTTTAATGATTGGCTAATAAGTGGGACTGCCAAAATGTGTGGCCGGGGCCAAAAAAAAGACACACAAAATAGTGTGAAGGAAAAAACAGTAGCTGAATCTAAGCAGGTGTAAATGGAAAAGCGGACGGATCCCCCACATACAGAACTTATCTAAAAAAACCAGCAGTGGGAAAAATCCCAGTTCTCAGGGATTCTACTCGGAATCTGGTGACTGGATGACCAAATCATAAAATTTTTTGTCCCGGGAGCTTCCGGATGGATTATAATTAATCCATGGAACACGGAAATGCTGAGATTGTGGCTTACTTATTCCAGACAAAAAGTTTTCAATGGATCCTACGGTGTTAAAAAACAAATTCCACCCCATGTGGAATTCAATGCAGCCACTTCCCACAGTGTAATGAATCATTTATTTACAAACAGCGATTGACGTTTCCTTAACTCGGAAAACTAATTCTCCATCAAAAAATACCCTCCGGTAAAAACACCGTCTTTTATTTAGGGGACAGTAATTTTTGGCTCTTATGGCGGATTATTAACACCCGTGTTGTATGGGAACTTTTTACCCCTGGCTGTAAAATATTTTGTTTTTATTCCTCGTAAAATCGGTATTTTTTGTGACACCTTCATTGGTAAGTAAACCATGACTTGTGTAGAAAGCAAGACCAAACTGACCACTTCAATAAAAAACAAAAAAGTTGAAGGAAAACACAATTA
>JAMWET010005652.1:0-55000 GCA_024036415.1 Prochilodus magdalenae | reverse complement strand
CTGTGTTTACAGACGATGGTGTTGGGAAGTGTTCCCGATCCCATACAGTGACTCCACTCCAGGACCGCCGGGGTTGTTTTTAATATGGTGCGGTCTGAGGGTCTGAGGATCACCACCGTCCTGTACCGGTTCTGGTTCCAGTCCCTTGTGTACAGAGGTTCTATGGATCGTCTGGATCTGTTAATGACAGTATGAGGTGTAGATGACGATCAGCTCCAGGTTCTTTGCTGTGGTACGTTGTTCCTGAATCGCTGCTGTATCTGGAGGTGCAGTCACTCCTCCCCATCTTTACTCCTGATAGACTCCGCCTCTCTGGGAGGCCTTTATACCCAGTTATCTTACTCACCTGTTACTAATTAGCCTAATTAGCTGTGAGATCTTCCACCTGGGGCTTTTCAGCTTTCAACAACTTGATCGGTCTTCCTGTACCAACTTATTCGGATCATGCTGGCATCCCATCACATCCCAAATGATCACCTGTTTCTCTAAAGGCAATAAATCTCCTCAGCTTCTTTGGGGTTCAGAGCTCTGGAGGCGGGTGGATGTCCAGGAGGAAGACTGGTGACCACTGGGCTTTCAGTCGATATCGGAGCGAGCTGATAAATGAGCGCACAGTGCAGCAAACGGGCCCTGCATCATAATCTCTCCGGGGACGCAGAACAAACGAGCGGACTGAAGATGAAGATGCTTCCTCATCTCTCTCTCTCTCTCTCTCTCTCTCTCTCTCTCTCTCTCTAACAGGACCTTAAGTGTAGTGGGCGGAGTCACCCATAACCCCATCCAATCAGAGCTACAAGCGGGAGTCGGTGCGGCTGAGGTGGGGCGGAGCTTTACTGAGCCGGTTTATTAAGGCCGTTTCCGCGTGCAGGGCTCTCCGTCCCGTTCTCGCGCTTCTCCGCTTCTTCCAGGCAGACGGAGCTCTTCGGTGCGGCGCGTGGACGTCGTCACGCCAGTGCGAGACGGAAGCAGCAACGAGCCGATGGTGCCGGAGAGCTCGAGCACGCACGCGCTGTCCGGCCGCCGCGGAGCTGAAAGGCGCGCGCCGTCTATCCTGCCCCGCGTGACGTAGTGGGTGAGTGCAAGAGAGAGAGAGAGAGAGAGAGATCGAGTGAGTGTAAGAGGAGGAGAGCGAGAGGGAAACAAAGAGAGAGCTAGAGAGAGGGAAAGGAGGAGGATCGGGGAAGAGAGAGAGAGAGAGAGTGGGTGAGTGTGAGAGGAGGAGAGCGAGAGAGGTAGAAAGAGAGGGAGAGAAGGAAGAGAGGAAAAGAGAGGGAGAGGTAGAGAGGGAGAGAGATGGGCTGCGTCGCCTCTAAGTCGCCCGTAGGTAAGAACCCTTCTCCTCGCCTCCCTCTTTCCTCCCGTCTCCAGCTCGTGCTGCTGGCGTATGTTTGTGCACGCGGATGCTGCAGAGGCTTTGGCTGGGTGCGTGCACGCGCCGCGCATGTGTATGTGTTTATCGCCGTTAAACGGAAACGGAAGGATGCTGCTGCTGCTGCTGCTGCACTGCATCGTTAGCGCGCGCTGAGCGGCTGAGGAGCGAGCGGACACCGCGCGCGCTTAAACGTGTTTAGCTGCTGTTGCTAAGAGACGGGATTCACTTCTCGGATCCCGTTTACCCCCGTTTGCCTGTCGAGTCACCCCCGTTTGCCCCACGCACAGCTACACCCCCTGGCCTCCCCTTTGCCGACCCTGCCTGCAGGAAGGACAGCCCAGGACTGTAAACTCAGTCCATCGGAACAGCCCTGTTCAGGTTCGGCTCACTGGGGATATACACATCAGATGCTATAGGTGCCATAACTTTCACACAGGCCACATTATGGGGGTTATTATCTTTAATATACAGGACCTGCATCCATGGAACACCACACGTACATAATGCTACATGAAGAATGTTTATCTGGTCAGTATGGAAGTACATCAGAGATCTTGAGATCACCAGTTAATCTTCTTGTGCGCTCAAGATAGCAAGGGTTGGGTTTTTAATAATCGTCTTCGGATTTTAAGATTAAGTTGTGATCTCGAGAAGACGACTTTGGTTATCCTGAGAACATAACTGATCAGAAGGCCATTCTGTTCTCCAGACAGTTCCATAACCACCACCATGACATCACCCAATACCGAGTTCATCTAATCAATCAACCCTTCAGATATTAAACCAGGTGTTTATGGGATTGGACAGAACGTCGGGCCCAGACTGTCATTAAGACCGCCAAAATTCCCAGAATGCACTGGGAGTCATCGGCAAGATGGCCGCACAAGCGACCAGAGATACCCATAAATAAAGAGATTCCCTGTTCCACCTTAAAGGGTGCAGCAGTTGTGTTTTGGTACCTGAGGTTGCTGCTCCATTTAAGGTGGAACGGGGAAATTGGATCATGAAGCTGGAGATTAAAAAGCTTAGTTCAGCTTTGAAGGGTCGTCCCATTTCATAGTGGGAAGGTCTACTAGGATGGGATTTCAGACTGAGTTTAATCGCCCTTGACGATTCGGACTCACCTAGCATGTCCACATGCTAATCGTGTGACGTAAGCCTTAGGTCTAGCGTTGTTCACATGGTAGGTTGATGGACGTTCAGCTGACCCTACACAAACTTCAAGAGGCAAAGATCAGACTCGGAACTGTGGCAGGAGCGATGACAAGCCCCCCCAAAGAATTCACTGTGAAGACACAGTAGCAGGAAAGTCAAGACCTGCTTTGGTGGGTCAACAAAGACGCGGCGCAGACACACGTGAAGTTTAGGTGAGGTCATTTCAGTCTACAGATGGCCCGAGCTGCTGGTGGCCAGCACGAGCCTCGCTCTTCCGCCTGTTGCTCGGTGTGTGGCGGCTAACTGGTCTGAGACCAGATGGACTCGGCACGGTCCACCGGAGAAGCCTGAAATGGACTCAGGCTGTAGGCTGGCCGCTCCACAGTGACCCTGTCCCCCGGCTCTTCCGTTTATTTTTGTGCTAGCCATTTAGTGAGCTACGCTTCGGTAGCTGTGCCCACACGGCACCTGCCATTTTGCCCACAGCTGTTTTCAGGTTGGCAAGTGTTCTTATCGGGGTGGTTTTGCTACTACGTGTTCTTTGGACCGATACTGTAGGCGAACACCTGCTGGTTCCCTAGGAACCTGAATCCTTAGCCTTCTAAACTTTGTGATTACAGAAGCATAGAAAGCAGTGCTGAGTTATTTGTATGGAAGTCTAGAACAGTTCTGTGGTGTTTATGAGGTTAAAGAACAAGGTGAGGGTGTAAGGAACCTGAATTAATTTGGAATAACCGACAGGTTCCCAGAAGAAGCCTCAAATACAGAGCATTACATCATGTTAAGAGGTTCTCCAATCCCTTAAAAAGTTCTTCATTTGCCAGTCTCTTTTTTCAGATTTGGTTCTTTAGGGAACCTGAAAGTGATTCTTCACACAAGAGTGTATACCAGGTTCATCCCATTCTAGAACCAATGAGATATGCTGCTGTCAAGAACCTTTTAAAAGTTTAGGGAATCTTCAACATAATGGTCAGGTTGTAAGAAGGGCAGTCTAGAACATTTGGTTCTTTAGTGAACCCGAAAGTAATTCTTCAGACAAGAGTGTATACCTGTTTCATCTCATTCTAGAACCAATGAGATATGCTGCTGTCAAGAACCTTTTACAAGTTTAGGGCACGTTCAGCATAGCACACAAGTTGTTGGAAGAGTACTTTAGAACATATGGTTCTTTAGGGAACCCCGAAAGCGATTCATCACCCAAGAGTTTATACCAGGTTTATCCCATTCTAGAACCAATGAGATATGCTGCTGTCAAGAACCTTTTAAAGGTTAGGGAACGTTCAGCATAACACACAGGTTGTTGGAAGAGTACTTTAGAACATATGGTTCTTTAGGGACCCCGAAAGTGATTCTTCAACCAAGAGTGTATACCAGGTTCATCCCATTCTAGAACCAATGAGATATGCTGCTGTCAAGAACCTTTTACAGGTTTGGGGAGCCTTCAACATAACACAGAAGTTGTTGGAAGAGCACTCTAGAACATTTGGTTCTTTAGGGAACCAAAAATTGATTCTTCACACGAGTGTATACCAGGTTCATCCAAGCCTAGAACCAATGAGAGATGCTGCTGTCAAGAAACTTTTACAAGTTTAGTGAACCTTCAACATAATGGAAAGGTTGTAGGAAGAGCAGTCTAGAACATTAAGTTCTTTAGGGAACCCGAAAGCAATTTTTCACACAAGAGTGTATAACAGGTTCATCCCATTCTAGAACCAATGAGATATGCTGCTGTCAAGAACCTTTTACAAGTTTAGGGAACATTCAGCATAACACACAGGTTGTTGGAAAAGTACTTTAGAACATTTGGTTCTTTAGGGAACCCGAAAGCAATTCTTCACACAAGAGTGTATACCAGGTTTATCTCATTCTAGAACCAATGAGATATGCTGCTGTCAAGAACCTTTTACAAGTTTAGTGAACCTTCAACATAATGGTCAGGTTGTAGGAAGAGCAGTCTAGAACATTAAGTTCTTTAGGGAACCCGAAAGTAATTTTTCACCCATGAGTGTATACCAGGTTCATCCCATTCTAGAACCAATAGGATATGCTGCTGTCAAGAACCTTTTAAAAGTTTAGGGAATCTTCAACATAACGGTCAGGTTGTAGGAAGAGCAGTCTAGAACTTTTGGTTCTTTAGGGAACCCAAAAGTGATTCTTCACACAAGAGTGTATACCAGGTTCATCCCATTCTAGAACCAATGAGATATGCTGCTGTCAAGATCCTTTTAAAGGTTAGGGAACCTTCAACATAATAGTCAGGTTGTAAGAGAAGCACTCTAGAACATTTTCCAAAAGCACTTCTTCTATAGAATCTCTCAAAGAAGCCTTTTTTCAACCAAATCTAGAACCATTGGTAGCATTCAGTGTTCGCCCTTAAAGGTGGTTCTACATGGTTCTTTAGTATTAACAGTGATTGCTTCAAGAACTGTGAGGACTCAAACTCCATTAATGCGTAAATGGTTCCTCCCTGTAATGGAGAACCTGATGGTTAAGCTTAAAAGGTTCTAAAGAACATCATGAAGGGTTCTGCTACCGTCACACACTCGGCCTACAGATCACACTTCTGGTGCTGTGGTGTGGATGAGTGTAGACGAGGGGACCTCAGTCAGGGGACCCCCTGCACAGTCTACTCTGTTCTGTTCTACACTATATGTGGTGACAGTTGAAACCGTGGACCGTCTGGGTGGGCCTGGAGGACCCCCTCGTGAGACCCACCGGTGCAGACGAACTACTGACCCAGACAACTGAGCCCTCCACAGACTCGTGTGAGTGTTCATGAGGAGCTCTTCAGTGTCGATGTTGTTAGTGCAGGTCCCCAGAGAGGGAGGTACAGAGATATTTAATAGGCTCCGGTTCCACTAATAAACCGAGAACAGCTCCCGGACCTCCCCGAGAGTCGGTGTGCCCTCAGGCCGCACGGGACATGACTCCTCTCACGCAGTGACATGCTTCATCACGGATTCGGTTTCATGGTTGAAGCCGTGGGGCCATCGCCTCAGCGGACACCTCAGTGATTAGTGAAAAGCGTATTGGATGTCCACCCGGGCCGCTAAACCAGCACCAGGGAAGGTTCTCTGGGGACCATGTGGAAGGCAGGTTCAGGAAGAGGGTTGAAATGCAGAACCTGTTTCTGAGAGGTTACCCAAGGGCTGCAACCTACACCACCTCCGTCTCGTTCTCTCTTGATGGCATTAAACGGTAGGGAACATCGGAATGCTATCGTGTAGACAACTCAGGCTAGTGCCAATGTTGTCCAGGCCGGAATCATGTGATGGAGCATGTGCTGGACTATCAGGGCAGATAGAGTTAAATGTTTGCTGTGCAGTACCGTGATCGTACCAGTGGGAGGACACGGTGTTGGGCATAAAGACCCTACGGCATCTGTGGAAAATCACCCTTCATGGCTTTGTAGTATGTTCTTCTCATAGCAGGTTCTCCTGTTTATTTTAAAGCTTTACTGTAGATTAAAGCTATATTGAGGTATGTTAGTGTTTAGTCTGTTAGCTATATTTTAGTCTGTTAGTGTTTAGTCTGTTAGCTATATTTTAGTCTGTTAGTGTTTAGTCTGTTAGCTATATTTTAGTCTGTTAGTGTTTAGTCTGTTAGCATTTAGTTTGTTAGTGTTTAGTCTGTAAGTGTGTAGTCTGTTAGCTATATTTTAGTCTGTTAGTGTTTAGTCTGTTAGGTATATTTTAGTCTGTTAGTGTTTAGTCTGTTAGGTATATTTTAGTCTGTTAGTGTTTAGTCTGTTAGCTATATTTTAGTCTGTTAGTGTTTAGTCTGTTAGCATTTAGTTTGTTAGTGTTTAGTCTGTAAGTGTGTAGTCTGTTAGCTATATTTTAGTCTGTTAGTGTTTAGTCTGTTAGCTATATTTTAGTCTGTTAGTGTTTAGTCTGTTAGCTATATTTAGGTCTGTTAGTGTTTAGTCTGTTAGCATTTAGTTTGTTAGTGTTTAGTCTGTAAGTGTGTAGTCTGTTAGCTATATTTTAGTCTGTTAGTGTTTAGTCTGTTAGGTATATTTTAGTCTGTTAGTGTTTAGTCTGTTAGGTATATTTTAGTGTGTTAGTGTTTAGTCTGTTAGCTATATTTTAGTCTGTTAGGTATATTTTAGTCTGTTAGTGTTTAGTCTGTTAGGTATATTTTAGTAGGTTAGCGTTTAGTCTGTTAGTGTTTAGTCTGTTAGCTATATTTAGGTCTGTTAGTTTTTAGTTTGTTAGTGTTTAGTTTGTTAGTGTTTAGTCTGTTAGCGTTTAGTTTGTTAGTGTTTAGTCTGTTAGCTATATTTTAGTGTGCTAGTTTTTAGTCTGTTAGCTATATTTAGGTCTGATAGTGTTTAGTCTGTTAGTGTTTAGTCTGTTAGCTATATTTTAGTCTGTTAGTGTTTAGTCTGTTAGTGTTTAGTCTGTTAGCTATATTTAGGTCTGTTGGTGTTTAGTCTGTTAGCGTTTAGTTTGTTAGTGTTTAGTCTGTAAGTGTTTAGTCTGTTAGCTATATTTTATTGTGCTAGTTTTTAGTCTGTTAGTGTTTAGTCTGTTAGCTGTATTTTAGTGTGTTAGTGTTTAGTCTGTTAACTATATTTTAGTGTGCTAGTTTTTAGTCTGTTAGTGTTTAGTCTGTTAGCTATATTTTAGTGTGCTAGTTTTTAGTCTGTTAGTGTTTAGTCTGTTAGTGTTTAGTCTGTTAGCTATATTTAGGTCTGTTAGTGTTTAGTGTGTTAACTATATTTTAGTGTGTTAGTGTTTAGTCTGTTAGCTATATTTTAGTGTGCTAGTTTTTAGTCTGTTAGTGTTTAGTCTGTTAGCTATATTTAGGTCTGTTAGTGTTTAGTCTGTTAGCTATATTTTAGTCTGTTAGTGTTTAGTCTGTTAGCTATATTTTAGTCTGTTAGTGTTTAGTCTGTTAGGTATATTTTAGTAGGTTAGCGTTTAGTCTGTTAGTGTTTAGTCTGTTAGCTATATTTAGGTCTGTTAGTTTTTAGTTTGTTAGTGTTTAGTCTGTTAGCGTTTAGTTTGTTAGTGTTTAGTCTGTTAGCGTTTAGTTTGTTAGTGTTTAGTCTGTTAGCTATATTTTAGTGTGCTAGTTTTTAGTCTGTTAGCTATATTTAGGTCTGATAGTGTTTAGCCTGTTAGCTATGTTTTAGCCTGTTAGCTATGTTTTAGTCTGTTAGCTATATTTTAGTCTGTTAGTGTTTAGTCTGTTAGCTAGTGTTTAGTCTGTTAGCTGTATTTTAGTCTGTTAGTGTTTAGTCTGTTAGCTATATTTTAGTCTGTTAGTGTTTAGTCTGTTAGCTATATTTAGGTCTGTTAGTGTTTAGTCTGTTAGCTTTTAGTCTGTTAGTGTTTAGTCTGTTAGCTATATTTAGGTCTGTTAGTGTTTAGTTTGTTAGTGTTTAGTCTGTTAGCGTTTAGTTTATTAGTGTTTAGTCTGTTAGCTATATTTTAGTGTGCTAGTTTTTAGTTTGTTAGCTATATTTAGGTCTGATAGTGTTTAGCCTGTTAGCTATATTTTAGTCTGTTAGTGTTTAGTCTGTTAGCTATATTTTAGTCTGTTAGTGTTTAGTCTGTTAGCTACATTTTACTCTTAGTGTTTAGTCTGTTAGCTATACTATAGTCTGTTAGTGTTTAGTCTGTTAGCTATATTTTAGTCTGTTAGTGTTTAGTCCGTTAGCTATATTATAGTCTGTTAGTGTTTAGTCTGTTAGCTATATTTTACTCTGTTAGTGTTTAGTCTGTTAGGTATATTTGAGTCTGTTAGTGTTTAGTCTGTTAGGTATATTTTACTCTGTTAGTGTTTAGTCTGTTAGCTATATTATAGTCTGTTAGTGTTTAGTCTGTTAGCTATATTATAGTCTGTTAGTGTTTAGTCTGTTAGCTATATTATAGTTTGTTAGTGTTTAGTCTGTTAGGTATATTTTACTCTGTTAGTGTTTAGTCTGTTAGCTATACTATAGTCTGTTAGTGTTTAGTCTGTTAGCTATATTTTAGTCTGTTAGCTATATTTGAGTCTGTTAGTGTTTAGTCTGTTAGGTATATTTGAGTCTAATCACTTTTAGTCTCTTCATTGTCCTTTTGGCTGTTATATTATTTGGACCTTACATTTTGTTGTGCATCCTCAGCCTCTTTTAGTCTCGTTCGCGTACTGATCTGCCTGGCCAAGAAAAGAGGTTGTCAGCTCCTCTGTTTAAACAAATAAAATATTTATTCCATTAACAGCACAAACATTTTAAATGAGCTAGCGCAGTAATACAGAACCATGAGCAGACATCCTGTAGTTTACAGCAGCTTTTAGTGCAGCTCAGCTAAACCGACAGTAGAGTATATGTATAAGTCACAGCACTGTATATCATTACAGCTAGCTAGAGGACGCTTTCCATCCCTGCTGAAACAAACAGCATGCTGGTCTATGTCGGTTTATGCTGGCCTGTTGCTGCTTTAGCTGGTCAAGCAGGTTGATCAGCATACCAGCATCCCAACAGCATATTATCCTGGACTGGCTAATGATCACTAGAGCTGGTGCAGGTCGGTTTTCCATTTCTGGTAATGGGAATGCTGTTTTCATGTACCTGAATAAAAGGCACCAGTCTGAGGTGTATAGTATGGACACAGCAGAGCGGCTGAGGTGGGAAACGACCACTCTAGTTGTCTAATAAGCTTCTTAAAGCCAACAAAGCCTCGCCTCAGGTGGCATGACGCTCGAATGAGATGCTGGGTACCCCCTGCCGTTCATCCGCTGAGGCCCGTGTGTTGGTGACGTACGCATGAATCATTCAGGACTGGGGAGGGTCGTGCATGCCCAAGCCCAAGCCCAAGCCCTTGCATGAAGCCGGAAGTCAGAGAATGAATGGATGAAAAAGCAAGAGAGGAGAAGGCTAGGCGGATGTCGAGCGATGTGGTGCCTCCGCATGCATCAGAAGTCTGCACAGGCTGATCCCCTTCCATGGTGGCCTAGTAGGACAAAGTATAGCCCAGAGGCATGTAGAAACACTAGCTGATAAGTTGACCTGGTGGTTGGCATTGGGCAATGTCGCTGCCCTCAGACTGGGGTTCGGTTCCCTGCTCAGGCAGGCGCGCTACACTGTAGTCCCAGGCCTGCAGCTGTAAGTCGCTCTGGATCTATACGCATTAGAAATCAGGAACCCCAGAACAAGAGCAGCTTCATTTGTGGTTACCATGGTAGTGGACCAAAACCATAATTGCTCCCAGTAGCACGTCAGTATCTTCTTCCTCTCCCACAGTGGCGGGTGGCAGGTTGCGTGTGGACTGGAGCGACGAAGGTTCGTTGTCAAACCTCGCGCTCCTGGGCAACACACGGACCAGTCTGGCACGTGGCCTGGGCGCACCGTTCGAGGACCTGGACCGTTACCTTGAGGTGCCAAAGAGTCTAATACAGAACCACCTTTGTTCCACATCTCACAGCATCCAGGATCAGAAAGCCGATCTGTGTGTTTCCTTTGCCAACAGCGCTAGCGGGGCACCTGAACCGGAAGCAGGGCCCATGCAGCAATCATCTAGAAAGGGGGAGCCGTAAATAGCAGGCATTGTGGTCCGGCATCGGGCCCTGTCAGTCACGCGCTGTTCCCGTCGTCATTATAATGGCCGGGCCGTGGGCCGATGGACTGGCCTCTACTTAATGAGCTTAGCAGCTAGTTGGAGATAAAGCAATTTCCGTGATAGCCAAAGCCAGAGCTGCTTGATATGGACAGGACAGTACGATCGGAATTCCAAGACCCTGATCAAATGACAACACAGACTTTCCACAAATTTTTCCCAAGCATGCAAATAAACAGGAATTGTGGTCTAAATTTTGCCATATTTAAATCCCTGTTGGGAATGTGTGAAGTCACTTTTCCCATAGAAACGGGAACATGACCGGGAATGCCCAAACGTTTGCATATGCCAGGCACTCTGACATTTGGAATTCTGCCTTGCAAAGCCCAGAGAGTGAGCCTGAGACCTCTAATAACCGCGGACCTGTATCCCCGTTAATCAATTACAGAATAATGCGGAACTCTGGAATTGCGGATTGTGGAATTTTCAGGTCAGCCCTTTTATGCTGCTCCAATTTCATATTCCATTGGAAGTTAATGAGGTTCTAAGTCGAACAGATCTCAGTGTCAGGTTTCCGGTAGCTAAGGGGATAAAAAAATCCCAATGGCTTTCCAACCAACCGGACAACTGAAAATGATTCTCCCAACCTTTCCAGCTATGATAATTCCCTAATGAACTACATCATCCCAGTCGTTAGAAGCCTCATTCCGCTGCCGCTTCCTCTGCCTGACTTTCATTAGACGTCCACCAGCTACTTCTCTAATTATCCACCAGACAGTCGAAGCTTTTCACAGTTAATGTCTAATGACCACATACACACAGCCGCTTCACTGAGCCCTGTATGGATCAGAGCCTGCAGTGCAGAGCGGGCCAGCCGTTTACAGGTGTGTGTGTGTGTGTCTCTGTGTGTGTGTCCGTGTGTGTGTGTGTGTGTGTGTGTGTGTGTGTGTCACAGCTATTTAGTGTGACTGTAAACAGCGATAAACAAACTGAATGACATGTGACTTCATACAGCACACGTGGAACAAGCTGTAGACCCGCTTCGCCTGTCTGTCTGTCTTCCGGTCTGTCTGAGGGCTTACAGTGAAAAGCCACTGAACCGGAGCCATCTCAGTGGCGCGCGCGCGTGACGTCATCAGAGAATCAAGCCGCGTTTCCCGGGAGAAAATCGTTCCATGGTGACCGGTTGCTATAGAAATGCTCCTTTTTTACGAAGTTGGTCGAGAGAGAGAGAGAGAGAAGGAGGAGAGCGGGAGGGAGAGAGGAAAAGGAGGAGAGAGGGAGGGAGAGAGAGAGAGGGAGGAGAGAGGGAGGGAGAGAAAGAGAAGGAGGAGGAGAGAGGGACAGAGAGAAGAGAAAGGGAGAGAGCGGGAGGAAGGGTTTGAGAGAGTGAGAAAGGAGGAGGAGGGAGAAACAGTGAGAAAGGAGGAGGAGGGAGAGAAGGAGTGAGAAAGGAGGAGTGAGAGAAAGAAAAAGGTGGAAGAGAGAAAGGAGGAGGAGGGAGAGAGGGAGTAAGAAAGGAGAAAGGAGGAGGGAGAGAGGGAGAGAGAAAGAAAAAGGTGGAAGAGAAAGGAGGAGGAGGGAGAGAAGGAGTGAGAAAGGAGGAGAGAGAGAAAGGAGGAAGAGGGAGAGAGGGAGTGAGAAAGGAGGAGAGAGAGAGAAGAAGAGGCAGGAGGAGGGAGAGAAAGGAAAAGGAGGAGGGAGAGAGGGAGTGAGAAAGGAGGAGAGAGAAAGGAGGAGGGGGGAGAGAGGTAGTGAGAAAGGAGGAGAGAGTGAGAAAGGAGGAGGAGAGAGAGAGAAAGGAAGAGGAGGGAGAGAGAAAGGAGGAGAGAGAAAAAGAAGGAGAGACAGGAGGGGAGAGAGAGAGAGGGAGGAGGAGGGAGAGAGGAAGGAGCAGAGAGAGAGAAGAAGAGGCAGGAGGAGGGAGAGAAAAAGGAAAAGGAGGAGAGAGAAAGAAGGAGGAGGGAGTGAGAAAGGAGGAGAGGGAAAGGAGGAGGGGGGAGAGAGAAAGGAGGAGAGAGAGAAAGAAGAAGAGACAGGAGGGGGGAGAGAGAGAGAGGGAGGAGGAGGTCTGCTACTGAACGGCTACGTGGCATGTCGGCGTTTTCCATGGAAAAGCTTCTGTTCCTCTGCGGCGCGAGCGAGGAGCCGGTGCGCGCGTGTGTATGTAGACCCGTGCCTGTGTGTGTTTGTGTGCGAGCTCTGCTGCTCGCTGTCCGGTGCTGAAACGGCCTCTCTGTTATAGCCGGTGCAGCTCGCGGGTCTCCGGGGCGCCGTTATGAAACCTGTTGGCGCCGGAGAGAGAAGCGGCGCGCGCTTTTCAACGGCAGCACCGGAGCCTCGCGAACAGCCCCGCCATGCACCGTTATAGCCCGCTATTTTTGTCTCGAGCGCCGCTTCGCTCATTAAGGGTAGATGAGTGACGTCAAATGGCGAGAAGCGCCGCGCGCCAGCGGTACGTATGCGTGTGCGTGTGTTCGCGAGGACGCGGGCGTGCGCCGCGTACCACTTTTTGTCGTTTCTCGCGCGCTCTATGTTCAGTAGGCCAGTAGGGGAGGGAGCGCGTTCGTGTGTGTGTGAAAAAGGAGGCCATAAATCGGAAGGCTCGCGCGGCTTGGGGGGGCTGCAGGATGGGGGGCGGGTATCACCGGGAGACGTATTTAAATGAACTAGATTTCGGCGCTTAACGAGTTCAGTTTAATAGAGCTCGTGAGCATGCACCCACCGACCCGCTGTAAACGAGACGCCACGTGGTTCGCCGCGACCTGTTAAAGAAACAAAAACAGAAACAGGAGAAAACAAACAAAGCGTACAGTACAAGTGTGACGTCAACAGGCGGTAGAATGACCGCGCGTGCGCCGTGAGGGAAGAGTGAGAGTGTAATGTGTATGTGGTGTGTGTGAGAAGGATAGAGAAAGACAGAGAGAGAAAGAGCAGAGCAAAAAAGTAAGAGAAGAGAGACAGAAAGAGGAGCAGAAAGAACGAGAAATAGATCAAAGAGAGGAACAGCAATGAGCAAGGGAGAAGAACAGAGGGTGAAAGCAAAAAGAGACAGAGAAAAATACATGGAGAGAAAGAAACAGAGGGAGGAAGACAGAAAGAGATAGAGGGAGAAAAGAGCTGGACAAAGAGATGATGGAAAGGGTGAAAGCGTAGGCTATATGATGGAGAGAGTGGGAGAGAGAGAGTGAGAACGAGAAAGAGAGAGAGAGAGAGAGAGAGAGAGAGAGAGAGAGAGAGAGAAGGAGACAGAGAGAGAGAGAGAGAGAATGAGAGAGAGGGGGGAGAAAGAATGAGAGAGGCAGGAGAAAGAATGAGAGAGGGAGGGAGAGAGTAGGAAAGAGAGAGAGAATGGGAGATGTGAGAATGAGTGTAGTCTCCTCGTTTGCTCTCTGTAGTTCCAGCTCAGGTCAGAGGTCGTTCTGCGTGTGACTGACAGCTGATCTCGTTCTGTGTTCCAGGTAAATGTTGAGCACTCAAACAACATGTTACCCAAATCCAGACGCGCCCTCACCATTCAGGAGATCGCCGCTCTCGCCAGATCCTCGCTCCACGGTAAACAAACACCCTCGCGCACTGCTCGGGCTGCCCTTACACACTCAAGGTGCCGCTTACAGCACCTGTTACACCTGACTATTACATCTATTACACCTGTTACAGTTATTACACCTCTGACACCTGTTACATCTGTTCAACTCTGACACCTGTTACAGCTCTCACACCTGTTAAGATTATTACACCTGTTACACCTCTGACACCTGTTACAATTATTACACCTGTTACACCTCTGACACCTATTACAATTATTACAGCTGTTACACCTCTGACACCTGTTACATCTGTTCAACTCTGACACCTGTTACAATTATTACAGCTGTTACACCTCTGACACCTGTTACACCTGTTCAACTCTGACACCTGTTACAGTTATTACACCTGACACCTGTTACATCTGTTCAACTCTGATACCTGTTACAATTATTACACCTGTTACACCTCTGACACCTGTTACATCTGTTCAACTCTGAAACCTGTTACAGCTCTTACACCTGTTAAAATTATTACACCTGTTACACCTCTGACACCTGTTACATCTGTTCAACTCTGAAACCTGTTACAGCTCTTACACCTGTTAGAATTATTACACCTCTTACACCTGTTACACCTATTACACATCTGACACCGGTCGCAGTTATTACACCTGTTACACCTCTGACACCTGTTACAATTATTACACCTGTTACAATTATTACACCTGTTACACCTCTGACACCTGTTACAATTATTACACCTGTTACATCTGTTCAACTCTGTAACCTGTTACAGCTCTTACACCTGTTACACCTATTATACATCTGACACCTGTTACAGCCTTTACACTTGTTACACCTATTACACCTGTTACACCTGTGTGCTCCATTCCATAATAAAGGGGAATCCTGCTGATCCCTCAGAAACTCTCCGTTAGGGGGTTAAGATGTAAACAGAGCCTTAGACTGGATTGCCGTGGTGGTGATGGGAACCAGACGTCTAAAGCCTGATAGCGGTACATTAGCTGAGGACTTGCTATATACAGGCTTCATCATGCAGTCTTAGTCTTACAGCCTTACAGACCGCCAGCCAGTTCACTCTACACTAGTTCCTTCACTGTAATCCAGAATCTTGAAGTTGTGGTGGTCTGCACACTGTAGCGGGTTTTTCATTCACCAACTTCCTGCAGATCTGAAATGCGACGGCTGAAATGTGATAGGAAGTGACGGAAAAGGGTTTCGAAAACTGCTTACACCACGTATCACTCATGATCCGGCACTCCACACACACGACCAGCTCGCGTAGTGCAGTAGCGAGACCCCTCCAGTGGACACCAGGTGGCTGGTGACTGGAAAGGACTGGCCCTACAGACCGGCCCTCTGATTCCGGAATGTGTAATCCGGAGGATTTTCCAGGTTTTCCGTTCTCATAGGCTGGAGCTCATTGTCTCACCCGCTGCCAGTCGGAACACTTTCACACCACAGGATTCGGACTGCCGACAGGTCCGGATGTTTTGGTATCATCCGGGCATCTGCAAGTCATGAGAGAATCTCTCGGATGGCATCCTTGAACGGTTCCTGCCTAGCGATCAAGAGCCGATTTGTGAGCCTAGTGGGAATGTGTGCCGCCAATCAGAGGCCATAAACTGGGAGTGAGTGGAAAACCAGGGCTTAAATCAGAGACACCTGACCGCTGTGTCTCAAGATGTGTTCGGAACAGCCGGATCTCAAAATAGCCACAGGCGAGCAAAGCGTGAAATCCGTATTGGAAGACGGAATATTACTATACCCACAGCCGACATCCTGTAATCAGGAATGCGACGGCTCCATCAATAAACATGAAGCAGTATTCCACTCTCACAGTTCAGCATGACTGAAGTGATTTAATCTCACTTAATGAAGCTCCTCCTGTCAGCTAAACTTCCATAACTCAGCAGCAGCATGGGCTCCCGGAACGCTGGAGCATCCTGCTGAGTCTGCAGTGGCCACCCAGTCAGGATGGTGCAGACTCCTAATGGTCTGGTCAGGCTTAGTGTACCTAGTCCTCACTAGAACCTAACCGACCGCACTGCTGTGAGGACAGAGAAGAGCCTGGACGCTTGTCTTCTATGTATCTTGCTGTACCTGAAGCTCAAGGGCTGATGGATCATTCCCAGAAGGTAGGGAGGGGCTGGTCCATTCTTGGCTTGGTAGGGAAGCCAGAGAGCTTTAAATCGGATGTGGGTGCAGCTACATGAAGCCAGTGATGGGAGTGGATGCAGCAGTGGAGTGATGTGAGTGGACCTGGGAAGATTGATGGCAAGCTGAGCTGCTGCATTCTGGATCGGTTGTAAGGGCCTGCCAGGAGCGAGTTACAGTAGTCAACCCTGAGTGTATCCCTCCACCAAGAATGGATGGTTTAGGCCAGAACCTCCTCAGGCAGTGTTCTGGTATCGGACTACAGATATTCCAATTTTAATACGGTAGCTGACAGATTTCCAGCGTTAGGCCAAAATGTGAGTGTTGGGAATGATTAACAGCAATGTGGCATCTGGGACTCCCCACAACACCCAGCAAGTCGGCCAGCTCACGTAGTGCAGTAGCGAGACCCATCCAGTGGACACCAGGTGGCTGGCCCTACAGACCGGCCCTCTGATTCCGAAATGTGTAATCCAGTTTGCTTAAGCTCTGTTTGGCTCTGCACAGTGTACTTCCAGAACTGTCTGGAGCGTTTGCACTTCCAGGTGAAAGGTGGAACGAGATTAATTTCCCGTTCTACCTTAAACGATGCAGCCATTACCCTACATTCTGGAATCAGTTAAGGTGGAATGACAAATTCAGATGAGATGCCCTATCTGTAGCCTAGTGAAGGTGGACGTCGTCAGGGTAGTGTGGGGATTTCCCTCATTCCTGTTCTGCCCGGTGTATAATCAAAGTAGCCTGCACATGTGGATGTGAAAACGACTTTGAGCCACAGATCACATATATCACAGTTACCAGCACTACATCATTAACCAGAGCTACAAACATGCTAGCGAAATGCTAATGGCTATGGTTGAAACTGCCATCATCTGAACACGTCCATTACTTTACGTTCTCTTTGAAGGATAGGCAAAGAGTTCCATTCCATGTCTGGTTCCATTCACCACCACTGTGAAGAGTTCTCTGGAATGGAGCGCCTCACTCTCTGAACGACCTGGTGTTCATGTCAACCAATAAATGATAGACAGTAAAATCAGTGCAGTTCCTCTATAAGCATTTACTGTGTGTGACCAGGTATCTCCCAGGTGGTGAAGGACCATGTGACGAAGCCCACAGCAATGGCTCAGGGTCGAGTGGCTCACCTGATTGAATGGAAGGGCTGGTGTAAACCCATGGATGCGCCCAATGCGCTGGAGTCCGACTTCAACTCCTATTCGGACCTGTCGGAGGGCGAACAGGAGGCACGCTTCGCAGCAGGTCAGTATGCACACGTCCAAGGGTCAAAGTTGATGAGCCGTCACAACACCAGTCTGCTTTCCATCATGGTACTCATGTACTCATGTACTCATGAGCAACCATCAAAAGACACTATCCAAATGACCACCACATTAGCTTGGCTAACATCTGAAACCGCTAGCTGACTACAATAGTAATAAAACGTCTCAACTGAAATAAAAGAGAGCTGTAATAGAAATAATAAATAGCTACATCTGTGGTAGAGATCCATTAACTAGATACAATAGAAATAAAAGCTAGCCACAACTATTAGAGAGCTACCATAGAAATAAGAGCTAGCCACAGCCATTAACTAGATACAATAGAAATAAAAGCTAGCCACAACCATTAGAGAGCTACCATAGAAATAAGAGCTAGCCACAACCATTAACTAGATACAATAGAAATAAGAGCTAGCCACAACCATTAGAGAACTGCCATAAAAATAAGCTAGCCACAACCATTAGATACATTAGGAATAATAGTTAGCTATACTGAACATAAACGCTAACTACAATAGAAATAGAAACTACCAACAACAGAAATAAAAGCTAGCAATCATGGAAATAATAATTAACTAGATACAAAAGAAATAATAGCTAGCCACAGTCATTAGACAGCACAATAGAAATAATAGCTAGCCACAACAAATAGGTAGGTACAATAGAAATAAGTTATAGTTAGTTTAGTTATACTGAAAATGAAAAGCTAGCTATAATATAAGTAAAAGCTAGCAACAATAGAAATAATAGCTAACCACGACACAGCTAGTTACAAAAGATATAATTCTAGCTACAGTAGAAATAAGGTAGCTACAGTAGAAATAAAAGCTAGCTACAATAGAAATAAAAACTAGCTACAGTAGAAATAAAAACTAGCTACAGTAGAAATAAAAGCTAGCTACAATAGAAATAAAAACTAGCTACAATCGAAATAAAAGCAGGCTACAATAGAAATAAAAGCTAGCTACAATAGAAATAAAAACTAGCTACAATCGAAATAAAAGCAGGCTACAATAGAAATAAAAGCTATCTACGCTAGAAATAAAAACTAGCTACAGTAGAAACAAAAGCTAGCTACAATAGAAATAAAAAAATAGCTACAGTAGAAATAAAAGCTAGCTACAATAGAAATAAAAGCTAGCTACAGTAGAAATAAAAGCTAGCTACAGTAAAAATAAAAATTAGCTACAAAAGGAATAAATGCTAGCTACAATAGAAATAAAAGCTAGCTACAGTAGAAATAAAAACTAGCTACAATAGAAATAAAAGCTAGCTACAATAGAAATAAAAAATAACTACAGTAGAAATAAAAGCTAGCTACAATAGAAATAAAAGCTAGCTACAGTGGAAATAAAAGCTAGCTACAGTGGAAATAAAAGCTAGCTACAGTAGAAATAAAGCTAGCTACAATAGAAATAAAGCTAGCTACAATAGAAATAAAAGCTAGCTACAGTAGAAATAAAATAGCTACAATAGAAATAAAAACTAGCTACAACAGAAATAAAAACTAGCTACAATAGAAATTAAAGCTAGCTACAATAGAAATAAAAACTAGCTACAGTAGAAATAAAAGCTAGCTACAGTAGAAATAAAACTAGCTACAATAGAAATTAAAGCTAGCTACAATAGAAATAAAAACTAGCTACAGTAGAAATAAAAGCTAGCTACAGTAGAAATAAAAGCTAGCTACAATAGAAATTAAAGCTAGCTACAATAGAAATAAAAACTAGCTACAGTAGAAATAAAAACTAGCTACAATAGAAATAAAAGCTAGCTACAATAGAAATTAAAGCTAGCTACAATAGAAATAAAAACTAGCTACAGTAGAAATAAAAGCTAGCTACAATAGAAATAAAAGCTAGCTACAGTAGAAATAAAAGCTAGCTACAGTAAAAATAAAAATTAGCTACAAAAGGAATAAATGCTAGCTACAATAGAAATAAAAGCTAGCTACAGTAGAAATAAAAACTAGCTACAATAGAAATAAAAGCTAGCTACAATAGAAATAAAAAATAACTACAGTAGAAATAAAAGCTAGCTACAATAGAAATAAAAGCTAGCTACAGTGGAAATAAAAGCTAGCTATAGTGGAAATAAAAGCTAGCTACAGTAGAAATAAAACTAGCTACAATAGAAATAAAAGCTAGCTACAATAGAAATAAAAAACTAGCTACAGTAGAAATAAAAGCTAGCTACAGTAGAAATAAAAACTAGCTACAATAGAAATTAAAGCTAGCTACAATAGAAATAAAAACTAGCTACAGTAGAAATAAAAGCTAGCTACAGTAGAAATAAAGCTAGCTACAATAGAAATAAAGCTAGCTACAATAGAAATAAAAGCTAGCTACAGTAGAAATAAAACTAGCTACAATAGAAATAAAAACTAGCTACAACAGAAATAAAAACTAGCTACAATAGAAATTAAAGCTAGCTACAATAGAAATAAAAACTAGCTACAGTAGAAATAAAAGCTAGCTACAGTAGAAATAAAACTAGCTACAATAGAAATTAAAGCTAGCTACAATAGAAATAAAAACTAGCTACAGTAGAAATAAAAACTAGCTACAGTAGAAATAAAAGCTAGCTACAGTAGAAATAAAAGCTAGCTACAATAGAAATTAAAGATAGCTACAATAGAAATAAAAACTAGCTACAGTAGAAATAAAAACTAGCTACAATAGAAATAAAAGCTAGCTACAATAGAAATAAAAGCTAGCTACAGTAGAAATAAAAGCTAGCTACAATAGAAATAAAAGCTAGCTACAGTAGAAATAATAGCTAGCTACAATAGAAATAAAAACTAGCTACAGTAGAAATAAAAGCTAGCTACAGTAGAAATAAAAGCTAGCTACAATAGAAATAAAAGCTAGCTACAATAGAAATAAAAACTAGCTACAGTAGAAATAAAAGCTAGCTACAGTAGAAATAAAACTAGCTACAATAGAAATTAAAGCTAGCTACAATAGAAATAAAAACTAGCTACAGTAGAAATAAAAACTAGCTACAGTAGAAATAAAAGCTAGCTACAGTAGAAATAAAAGCTAGCTACAATAGAAATTAAAGATAGCTACAATAGAAATAAAAACTAGCTACAGTAGAAATAAAAGCTAGCTACAGTAGAAATAAAAACTAGCTACAGTAGAAATAAAAGCTAGCTACAGTAGAAACAAAAGCTAGCTACAATAGAAATAAAAGCTAGCTACAGTGGAAATAAAAGCTAGCTACAATAGAAATAAAAGCTAGCTATAGTAGAAATAAAAACTAGCTACAGTAGAAATAAAAGCTAGCTACAGTAGAAATAAAAGCTAGCTACAATAGAAATAAAAGCTAGCTACAGTAGAAATAATAGCTAGCTACAATAGAAATAAAAGCTAGCTACAGTAGAATTAAAATTGGTTACAGGTCAAATCTTTAGAACATAACTGGGACATGGAAGCTAATGATGCTGTGCTAGCGCTGAGAGCTTGTAGTACTCTGTCTTTATTGGTTCTAGAGTGGTTCTAAGTTGTGTTCTTATTTAGTCGTGATGAGTCTGGTGGAAAGACGTCACTCTAGTCCCCTTTCAGCAACGTTCACAGAACACGTAATACATAACGGCATTCCGGGTGTGAAGCCTGTTGCTCTGGGATAAGGAAGTGGTGAGAACCGCAGTGAAATGTACACCTCTATCCGTCTCCCTCTCTCTGTCTCTGTCTCTCTCTCTCTCTCTCTGGCACAGGCTCTGCAGTGCAGGTTCTATGAAGGTTAATAGCTCTCTCTCACTCTGGAGACAAAGCTTAATACCAGAGTATCTCTCTCTCTCTCTCTCTCTCTCTCTCTCCTATTCCTCTCTTTCTTTCTCCTATCCCTCTCTCTCTTTTGCATATCCCTCTCTCTCTCCCCGTCACCTCTCTCTGTCTCTCTGCATCTTTCTCTTTCTGTGTCTCTCTGTGTCTCTCACTCTCTGCAGTGCAGGTTCTATAAGGGTCTCTTTTCTCTATGTGTCTCCCTGTCTCCTCTGTCTGTCTGTCTGTCTCTCTCTCTGTCTCTCTCTTTCTCAGACAGAAACAGAATACATTAAAGTGCTTCCGGTGTGTATGTGTGCAGTATCCCTCTGCACACACACACTCTCACACTCACGGAGTAGTGTGCAGTGCTGCTGTGGGTAAAATCGAACTCCGCTTACATCTGGGAAACCTGCCAGATCCCCAACAACAACCTGCAGTGAGCGAGTGGGACAGGAGATGAATGGGCAGAACTGATCTGGGAGTCGACTCAGAGATTTGGGGTGGGGGAGGGAGCAGAGCAGTGATTGGTCAGCCAATCAGGGGAGGGGGGTGCAGATGAGCTGACCTCTGATTGGTGGATTAATCAGTGAAGGTGGTATGACGGAATTTCGGCCGTCCTTTCTGCTGAGTCACGCAGCCGCACCGTCAGCATCATACGCATTCGTGTGTGTTCGCCGTGACTTTGCTTGCGATGCTGATCAGCGAGGTCACTTCCTGTCCAGTAGAGGACACTAGCATGGTGTCATCTCAGCTGTGGTTCAATGAAGTGACCGCCCCGGTTCTGTGGTGACATCACGCCCTCTGGATCTGTATGTGCAGTATACAGTTGGAGGAGACAGTGTAAGCTGAGTGTGTGCAAAGAGGGGAACCGCAAGGGCCCTGTAGGCCTTCAGAGAACGCCAATGACTGAGTGAAATATGCAGATGACTGAGTGATTATGCCAATGCCTGAGTGATATATGCCAATGCCTGAGTGATATATGCCAATGCCTGAGTGATATATGCCAATGCCTGAGTGGTATATGCTAATGACTGAGTGAAATATGCCAATGACTGAGCGAAATATGCCAATGGCTGAGTGAAATATGCCAATGACTGACGGAAATATGCCAATGAATGACTGATGGAAATATGCAATGCCTGAGTAATATATGCCAATGCCTGAGTGATATATGCCAATGACTGAATGAAATATGCTAATGACCAAGTAAAATTTGCTAATGACTGAGTGAAATATGCCAATGACTGAGTGAAATATGCCCATGACTGAGTGAAATATGCCAATGGCTGAGTGAAATATGCTCATGGCTGAATGAAATATGCCAATGACTAAGTGAAATATGCCCATGACTGAGTGAAATATGTTAAAGGATGAGAGAAATATGCCCATGACTGAGTGAAATATGCCCATGACTGAGTGAAATATGCCCATGACTGAGTGAAATATGCCAATGATTGAGTAAAATATGCCCATGGCTGAGTGAAATATGCCAATGACTAAGTGAAATATGCCCATGACTGAGTGAAATATGCCAATGGCTGAGTAAAATATATCAATGACTGACGGAAGTATGCCAATGACTGGGTGAAATATGCCAATGACTGACGGAAATATGCCGATGACTGACGGAAATATGCTAATGACTGAGTGAAATATGCTAATGACTGAGTGAAATATGCCAATGACTGATTGAAATATGCCAATGACTGATGGAAATATGCTAATGACTGAGTGAAATATGCCAATGACTGATGGAAATATGCTAATGACTGAATGAAATATGGTAATGGCTAAATGAAATATGCTTATGACTAAGTGAAATATGTTAAAGGATGAGAGAAATATGCTTATGATAAAGTGAAATATGCCAATGACTGAGTGAAATATGCCAATATACTACTCAGTACTCCACGGTGGATGAGTGAAATGTGGGTGACTCTAAAGAACAGGCATGTTAACGAGAGCGATAGCGGGAATAAGTCCGGGAACAAAAGTATTTGTAGTATGTAAACAGCGAATGGACAAAACTCCCATAATCCTGCACGGCCTGACGGTGTTTGTGTTTTCAGGTGTTGCTGAACAGTTTGCGATTGCTGAGGCGAAGCTTCGGGCCTGGTCTTCAGTAGATGGAGACGAGTCCAACGACGACTCCTATGATGAAGACTTTCTACCTGCTAACGAACCGACAACACAGAGCACAGGTGAGCACATCTCACCCTGCACCTCCGCATACACCCACAGCAGCAGCCTTGCTCTCCGTTATCCTCTCCTATCTTCTCTCTCTTAACACATCCTGTCATTCCCTCTTTCTTTCTCCAGCATGGCATGAATGCTTATTGTCCCAGTGCCCTACTTTTATCCTCTGAAAACACTCCCTCCCTCCACCCCTCTTCTCTACCTTCATTTTGCTCCCTCGCGCAATTTGATATCCCAGCATTCATTTCTCCTGCAAGTTTAATGTGCTCACTGTGGCTGATGGAGGCAGAGAGCAGAGAGGAGAGAGAAAGAGGGAGAGCAATAAAAAAAGGGGGATGGATCGTAGAGAGACAGACAGATAGACAAAGAGTAAACATGACAGAGTAGGAATATGACAGGGTACGAACATGACAGAGTATGAATTAAAACATGGTAGTGATGGAGTGAAACATGGTAGGGACTGAATGAAACATGGTAGTGACTGAATGAAACATGGTAGTGACTGAATGAAACATGGTAGTGACGGAGTGAAACATGGTAGTGACCAAGTAAAACATGGTAGTAATAGAGTGAAACATGGTAGGGACTGAATGAAACATGGTAGTGACTGAATGAAACATGGTAGTGACTGAATGAAACATGGTAGTGAAGGAGTGAAACATGGTAGTGAAGGAGTGAAACATGGTAGTGACCGAGTGAAACATGGTAGTGAAGGAGTGATGAAGTGAAACAGTAGTGAAGGACTGAAACATGGTAGTGACTGAATGAAACATGGTAGTGAAGGAATGAAACATGGTAGTGACTGAATGAAACATGGTAGTGAAGGAGCGAAACATGGTAGTGAAGGAGTGAAACATGGTAGTGACGAAGTGAAACATGGTAGTGACGGAGTGAAACACGGTAGTGACGGAGTGAAACATGGTAGTGACGGAGTGAAACACGGTAGTGACCAAGTAAACATGGTAGTGACAGAGTGAAACATGGTAGTGATGGAGTGAAACATGGTAGTGAAGGAGTGAAACACGGTAGTGACGGAGTGAAACACGGTAGTGACGAAGTGAAACACGGTAGTGACTGAATGAAACATGGTAGTGACGGTGTGAAACATAGTAGTGAAGGAGTGAAACATTGTAGTGACAGAGTGAAACATGGTAGTGAAGGAATGAAACATGGTAGTGACGGAGTGAAACATGGTAGTGACGGAGTGAAACATGGTAGTGATGGAGTGAAACATGGTAGTGACTGAATTAAACATGGTAGTGACGGAGTGAAACATGGTAGTGACAGAGTGAAACATGGTAGTGAAGGAGTGAAACATGGTAGTGACGGAGTGAAACATGGTAGTGACGAAGTGAAACATGGTAGTGACCGAGTGAAACATGGTAGTGACCGAGTGAAACATGGTAGTGAAGGAGTGAAACATGGTAGGGACGGAGTGAAACATGCTACTGACGGAGTGAAACACGGTAGTGACAGAGTAAAACACGGTAGTGAAGGAGTGTAACATGGTAGTGAAGGAGTGAAACATGGTAGTGACGAAGTGAAACATGGTAGTGACCAAGTGAAACACGGTAGTGACGGAGTGAAACACGGTAGTGACGGTGTGAAACATGGTAGTGACAGAGTGAAACATGGTAGTGACTGAGTGAAACATGGTAGTGACGAAGTGAAACATGGTAGTGACCAAGTGAAACACGGTAGTGACGGAGTGAAACACGGTAGTGACGGTGTGAAACATGGTAGTGACAGAGTGAAACATGGTAGTGACTGAGTGAAACATGTTAGTGAAGGAGTGAAACATGGTAGTGAAGGAGTGAAACATGGTAGTGACGGAGTGAAACATGGTAGTGAAGGAGTGAAACATGGTAGTGAAGGAGTGAAACATGGTAGTGACGGAGTGAAACACGGTAGTGACGGCGTGAAACATAGTAGTGAAGGAGTGAAACATTGTAGTGACAGAGTGAAACACGGTAGTGACTGAGTGAATCACGGTAGTGACTGAGTGAATCACGGTAGTGACTGAGTGAATCACGGTAGTGACTGAGTGAATCATGGTAGTGACTGAGTGAATCACGGTAGTGACTGAGTGAATCACGGTAGTGACTGAGTGAATCATGGTAGTGACTGAGTGAATCACGGTAGTGACTGAGTGAATCACGGTAGTGACTGAGTGAATCATGGTAGTGACTGAGTGAATCACGGTAGTGACTGAGTGAATCATGGTAGTGACTGAGTGAATCACGGTAGTGACTGAGTGAATCACGGTAGTGACTGAGTGAATCATGGTAGTGACTGAGTGAATCATGGTAGTGACTGAGTGAATCACGGTAGTGACTGAGTGAATCATGGTAGTGACAGAGTGAAATGTGGTAGTGACTGGCAGTGAAACATAGCAACTGAGTAATATGTGGTAGTGACAATGTGAAATATCCTAGCGAATGAGTGAATCACGGTAGTGACCGAGTGAAACATGGTAGTGACTGAGTGAATCACGGTAGTGACTGAGTGAATCATGGTAGTGACTGAGTGAATCATGGTAGTGACTGAGTGAATCACGGTAGTGACTGAGTGAATCATGGTAGTGACTGAGTGAATCATGGTAGTGACTGAGTGAATCACGGTAGTGACTGAGTGAATCACGGTAGTGACTGAGTGAATCACGGTAGTGACTGAGTGAATCATGGTAGTGACTGAGTGAATCATGGTAGTGACGGAGTGAATCATGGTAGTGACCTGGTGAATTGCAGTTGCAAAGTCCTCACACTGTGTTCTACATCCACAGATCTGTCGTCGTACCCCCATTACCTGAGGGACCTCTTACACACCCAGGTGTGTCAGGCACACCTGCGGAGGCGAGGTGCGTGCGAGGCTGAGAGTGGTGTGGCCTTTGACCTTTCGCCCCCTGTGGGCTCGCCGGCCTCCCCATCTGACACACTCTGCTCAAGCCTTTGCAGCCTTGACGAGAGACACCCGCTGCTCCGGGACCTCAGTCATCGTGGTGACCACAACCACCGGGGAGACCTGGGTCATCGTGGCGACATGGCAGCCGACTTCGCTGCCAAGCTCCTGGGGGCACTGCATGGAGGAGATGACCCCCTGCTGGCACGGCTCCAACGGGCCGGACTCAGAAGGGGCGGCCAGTCGCCCTGCTGCCCATTCGAAGACGAGGACGCTCCGTGCAAGGACTGCAGGGGCGGAATCTGCTGCCCACCCGAATACCACGCACGAAGGAAGGTGTCGGATGTGGCCTCGTCCGGCATAGTGTCACTGGACGAGGAGGACGAGGAAGAGGAGGAAGGGGACGAAGAAGAAGAAAGGGAGCAGTGACTGCACCGCCCCGGTTCCGCCTTTTAAGAATGACTTCCGCATGTTTACGTCAGGCTCCTTCCCTCTCATTTGCATCTGGCTCCGCCTCCTCTGGTCTGTTTCTTGAAACGTTTGTTGTTCTATTTGTACCGCGCGGCGGGGAGGATGCGATGTCAGCATGGTGAAGAAGTAAAAGAGCTAACGCCTCCAGGAAAAGACAAATCGGAGGAACGAAAGGCTGAAGGTGGACTGAACCGGACGAGTAACCCTTCTGCATGTGTCTCGGACAGTCCTCTAGCACGGTTTGCGAATTCGGCTGTCCTGTTCCCCAAAAATGCTCAGGCCCCAATGCATTATGGGTCCTGGATTGTCCCGCCCCCTTTTTTGCAAGAGATGGTTGCATCCTTTGGGCATGGCTGCTTGCTGAGTAAAACTCGGAAACAGAAAAAAATGAACTTAAAAAACGACGAACTGCCAAAAGAAACTTTCCCTAGCCTGTCACAATCAGCTCCGAGAAATGCTGGAATGTTGAATGTTTGTACAGTGACAGGAATATGTATTTCAAAACAAAGCATAAAAAAAATTATAATTTTGATTTGATTTTTTTTCTCTTTTTTGGGGGTTTGAACTAGTTTTCTATTCACTATATTATTATTATTATTATTATTATTATTATTATTATTATTGCATTCATAGAATTTGCTAGAATCTCAGTATTTGTCCTGTTTCGTTTCAGTAACACTTTATAATAACAGGCACCTGTGAACAGCAACCTAGTCATTACATAATCAGTTATATAAACAGTTACACTCGGATTAATAACTGTCCCCATTCAGATTAATAATCATCACTAGTAATGATCATTTGTGCACTATACAAATAATAGTTTGCCATTCAGAAATTATCATCAAGTTCATTTTAATAATTCAATTATGAAGAATTTAGGTGCATAAAAAATTCAAACATGTTTATAATTGTCCTGGTTTAAAGATTAAGTAGTTACATTAACTTTGTGAGGCACAAACATTTGCTTAATGTTTATTAGTTATTTCATCATTAATAACCATTAATTAGATCCATATTTAAAAAAAGTGAGCTTCTCCATAAATGGTGTAACCATAAAGGGTATGAGGAACATGTAGGCCAATACATTTAAACACACCGCGTTTACTGTGTAGGTCACTAGGCAAACACAACAGGGCGCCAGGTAATGGATATTAATGAGGATTAATAAATAAATAACCAGGAATTCTGTAATCATATAAAACAGGAAGTAGTTTTTCTTGTTTGTATGGAATTAAAATCTTAATATTCCAAGTTACACTATAATAACTATCATTTGTGTAGGGTTCGGTGATCTGGGTACATAATTGGGATAATATCTGATTATTATTCTGATTAATGTTGTGATTAAAATTTAAATTTACATGGACTGTTTTCCATAAACAAACCGATATTTAATTAATCCATCCACCGATTCACATAATCCATAAATCAACATGCTGATCGCCATAGCAGCCCGTGTTGGAGGAATCATTAGTAGGGGTATATATCTAATTGAATTTTTTCTGACTGATATTGAAAATTAAATATCATTATTTTAGATATAAAATCTTTTTGGGAATAATTTTGGGATGAATGCCGTTTGAACATCCTTTCTTTTCCACCATGAGGATCAGCACCTAGGAGAGCCAGACCCTCGTTTCCCAAACTGGAGGTTCAATTTCAGCCACTCAGAAACCCGACATGTCAGTGTTGAGTGATGTACTGAACACTGCAGTGCTCTCTCTCTCTCTCTATATAAACCTTATATATGATCATCCTTCAGGCCTGACTCTCAATACTGATCATTTCCTACTGAGTCACTAATAATTAATAATGGTTATTAATAATGATGGTTATTAATCAAAACATTATTAATGCACAACTCGTTAGCCAGTGAACTAGTAGTTGCTGTTTGTGGGGGCCTGTTATCCTGCAGGGCTCATTTCTCTGGGTGGTCTTAGGAAGAAGCCGGAATGTTCTTGGGAAGTAGGTTTGGTGGTGTGTAAAAGAGTCCAGTACAAGGAGAAGTGTTGTCACTGACCAAGCCTCGGGTCGTGTAGAGGTCATCCGGGGGTTTTGGGAGAGTTGGTCTATTTTTGTATGTGTGGATCTTTTTCCAGACTATGTGGGTCACTATTAACGTACATTGCGTCGGAGAGACGCCCGTTGCCAGCTTTCTCTCTCTCTCTCTCTCTCTCTCTCTCTCTCGTTCAGAGCTATCACTGTGTGATATTGTCTATACAAAGAAAATGAATCAACATGAGTGTGAACAAACCCAGTGGATTATTTACTTATTTATATGTTTATATGTTTATATGTTTGTTGGTTGGTTGGTTTGTTGGTTGGTTTGTTTGTTTGTTTGTTTGTTGGTTGGTTAGTTGGTTGGTTGAGTCTCCTCCCCACCCTTTCCTTCTCGTGTCCTCAGTTGTGTCTCAGACGCGACGTGGCCTTTTCTTCAGATCTATTTTTCAAAATGCCTCATTTTTCTCTTTATTCCCTGGAAATGTCAAGTACTCCAAGTACTCTCCCTCTCTCTCTCCCTCCACCCCTCACTCTCTCTCTCTCTCTCTCTCTCTCTCTCTCTCTCTCTCTCTCTCTCTCTCTCTCTCTCTCTCTCTCTCTCTCTCTCTTTCTCTCTCTCCACCCCTCACTCTCTCTCTCTCTACCCCTCACTCTCGCTCTTTCTCTCCCTCTCTGTCTCTCCCTCTCTCTCCACCCCTCGCTCTCTCCCTCTCTCCACCCCTCTCTCTCTTTCTCTCTCTCTCTCTCTCCCTCTCTCTCTCTCTCTCTCTCTCTCTCTCTCTCTCTCTCTCTCTCTCTCTCTCTCTCTCTCTCTCTCTCCACCCCTCACTCTCTCTCTCTCTACCCCTCACTCTCGCTCTTTCTCTCCCTCTCTGTCTCTCCCTCTTTCTCCACCCCTCACTCTCTCCCTCTCTCCACCCCTCTCTCTCTCCCTCTCCCCACCCCTCTCTCTCTCCCTCTCCCTCTCTCTCTCTCTCTCTCTCTCTCTCTCTCTCTCTACCCCTCACTCACTCTCTCTCTCTCTCTCTCTCTCTCTCTCTCCACCCCTCACTCTTTCCCTCTCCCTCACTTTCTCTCGCTCTCCCACTCTCTTCTCTCTCTCTCTCTCTCTCTCCTCTCCTCTTCCTCTCTCTCTCTCTCCACCCCTCTTCCTCTCTCTCTCTCTCTCTCTCCACCCCTCACTCTCTCCCTCTCCCTTGCTTTCTCTCGCTCTCCCACTCTCTCTCCTCTCTCTCTCTCTCCACCCCTCTCTCTCCACCCCTCTCTCTCTCTCTCCACCCCTCTCTCTCTCTCTCTATCAGCTCATTCTGTTCGCTGACATTCATGTCATCGTTGCCATGGTTATCCACAGTTTCCTCAGGACTAAACGAGGACCCTCCAGCCACCCACTTGAGAAGTTCTGATTGGCGCCTGGCTCTTTAAAACCCCGCCTACAAGTGATAGAAATTAGCCCACTTACTGGCCTGTTGGACTGTGGGTACATTCGCGTCTGTGTGAGTGTGAGTGTGTTTTCTGAGTGTCTCAGGGGAATTCTGTGCCTTTACCCCAAACACCCCTTCGACCCACCCCACTACCCCTCGGCCGCACACTGACCATACTCGTGTTAACACTCTGGCTACTGTTTGGCACCGTTTACTGAGAGCAGGATTTCCTTCAGGCATCATTTGATTGGTATGGTCGACTGTAGATGTGCTGCCCACCTGAGCTTCATTTAAAGCAGCATTCCGACCTTAAACTAGCATTTCACAGGAATTCCACACTCATTTCTCCATAATTAAGTCATTTAGATGTAAACAATCCAAGAAACCCAGAGGTGCTGTGCAGAGCGGGTGATGGGAACCAGGGTTCTCCATATCTACAACACACATATAGACATTTTATTGACTAAATGGAATGTTGACGTTGGGAAAATCTGGAAAACCTGGAAATACATTTACTTCATATAACTTCAAAGCCAAAATTGATCTCAGAAGATGAATCTAACGTGGCTTTGGACCACACATAAATTCAGCCAATTCATGCGAACAATTCAAGAAACGTAAACAGGGCTGCTAACTAGGAGAGAGGAGCTGGTTAGCATTAACTTAGCTAGCATGATAACAGTCCTGCTAACCCCAGAACATGTTTGATATCAGGCTAATTTAAGAACTAGTAAAAACCTGAGGGAGTGAAGTCAAGTTACTGAAGCTAAAGGGACAGACCGGAGATTTAACCTGCTCTGTGGTGTTCGGCTAACTAACCGTTAGCTTAGCAAGCAGCTATAGACCCAAACAGTGGGATACGGGTTTGATTCTGCCTGAAATAAGTGTAGAAAATACAAACCACAAAGTCTAAGAAAGGAAAAGTCCAGTGACTGGTGTTAGAGTGACTGAAACGCGCTCTGTGGTGTTTCTAGGACTGTTGTGTTTTGGCTAAGCTAGCGAGAGCTTAGCTAGCAGGCTAAATGTGCTACACAGCACAGGCTAGGTTCCAGATAACTGAGACAAAAAAAAGTGAACGTGTTCTGAGGTGTTCAGGTGTTTGTCACCGCTAGGCTATTGTTTATTGTAGTCTATTAGCTATTGGTGAGCTCACACATTACCACATTACCACTGAGCTTCTCTATGATATAAGGTATTAGCCAGATGGCAAGCTCCCTGCTGAGTGTTTGCCCCTACTGTTCACCCTAGAACCACCCAAATTATTGTCCTGTCTACAATTATAACTATATTTTAAGGTCCTCAAACTGATTTTAAAAATCTATAGCTTTTAGTTTTAGAAAATAAATTGAGACCAATATTGCAACAACAGAGGGAACAACAATAAGGACTAGATCAGGTAAAAAATGGTTTAGTTAAAAATTATTTACATAGCTAATTACCAACAAATAATAGATGAAAAATGGCATTTTGTCCAACACTACTTAACCACTGGTGGACCAACTGGAAAACACCAAGCAAAACACCACTGGACCACCATTGGTGGACCAACAGGGGTCCACCATCCTCATACTATCATGGTACAGTTAGGTTGGCCACTTTTACAACCCTCAAAAGGAGGACATCATTAAAGGGGTGGGGGTTATATCCTAACCTGTATAACACATACATGGTGCTTTACTCACCTAACTGGGTGGAATGGATGACGTTCCTGGGTCAGACGGGAGCTTACTGACTGATTAGCATCTAGAGGACTGACCTGCGGTTAGCCGGTAGGCGAGTCACGACGTCACAGGACCTTGTTTAACCAATGAAATGCTAGGCATATCTTCTGGAATGGGCATGAGCCAATGGCACACATGATATTGTGGGCGGGTGAACTTTTTAAATAGCTTATCCGGAACAGAGGACTAATAGGCGTCTGCTCAGGTCCTGCATCGAACGGAGGACTGGGAGTTAGCAATCTAGCTGCAACTCGGCCGCCGTTTGGAATAAAGTCTTGCCATTAAGGAGATGTCAGTTTTGAAGCTATCTAGGATTCACGAATACGTTCAGCTTTGAGTCCAGTGCTGTGGGGAGACCTGGAGGCCCTGAGCGCCTATACCACTCACCCCGCTAATACAGATACAGGCCTGGCTTACCCTGAGCCCCAACCCCAACACTGCAGGAGAGTCGGAGCAGAGTGTGTTTAGAAGTTCAGTACTGGTATGTAATCTACAGAGAACCATCCCAGTGAGGTGCAACCGTTTCCTCCTCCTTTCTCCTCCAATCAGTGTGGAAGGAGGTCATGGGGGTCTTCGTTTATATCCCCCACTGAAAGTCTATTTTACGGCTTTGTGGCAGAGCGACTCCAGCACGACCTTCGTTCCTCACGTTCGGCTGATGTAGACATGCTGTTGTACCAGGACACGTTCTCCTCTTCTCCTCCCCTCCTCCTCCTCCTCCTGTTCTCTTTTACTTGCTCTTCGCTGTCTTTGTATTTCTGACAAGCCATCAAAAGTCTGCTCAGTCTGCTCTCTCTCTCTCTCTCTCTCGCGCCACAGGGGAGGGTTATGTAAGAGGTTCAGTGTTACCTTTGCCGACAGGCAATTAACCAGCGATTATGAAAACACCCCACGAACTCCAGCGTGTCTAGCTCCACTTGTCTTTTTTCACCTCTCTCTCTTTCTCAGTACTTCCTTCTCTCTCCTGCCCTTTCCCCTTATCTCTTTTCCTTCCTCTCTTTCTCTGTCTCCCCTTGCCCCCTTCTCATTTTCTGTCTCTTTCCATTCTCTCCATCTTTGTCATTCACTACACTGCTTGATCTCCTCTCTCCTTCATCCTTTCCCCTTTTCTTTCCTCCCTTCCTCTCTCTGTTTCTTTCTATTCTCTTTATTTTTCTGTCATTCAGTCTTATGCCTCCACACCGCTCTCTTTCTACATCCTTCTATTTTTTGCTAACCTTCGTTTCCTTTCCCCTTTACAGTGTCCTTTCTCCCTCTCTCTCAGTTTCCCTCTCTCCCCCTCTTCTCTTTCTTTTTACTGTCTCCTTTCCTTTATCTCTGTCTATTCTTTCATTTGCTTAATATTCCCCCTTCACCTTCTCTACCTCCCTTTTCTTTTTCTCTCTGTATTTCTGTATTCTCTCCATCTTTCTGTCATTCACTGCACACTGCTCTCTTTCTCTAGCTCTTCTATTTTTCACTCCCCTTCCTCTTTACTCTGTCCTTTCTCTCGCTCTCTCTTCCTCTCCCTTCCATCTCCTCTTAGTGTTACCTTTCTGACCTCTGACCCTGTAACTGCCTCATTTCTCTTTTTGTTTTTCCCTCTCTTTTTCTCATCCTCCTTCGCCCTTTCACTGTCTCTCTCTCTCTCTCTCTCTCTCTCTCTCTCTCTCTCTCTCCTCTGAATCCTTTTTTGAGGTTAACAGCTCTAAAAAGCTATTTAAGTTTTTCAGGGCAGGGCTTTGCTTGTCTCCGGGCTCTCTGATTGGCTGCCTGCCTGTGCTGATGGACAGTTACGCCGTGAGAAACGTCACATGTGTCAGACGTCTCCTAGTGGCCCCATTCCGTAGGCTGGGGACGACATTGAGAAAGAGAGAGAGAGAGAGAGAGAGAGAGAGAGAGAGAGAGACAGACAGACAGAGAGACAGACAGACTGTGTGTGTGTGTGTGTGTGATGTGAACATGCAGTCAGTTGCCCTTCATTTCCCAAAATCTACAGAGAAGAGTCAGAAAGAGAGAGAAAGACACAGAGAAAGAACGAGAGAGAGGGACACAGACAGAGACACAGAGGAAGAGGGAGAGAGAGACACAGAGAGACACAGAGAAAGAGGGGGAGAGAGACAGAGAAAGAGTGAAAGAGAGAGAGAGACAGAGAGACACAGAGAAAGAGGGAAAGAGAGAGAGAGAGACAGAGAGGGGGAGAGAGAGGGAGAGAGAGAGTGATAGGGAGAGAGAGAGAGAGAGAGAGAGAGATAGAGAAAGAGAGAAAGAGAGAGAGAGAGACAGAGAGAACAAGGGGGAAAGAGAGAGAGAGAAAGAAAGCAAGATAGGGAGAGAGAGAGACAGAGAAAACGAGGGGGGGTGAGAGAGAGAGAGAGAGAGAGAGAGAGAGAGAGAGAGAGAGAGAGAGAGAGAGAGACAGAGAGAGAGACAGAGAGAACGAGGGGGGAGACAGAAAGAGAGAGAGAGAGAGAGAGAGTATATCCATAAATAGAGCTGGAGACTGAAGACGGTGTGGGTTAAACACACATTAGACTCACACACTCTTAATTAAGACTTCCTATGATCTCTCTGAGGTTTCAGCTATGAGAGGATACACGTCTAACACACACACACACACACACACACACACAGAGGTTAATTAGGCCATCTGGGTCTCATGACACTGTTCAGACAGACAGACAGACACATGTTAACAGCTGAAACAGTCACTCTCCTGAGACTGACGTATATGCAGTACAGAAGTCAGAGACCACCTCACATTTACCTAACCTCCAGTCTAAACAGCCAGTAAGCTTATTTCTCAACACCATGCCCACTCTTCACCTTCATTACAGCCTCCGCTCCTTCCAGCAGACTCACGGTCGGGCCCTCACAGAGACACACCTCCAAAGTTCAGTCTTAGAAGCTGGTTCAGCGTCTTCTTCTTCTCCCCATCCAGATAATCCCGAACACACACAGTGATGTTGCGGTTGGTCAGTTCATTGTTCTGAGAACACCAGCAGCTTCTTTGTTTGGCCTGAAAAGCCTTAAAGTACTGTTTCTCTGGTGGGGACAGTTTTGGTGGTCTGCCAGGTCTGTGTGGGTGGTTGTCTGGAGGGATCACTTGGGCTTTGTTGCTGTTCTGACTGTACAGTGAATGAGTAATGGGTGGACTCTTTTGCTCTCGTTTGCTTGGTTTCCTTTTCTTTAAGTGGTTATATGTCTTTTGAATGCCAGTTGTTTTTAAATATGCTACTTTCTTTCTGCATCTGATCTGTTTTGAAATGATCAATAAAATGATCTGTCGTTTGCAAGATGCTGTGTCTGGAAGTTTACTGAGATAGGCAGTATGCAATGGGAGAGATACTGACGAGTCAGTGTTGAGGTTTAATGTCATGATACAGAAACGTTCCCAAGTTGTATCATGCAATGTCCAAGTCAGAGTCAGAGTCCAAATCGAGCCAGTGCCAGCTGAATTATAATCTCTGCAGTATGAGTGCAGGTCAAATTTCGAGTCTCTGGGGCACAAATCCTAGTAAAGTCTGGAGCTACTGGGGTACGACTGAGTCAAATATGTTGAGTAGAGTCTGGAGTCTTTGGGATGCGAGTCTGATTCGAGTAGTGAGTCTCTATGGTGTGTGCCAGTTGAGTCAAACCCTGAGTCTCTGTAAAGCGACTGTGTTGAACTGAGGTCTCAAGTCTCTGGGCTGCCGAACCAAGCTGAGTCTTGAGTTTCTGGGGTGCAAATCTGAGCAAAGTCTCTGGGGTTAAAGTGTGAGTCGAGGTCAAATCCTGGCAGTGCGAGTCCAAGTTGTCTTGAGTCATTGGGCAGTCTGATTTGAAGTTGGACTGGACTGTGAGATTGTGTTGCGTCTCATGTTTCTGGGGTGCAAATATGAGTAAAGTCTCGAGTCTGAGATGGGAGTCTGAGTCAAGTCTTGAGTTTCTGCGGCAAGACTGGGTCAAATCTCAAATCTCTGGGCTGTAAATTGGTGTAAATAATCTGACATGCCTGGGGTGCAAATCTAAGTTAATTCTGGAGTTTTGAGAGAGGAGTCTGAGTCTCTGCACGAAGTACGAGTGTAAGTCAGATCTCAAATCTCCGGGGTACAAATCCTAGTAGCCTTAAGTCTCTGTAACTCTGATTGAGTTACATCTCAAGTTTCTGGGGTGTGAAAGTAAAAGTCTGGAGTTTCTGGGATGCGAGTTGAGTCAGGTTTTAAATCTCTGGGGTGTCCAAAATTCCAAATTTCCAAAGCCGGAACACAATTATTAGGGTTGCGTAGCGCTCGCGTCACCTCGATCGGTAAGTGTAAGGTGGTCAGGATTGCAGTGTTAAGTCAGTCTGTTTCTCGTCCTGGCGTTCCGATAAAATCAGTCGTATTTAATATTATCATAAGTTGTAGATCTTGGCTCGGCAAATAGTAACGTGAACATTGTCGACAACCAATAGGAGAGCCTTCTTCAGCTCCAAACGGGAAGCTCCGGTGAGGGCTTGGAAACCACAGTTCTCCTGACTGTTCAAAAGAAGAAGAAGCTTGTGGAGCTGTGGAGTGAACCAGAGTGCCTCTTTGACGTATCTTCCCATTTCTACCACGACAGAATGGAACAGGAAAAAAGGTGGACAGAAATGGCTGAAGCCCTCGAAACCCCAAGGCTAACGCAAGCCTGAGTCATGGGCCCGAGATGTCACAAACATAAACACATCCGAGAGTTCATTCATGCACAGAGATGTGCAGTAAACAGTCCGATTCTAAATCGGAGCTATGTTCAGGTTATCCTACCTTGAACAAAGGGTAGTTATGCTATGCTAAAGCTAACTAGCTAGCTAGCTAAAACACTACTGAATGGGGCTACGGTGTTTACATTAGCCTACCAGCTAGCATGATGGGAAATAATCTCAAAATCTACTTGCAGCCGTGTAAATAGTGACTCTGCAAGATTCCCAGTCTTCCCAGCCTTCAATCTGTCAAAATCCTAGCCTGTGTCTAAAAGTCTGTGACTTGTCTTTAGATGTGTGAGGGTGTCAGACTTTCTATTAAATGCCTCTTCAAAGTCTTCTAGTGTATGGTTAGCATTAGTTGAATGTCAAGACATTGGGTTGAAGGTCTAAATTAAATTTTGACATTGTAATTTTAAAGTGGAGATGTAAATTTGAGTATAGACTTTAGTCTCTGATGTGCAAGTCCAATCCAAGTCTCAACGATGTGACTTTAAGTCTTGAGTCTCTGGAGTGTGAAACCTAAGGGTGCTAGCTAGCACACTTAATATCTACACTACAGGCTGGCCAAACCTTTGAAGTTGTCTGACCTTATTTAAAGATTGCATGTCCTACTTTGTTCTGTCCATCAGACTGAAGGTTTTCTATAATGAAGGCTCATTACTGGAGTCTTATCTAACCCGATGCTGTCAGTCACGCAGAGCTGGAAACGCTTTATTCACTCCCTGCATTCATCTCAGTGATCCTTATTTAATGAGTTCCGTTTGTGGGTATCGCCTCCTGCGCTTTCACAGGTTTTACGCGTTGAGTCGCTGACCTGAGTCCCCATCTGTCACGCCAACACCTAACCTTTTAGTCAAGATATGAGGCACTACAGATAACATTGGCGATGAGCCTGTTTCAGGGTCTACAGTGTTTGGTGTGCCTGATGCTTGCCGGCCGCTGGACGCTACTGTAGATAGGATAGAAAGTCGGAAGCTTTACCATGTGCTGTGAAGGTGCTCAAACCACCAATGGTGACAGCTGTACAAACATCAAATACAGCAGAGTGGGGGCTTGTGGATGCTGGTGGACTCGTTTCTCATCGTGCTTGGATTAGACGGTATACCTTCCTACTGAACATCGGCACGTCCCTCTCGTTTACATCCACAGCCATAGCAGCTGCTTTCCAGCCACTTCAGCACTGATCCGTTCTGACAGATGAAAGATGTTCAGTCAGTCTGCAAACCAAAGCTGCCTTCAAAGACAGTTGCTAAGTGACCTCTAGTTAGGAACGGCTGTGTCCCAATTAGCTCAGAGGCGCGTGAAGACTGAAACGGTCCTCGCACTCTACCTAATGCAGATCCAGAGCTCCCAAATAGTCAAGGTCAGATTCAGTGTTCTCAATTCTTCACCTACAGTGGACACAAATTCTAGAAATATGTAAAATATACAGGTTTAAAATATATTCAGCTCAATATTTGTAACATATAGCCATTTTACTGAGTATGTCTGATTACACTTTAGAATTTTTAATAAGTATACAGTGTTCACATATTCATATTTAATAAATGCCATCATTTAAACAATTAACCACTTAATGAAATCTAATCAATTGGCGTTAGGGAGTCAACTCTATCGATTCCAGCGCTCTAGAAAACTCGGAGTCGTGCATCACTACTGCTTGTCCGATAACCCCACTGCCGGCTCATTAACCAAATAAACAAACTCTGTTTGGCGCAGACCCAATGGCCTTACCAGCTTTTAGCAACCACCCAAGGGGTGGTTAACCAGGATGACCCAGCTGGTACTGTCTCAAGTTACAATGGCTACCTGAGTGCCTATGGGAGCTACAGCGAGGACCGGGAGTCGTTCGGAAGCTACGGAAGTGAAAGAGTATCTTTCTGCATCGGGGGTTACCAAGATGACTGGGGTTATGGAGACGATGTACAAGGTGAGAGTGTAGACTGAGGGGACTGAGGGGTGATGGAGATGTGTGGGGGGGAACCATGAGTAAATATTTACCCATCCATCATCCTAGTTTGCTTCCAATCCATTCCAGTGCTCTAGGAAACCCGGAGTCGTTCCTCACTACTGCGTTTCCCATAATCCCACTGCCGGCTCATTAACCAAGTAAACAAATATCAATATCACAACAGCAAGAATCTTGCCAATTGGACCATAAAGTGATCAGTCATGTGATTCTAAGCTATCATGTGACATGTCAACTCTGGAGAAGACCAGTCAGTTTGATCATTCCTTAAGGGCCACAGAGATTAATAACGGATCCTCACACTGGTTTATCAGTCTGCTCAGGCTTCAGCAGTGAAGAGAGTCATTTCTGACATGCTGTGATATTAATATACAGTGGGGTGCGAATGTTTGGGCAGCGTTGTTAATTTCCCTGATTTACCTTTATAAAGCATTGATTGGATAAAAAAAATCAGTCATCATATAAGGGACAAATACAGTGATATTTGAGAAGTGAAATTAAACACTTTACACAAGGAGATGCTGTATGGGAGAGTGATGCAGAGGAAGCCTTTTCTCCGCCCACATCACAAACAGAGTCGCTTGAGGTATGCTAAAGCACATTTGGACAAGCCAGCTTCATTTTGGAATAAGGTGCTGGACTGATGAAACTAAAATAGAGTTATTTGGGCATAACAAGGGCCGTTATGCATGGAGGAAAAAGAAAAACACCTGCTACCTACAGTAAAATTTGGTGCTGGTTCCATCATGCTGTGGGGCTGTGTGGCCAGTACAGGGACTGGGAATCTTGTTAAAGTTGAGGGACGCATGGATTCCAATCAATATCAGCAGATTCTGGAGACCAATGTCCAGGAATCAGTGACAAAGCTGAAGCTGTGCCGGGGCTGGATCTTCCAACAAGACAACGACCCTAAACACTGCTCAAAATCTACTAATGCATTCATGCAGTACAACGTTCTGGAATGGCCATCTCAGTCCCCAGACCTGAATATTATTGAAAATCTGTGGTGTCACTTAAAGAGAGCTGTCCATGCTCGGAAACCATCAAACCTGAATGAACTAGAGATGTTTTGTAAAGAAGAATGGTCTAAAATACCTTCAGCCACAATCCAGACTCTCATTAGAAGCTAAAGGAAGAGTTTAGAGGCTGGTATTTCTGCGAAAGGAGGATCTACTAAATATTGAGTTAAGGTTTTTTTTTTGGTGCCCAAATTAATGCACCTGCCTAATTTTGTTTAGACAGTTATTGCACACTTTCTGTAAATCATATAAACTTCATTTCACTTCTCAAATATCACTGTGTTTGTCCCCTATATGATATATTTAACGCATTTTTTTTATCCAAACAATCAATGCTTTATAAAGGTAAATCAGGAAGATTAACAAGGCTGCCCAAACTTTCACACCCCACTGTAGCTAATAAACGATACTGACGGAGGTTCTGTTAAATGCTGCGTGTTTTATTTAGTGGGTAAAACTATTATAAAAGTATTTTCCAATAATAAATTAATAAATTCATGTGTATTCTGAAAGCCGCCTTTACAAAATTGATACTTCATATCTGTATATGTATTCCCAAAACTCGTATTCCGTTAATGTCACTGGAGCAGATATGAATACGGACAGTTGGAGTGATGGATAAGAAGGTTGGCCGTTGGGGACTGGGTATCTCCTGTTTGTACTGAAGTGTCCTCTGAAGAGATTTTCCATCTCTTATCACCTTTTCCGTTATTCCAGGAGTGCTATGCCAGGAGCAAAGCCATGTATGGTGAGAGGGGGAACACCATGCTGTCCCACAATACACTGGGGCACAGATAAAATCAGGCCCAGTGAGCAGCAGAGCTCTTCAGAGCATCAAGCGCGGAAGGAGATATCGCAGGGACACAGCTCAACACACTACAACTTGGATGGCTTAAAGTCTTCCAGATTGGTTGCAACGTTATAGGATTGCTTTTAGTCTTCCAAGATTGGTCGTGGTATTCCAAGATTGGATGTAGTGTCCTAGGAGTGGTCATAGAATCAGCGTTCCGAGATTTGTCATGGTGCAACAAGTTTGGTTGTAGCTTGAAGCTTTCCAGGATTAAATGTAGCATTCCAGGATTGGATATAGCATTCCAAGTCTGGTCATAGTGTAATACGTTTGGTTTGTAGCATTCCAGGATTGGATATAGCATTCCAAGATTAGCTGAAGTATAGCAAGCTTGGTCGTAACATTCTAGAATTGCTGGTAGCGTTCCTAGATCAGTTGTAGTGTTCTAGGATAGTTCTAACATTACAGGATTGATTGTAGCACTGCAGGACTGTTAGTGGTATTCCAAGATTGGATGTATTGGTCATAATCTTCAGGACTGGCTGAAAGTTCCAGGAATGACTAGTGCTCCAGTATAGGTTGTACTATAATTGGAATCACACGATCTTTGGGATTGGTCAAAGTACTTCAGGATCCTTTGTAGCATTCCAAGATTGACCACCACATCCTGCTCTACTGACCAAGCGACCAAACAGGTCATAGTTGTAGAGAAAGTTAATCAACCTCAGATATTTGATCTTCCGTCATGAGCTCACTGACCAAGTCTTCTTCCTCTCGCTGCTCCTCATCCTCCTTCCGCTCTTCCTCGCGGTACAGCTGCAGCAGCATCAGTTCAGTTCGGACAGAGGGCTCCGCTGGGACAGATCCTTTTTTCCAGCCGTTCCTGGAAAGCGGATCTCAAACTCTGTTTGGCGCAGACCCAATGGCCTTACCAGCTTTTAGCAACCATCCGAGGGGATCCTACCTCCCTAACCAGGGTGACCCAGAAAGTACCTTCTCAAGTTACAGTGGCAACCTGAATGATTTTGGGAGCTACAGCGAGGACCGGGAGTCGTTCGGAAGCTACGGAAGTGAAAGAGAATCTTTCGGAGGGTACCAGGGAGACGTGAAGTCCTGCATCGGGGGTTACCAAGATGACTGGGGTTATGGAGACGGTGTACAAGGTGAGAGCGTAGACTGAGGGGATTGAGGGGTGATGGAGATGTGTGGGGGGGGGCCATGAGTAAATATTTACCCATCCATCATCCTAGCTTGCTTTCAATTTCCAGTTTTTGATTTATATAGGAACCAACAGGGGGGAAAATCAATGGCCACATCAGTGGTCAGACACTCTTACATCAAAGAATTGGTCAGTTGGGCCAGATTTGGTGGATGCCTTTCCTGGCACAATTCCGAGGAGAATTCCCTGTAGGCTGGGATTTTAGCCACTGCTGGTAGATGATCGTACGCTTCCATACACCTGCAGTTCAGCTACTTCCTTCACACTATGGTCTTTGACCACACCCAAACGCTCAGTCCCTCCTTTTAGCCAATCAGTAACATCTGCTCTGGAGCCATTTTCCACACATGGAACGAGATGGCCTTAGCTAGCTAGCTAGCTGTCTTTGTCAGCTTATTTGACTGACAATTCTGACAACTGAAGCATGAAGATGTGGGTTCATAGCAAGAAAGAGCCAGTAAACCCCACAGGACATATCAAGGGTGTCCACAAACAGTCAGTCTGGCTTTGCCAATAGGCGCTAACATTAGCTAGGTTAGCTAGCTAGCTAACATTACTCCACTGGCACCAAACTGTGTGTTTCGTCATTGGTGTAAGAACTGTAACTCTTCTCTTCTCTTAGGAAAGAGCTAGAATGATAACTGAGTAGTTTTTGGAACCAGATCTATTCAAACAATGAGAACCTCTGCCCATAGAACAGAGGCTAGAACCTGGATGTGAAGTACGATACGTCACAGCTTAACAAGGGGACGGTAGCTCATTCGCACAGCAGCCCGGAGCTCAGTGTTGCCAGTTGGGCAATAAAAATATAATTAAAGACAAATATTTTAAAACTGGTATTAGCATCAGAAGCTAGCCCCGCTCTCTCCGCTCAGCCTGCTCTGAATTATGGAGGAGATGTCAGGGCAAGTGAGAAAGGAGGGGCAGACGGCCATTCCTCTTCCGAGACTTTATTTCTCCCGAGACGCTATTTGTCACAGATTGGGCTCCAGACTGGCCAGTACCTCATGCAGAGTGCTGCTATCATATGGGGAGAGAGAGAGAGCGAGAAAGGGGGAGAGAGTGCACTCGCGAGAGAGAGGGAGTCATTCCTCACACGTTTGGACAGTGGAGCCATGAGCACTTAAAGCCCGCATTAGCTACAGTCGCAAAACACCCTCGGTGTGACTAGTGCGAGACGACACGCTTGCTTCAAGAGATAAAGGGGCCAAATGAACCCGAGGAGACCCGGTAATATTCACAGCTAGCGTCTGAGAGACGCAGTTTACACCACGCCAAAGTCCATCTAATAGCTGTTGCGCTTTCGCTGCTGGGAAAAACGATTCAAGTCTCGTTTATAAACCCTCTCAGGTCCTCATCCTGTACATACACCATAAATCCTTCTTCCTAAACCTTATCTAATTACTTCTAGCTTGTAGCTTGTTGGGAAAGGTGGAGAAAGTCTGTGGAGAGTGTGGATCCTAAGCTTCCAATCCATAAGACTGGAAGATCCACCTACCAAGGACTACAAAGTCCTTTTCAAGGTCCAGATTTGTAGACCCCTACATGCCATTCACATGTTGGAGTCTCATAGTGCTACACCATCAACACCGGCACGTGTTGACATGTTGCCAGCACTGCCATGGATGATCCTTAGCAGGTTTATTCCACCACCACGGTCAACGGCAAATTTGCGGTTAAGGAATTTCCCATTGCTGCTTTAGGTGAACCAGAAAAGCCGTGGGCTGCCAACATAATGTGGCATAACAGTAATAATAACTGGAATCTAAATAACATGGTTAACCCAACATTATACCGCCCCCTGGTGTTGGGAAGCTTAATTGCTAGCTGGTAACTTGTGTCTGCTAAGTCTAACTAACTAGCCTAGCCTGCTTATTAGTCACCTACACAGAACAAACAGTGTCGTGTCCATCTTGGGCTGACCAAGCTAGACTAATGGCCAACGCTAGTTGCCTTCTTCAGCGTAATGAACAAGAACATCAAGCCTGTGAGATATGCGGAGTCCAGAATCCGGACTAGCTGACTGTCTTAGCATGGCTGGCCATGGCTTACAGAAGGGTGGCTCTGCACACTCCTGCCCACCCCTTAGCCCTGTCGTTGGTTGGTCCACCACCAGCCCAAACTGTTTATATAGAGATTCCTCCATTTCTCCACTACACCCCCTTGTCCATTCTGTGGAACAGCAGGGGGACATGTGGACAGCTTCACTGGGACTGTTTGGGTTTTGTCCTTGCTGCTAAGAGAAGCCGTTAGAGTGAGGTGCATTGCTCTTGTCTATTCTGTGTGTCATTCTAACTACCTGCCCCCTTTCCCCTCTTCCAGCCAATTCTGGATGTCCTGCCAGTATGGGCGTGGTCCAGGCGGTGGGAGACAGCTACTACTTGTCCGTGGACGTCAGCCAGTTTGAGCCACATGATGTGGTGGTGATGGCCTACAACCACAACGTAGTTATACATGCTGAGAAGGTTTGTGTTGAGGGAGGTTGAGACAGGCTGCCATTATAGTTCATGCTTGTACGGCTTTAAAAATCAAAAGGCTTTACAGCTTATCATTTTCTACATAGCTCATATGTACACAGCTGCATGTAAAGGTTTGGAGACCCCGGTCAAATGGTGAAAACACATCACTCACCATCAAAAGAAGAGATGCACCCCGAACGAATCAACCCAGAGGAATGAAACCTGGTGGGTCAGACATTCAGAGATCCAGCGAGCAGTGGTGTCCTCCATGAGTCATCCTGTTAGTGCAGCACGATTGGCAGACGGCTGCACCACGCAGGACTACATGCACACAGACCGTTACCACGACTGTCCTTAACACCACGTCACCGTCACCAAACACTGCAGTGGTGTCGTACCAGACTGTCATGGAGTGACTCAGAATGGCAGCGGGTCATCTTCAGTGACGAGTCCCGCTTTAGTCTTGGTGGAGGCGACCAACGAATCCGTGTGTGGAGGCACCGTGGTCAGCACCAAGATCAGTGGTTTGTTGTCACAAGTCCAGAAGGCCTGGTGTTGCTCCACCTCCACCCCTACCGCACCATCTGCAGGAGCTGTGTGAGGATGTTCCAGCTGCATGGGATGGATTATCACAGGACACCATTAGGAACCTCTACAGCTCCATACCGAGACGTCTGGACAAGATATTGGCCTACACCTTTACCATAAGGCACTGTACACAAGAACATCTGCCAAATGCATAACTGTAAACACACATCTGTACGAAACATCTGTACGAAAACTGGTTTCATATTAATGTAAACAGTGAATTCAAGCTTCCAACCAGACGTTGGAATCGACCAATAAGCTTCCCTTATCTCACCTGTGCTGTTTGGTTTCTCAGGTTGGAGATGATGAAAGTGTCAAGAACAAGTTCACCCATAAGTCGTTGCTGCCAGAGGACATGGACCCTTTGTCGGTGAGCGGTACTCTGACACCAGAGGGAACACTCATGATCAGTGTGAGACGCAAGCCCAAGCCGCCGGCCTCTGTGACACCCACCTGTCAACTCAGCTCTGACCTATGAACACAAGAGAGGAGAAGGACTGAGCATCATAACACAAATCCTAACCCTGGTTCTGTTATTCAAGGTGTTCAGGGTCTACAGGGAATTCCACGTCTCCTAAATTTAACGGAAATATATATATACAGCTCTGGAGAAATGTAGGAGCCCACCTGTAAGTGATCAGTGTCTCTAGGTGTGCAGGTTCTGGGTTTGTGTTGGACCAGAATTCCTCAGTTCTGTTTGATTTTCTACACTACTGGAACCATGTCTCCCAAACTCCAGATCAGAGATTGTATTAGATCTGTTTATGTAGAAAATCCCTAATGACCTCCAGAAGCCTGTTTTTAGAACCATGCTCGCTGTGCGTTTCACCCCAGCCACCGCTCACCAGTCTCTCTGTAGGTGACCTGAGGTCATCTTATGTTGGGTATAGGAGATTGGAATGAGGTGGCGCTCATCACGGTCAGTAGGGAGGGGGTTTGGCCCTCTGCCAGTCTGTAGCTGTGTTGTCCTGTGTGTTGACTGCTGGACCTTGTTCTTATGAACCAGACGCTCACTGTATCTGCCAGTAAAGCTAAAACCGACCTTCGGTTCCTCACTGAGAACCTGCTGTACAGGAAACGAATATGTCTGAAACATTGTCTCACAGCGAGTTTTATGAAAAGCTTTTGGCAATAAATATATATTTCTGCTGCCCAATTAAAAAACATGTCTCTTCATTTTTGTGGATTTTTAATTTTTGGCATCATTTGATTACAGCGGCTGCACTTAACACAGTGTGAAATTCCACTGATGAATGGACCCACAGAAATGGCCCAAAAGCGCTTGGAGAGAAGTCTGGTTCCATTGACTTCCATTCAAATGAAACAAGGTTTTTGGCCTCTCCTGTAAAGTTCAGGCTAAACAGGAACATGACCTCGCTAGAGAATCCAGTGTAACCTATGTTGAGCATATGTTGGGAGACCCGCTAAACCACCACCACCAAACCAGCACTAGGCCACCATAAACCAGCTCAAATGAACCACAATCCTGGTTTATATAGTAAATAAAAGACCTACATCTGTACAGTAGATGTAGTGATCACTGGTTGACCATCTCACATCAGTTGCTTCCATCTCTATCACTGGACTGAGTGCTGGACTACGTAGACCTCTTTAATATGTTTCCTTGTGGTCATAATTATGAGATGCTAAGTAATAATCTTAAGATAGTAATTATGAGATCATATATATAAGACTGTAAGTCATTAATATGAGATAGTAAGTCATTATGAGATAATAATTGAGACTGTAAGTCATAATTATGAGTTAGTAAGTTATGAAATAATTAAGACAGTAAGTCATTGTAAGATAATCACAAGATTGTAATGCATTATGAGATAATTATGAGACAGCCAGTCATGATTATAAGATAGTAAGTCATGATGAGATATTTATGATATTGCAAGTAATAACTGAGATAGTAAGTTAATATGAAATAATTATGAGATAGTAAGTCATTATGGGATAACCACAAGACAGTAAATCATAATTATGAGATAATTTCAAGATAGTAAATCATAATTATGAGATAGTAAGTCATTATGAGATAATAATTATGAGATAGTAAGTCATTCTAAGATAATAATTATGAGACAGTAAGTCAATCATGTGATAGTAAGTCATTATGAGATAATAATTATGAGATAGTAAGTCAATTATGTGACAGTAAGTCATTATGAGATAATAATTATGAGATAGTAAGTCATTATGAGATAATAATTATGAGATAGTAAGTCATTGAGATAATAATTATGAGATAGTAAGTCAAAATTATGAGATAGTAAGTCATTACGAGATTATTTTGAGATAGTAAGTCATAATTATGAGATAGTAAGTCATTATGAGATAATAATTGAGACTGTAAGTCATAATTATGAGTTAGTAAGTTATGAAATAATTAAGACAGTAAGTCATTGTAAGATAATCACAAGATTGTAATGCATTATGAGATAATTATGAGACAGCAAGTCATTATAAGATAGTCATAATGAGATATTTATGATATTGCAAGTAATAACTGAGATAGTAAGTTAATATGAAATAATTATGAGATAGTAAGTCATTACGAGATAATTTTAAGATAGTAAGTCATAATTATGAGATAATAAGTCATTGCGAGATAATTTTGAGATAGTAAGTCATAGTTATGAGATAGTAAGTCATTATGAGATAATAATTATGAGATAGTAAGTCATTATGAGATAATTATGAGATAGTAAGTCATTGAGATAATAATTATGAGATAGTAAGTCATAATTATGAGATAGTAAGTCATTATGAGATAATAATTATGAGATAGTAAGTCATTCTAAGATAATAATTATGAGACAGTAAGTCAATCATGTGACAGTAAGTCATTATGAGATAATAATTATGAGATAGTAAGTCAATTATGTGACAGTAAGTCATTATGAGATAATAATTATGAGATAGTAAGTCATTATGAGATAATAATTATGAGATAGTAAGTCATTGAGATAATAATTATGAGATAGTAAGTCATAATTATGAGATAGTAAGTCATTACGAGATTATTTTGAGACAGTAAGTCATAATTATGAGATAGTAAGTCATTATGAGATAATAATTGAGACTGTAAGTCATAATTATGAGTTAGTAAGTTATGAAATAATTAAGACAGTAAGTCATTGTAAGATAATCACAAGATTGTAATGCATTATGAGATAATTATGAGACAGCAAGTCATTATAAGATAGTCATAATGAGATATTTATGATATTGCAAGTAATAACTGAGATAGTAAGTTAATATGAAATAATTATGAGATAGTAAGTCATTACGAGATAATTTTAAGATAGTAAGTCATAATTATGAGATAATAAGTCATTGCGAGATAATTTTGAGATAGTAAGTCATAGTTATGAGATAGTAAGTCATTATGAGATAATAATTATGAGATAGTAAGTCATTATGAGATAATTATGAGATAGTAAGTCATTGAGATAATAATTATGAGATAGTAAGTCATTACGAGATTATTTTGAGATAGTAAGTCATTATGAGATAATAATTATGACATAGTAAGTCATGAGATAATAATTATGAGATAGTAAGTCATTATGAGATAATTATGAGATAGTAAGTCATAATTATGACATAGTAAGTCATGAGATAATAATTATGAGATAGTAAGTCATAATTATGAGATACTGTAAGGCCTTTTTTATGGTGAAAACGGTCTTCCATATCCTTCAGCTCCAATGAAGCATGGCTGCTCTTAGCCTACTCACACATGCAGAGACACATTTGCTAAGCGTGCTTTACAAAAAATCACCCCAAAAACACTCACACTGCTGAATAACGTGTGTTAGAAATCAGCAGGTTCAGACGTCAGCACTCCTGCTGGATAACTGTGGGCCGCTTGTTCAGCAGTTACGGGTTCCCCTTCTCCGCTGAGAGTTCAGTGAACAGTGTGGGCACTGAGGAGATTAACCAGCACTGTGGATAAACACGTCACAGAAAGATGCTAATGCTGATGAAGTTAAGCTAGTAACCACTCAGCACAGTTTGCTAGCGCTCCACCTGTTGTTACAGGCCTTCCTCACCATCACTGCATCCTCACCTTCCTCACCATCGTCTGCATCCGGCTGCACCCTTTAACAGAGCGCTGGCCGGTTTCCAGCCTCCCTCAGGAGTCTTCCTATGGCTCCACAGCGTTGGAGGAGCTGGCGTTTGGACGAAATGCTTGCTTGACTTGACTGCAGCACGTCGCACAACAGCTAAAAACATTGAGGGCCCCGTTTACTGCTGCACAGAGCTTCGTGATGAGCTCAGTAAATAGAGCGCGCTGTGGCAGACGTCTGTGCTGAGCATCCCATTGGAAAAATGGGTGAATCAGTGAACATACAGATGTGGCTCAGACTCACCATCTCAACAGCATTCGTGTGATATGGGCTATATTTACTGAGCTACACATATGGAGCTGTAGAGGTTCCCATTGGTGTCCTGTGATAATCCATCCCATGCAGCTTAAATATCCTCACACAGTTCCTGCAGATGGTACGGTAGGAGGTGGAGCGACACCAGGCATTCTGAACATGTGACGCGTGACAGCAAACCGTTCATCTTGGAACTTTGCCGTAGTCTAACTTGAGTCAAAGCCGAGACTTTGCAGTAGTCCAATCAGAGTCAAGGCTGAGACTATGCTGTAGCCCAATCAGAGTCAAGTAGTCTGAATCAAGACTGAGACTCTGTAGAAGTCCAATCCGAGTGAAGTAGCTGTGTTGGAACTTTTATCATTTTGCATATGGTAACACTAATATTACATAATACTGAAATATTAAATATTGTGTCTATTGAACGAAAGTCTTAACTCTAATACGCCCGAAGTCTGAAAATCTGTTCAGCTCAGTCCTACGTGTTGGGTGTTGATGCCCTGTGTTGAGTTGTGGTGTACAGCCGGTGCAGCGCCGGGATGCTAATCGGTCTGACACTCTTTTAAAAGCAGCAAAATGAAATCTCACGCTTGTCATAACTCATACACCACACACCATATACCCCCGTCCTTTATCCACACACTATATATACTCGCTCCGGACCAAACATCCTCCATACACTCCTCACTTGCACCTCAGCTCCTCTGTGATTGTCTGGACACGCCCACTGTGCTAGATGGACAGCTCAAATAATGAAGGAGAAACACACGAGTAGCCTTACAAGCCTTCCAGCAGAACCAGAAATACTACAGATTATCAATACAAATAGCTAGAACAGATAGCTAGAACAAATAGCTAGAACAAAGCATTTCACTAAACCTACAACATGACAATACAATGAAATTTGATCAATTTCAAATAATAGAAAAATGATTTTGTTAAAAAGCTAATTAAATTCCAATGAAATGCAAATAAACTGTATTGGAATGTTTCAGGAATCAAACCAGGAAGTGATACAGACTCTCTTTAAATGAGCGAGTGATATAAATGATCATACAGCTATTAATTCAATTCAACTTTGTCATTATACTAATACAGGGTTGTACAGTACAACACAGTCAGACTCCTCCTCCAGTGCTATATGTGTGTGTGTAAATAAATAGTGTAGTGCAAAGACAAATACACAACAACCATGTGTGTAAACTGTACAGTAGGAGTAGTTAGAGGGATATCTAGAACTGTCAGTTTAATAACTGGTACTGGATCAATAACTAGAGTGAGACAAGTCTCTAGAACTATCAATTTAATAACTGGTACTAGACAAATAACTAGAACTATTACATTAAGTTCAGATAATAGAAAGGTAATTAGAGCTATTAGATGAATAACTGGCACCAGATACAGGGGTTGGACAATGAAACTGAAACACCTGTCATTTTAGTGTGGGTGGTCTCATGGCTAAATTGGACCAGCCTGGTGGCCAATCTTCATTAACTGCACATTGCACCAGTAAGAGCAGAGTGTGAAGGTTCAGTTAGCAGGTAAGAGCACAGTTCTGCTCAAAATACTGCAATGCACACAGCATTATGGGTGACATACCAGAGTTCAAAAGAGGACAAACTGTTGGTGCACGTCTTGCTGGCGCATCTGTGACCAAGACAGCAAGTCTTTGTGATGTATCAAGAGCCACGGTATCCAGGGTAATGTCAGCATACCACCAAGAAGGACGAACCTCCACCAGCATCACGTAGTGACCTGGCCACTATCCTGCAAGAAGAATGGCTTAAAGTCCCTCTGACCACTGTGCAGGACGCAGTATATGTCATTCCCAAGACCAACTGACGCTGTATTGGCCGCAAAAGGAGGCCCTGCACCATACTAATAAATGACTGTGGTCTAAAACCAGGTGTTTCAGTTTCATTGTCCAACCCCTGTACGTTAAGTAACACCATTAGCACTATTAAGTAACATAACTAAAACTATTAGATGAATACCTTATACTAGATAGGTAATTTGAGCTATTAGATGAAGAACTGGTACTAGATAAATACTTTGTATTACTAGTGGGGTAACTACAACGAGACAGGTATTTAAAAGCATTAGATGAATAACTGGTACTAGATAGCTAGCACTATTAGATGAATAACTGGTACTAGATAGATAACTAGAACTACTTGTTGGACAACTAGACTGAAACAAGTATGTAGAAATATTAGATGAAGAACTGGTACTAGATAGCTAACTATCACTATTACATGAATAAATGGTACTAGATAGATAACGAACTATTAGACAAAAACTGGTACTAGATAGATAACTAGAACTATTAGATTAATATCTTATACTAGATAGGTAATTCGAGCTATTAGATGAATAACTGGCACTAGATAGCTAACTATCACTATTGCATGAAGAGATGGTACTAGATAGATAACTGGAACTATTAGACAAAAACTGGTACTAGATAGATAACTAGAACTATTATATTAATATCTTATACTAGATAGGCAATTCAAGCTATTAGATGAAGAACTGGTACTAGATAAATAATTTGTATTACTAGTGGGGTAACTACAACGAGACAGGTATTTAAATGCATTAGATGAATAACTGGTACTAGATAGTTAGCATTATTAGATGAATAACTGGTACTAGATAGATAACTAGAACTACTTGTTGGACAACTAGACTGAAACAAGTATGTAGAAATATTAGATGAAGAACTGGTACTAGATAGATAACGAACTATTAGACAAAAACTGGTACTAGATAGATAACTAGAACTATTAGATTAATATCTTATACTAGATAGGTAATTCAAGCTATTAGATAAATAACTGGCACTAGATAGCTAACTATCACTATTACATGAAGAAATAGTACTAGATAGATAACTGTAACTATTAGACAAAAACTGGTACTAGATAGATAACTAGAACTACTAGATTAATACCTTATACTATATAGGTAATTTGAGCTATTAGATGAAGAACTGGTACTAGATAAATACTTTGTATTACTAGTGGGGTAACTACAACGAGACAGGTATTTAAATGCATTAGATGAATAACTGGTACTAGATAGCTAGCACTATTAGATGAATACTGTTACTAGATTAGATAACCTAGAACTACTTGTTTTGGACAACTAGACTGAAACAAGTCATGTAGAAATTGAGATGAAGAATGGTATTAGATAAACCTAGAACTATTCAATTTAATATCATTATTCTAGATAGGTATTTGGAGATATTAGATAGCTAAATTACCTATCTAGAATAAGATATGAATTGAATAGTTCTAGTTAATCTAGTACCAGTTCTTCATCTATATTAATACATACTTGTTTAAGTCTAGTTGTCCAACAAGTAGTTCTAGTTATCTATCTAGTACCAGTATTCATCTAATAGTGCTTAGCTATCTAGTACCAGTTATTCATCTAATCAATTTAAATACCTGTCTCTTGTAGTTACCCCACTAGTAATACAAAGTATTTATCTTAGTAGTACCAGTTTCTTCATCTAATAGCTCAATTACCTATATAGTATAAGGTATTAATCTATTAGTTTCTAGTTATCTATCTAGTACCAGTTTTTGTCTAATAGTTACAGTTATCTATCTAGTACTATTTCTTCATGTAATAGTGATAGTTAGCTATCTAGTGCCAGTTATTTATCTAATAGCTTGAATTACCTATCTAGTATAAAGATATTAATTTTCTAATAGTTCTAGTTATCTATCTAGTACTACAGTTTTTGTCTAATATAGTTCGTTATCTATCTAGTACCAGTTCTTCATCTAATATTTCTACATACTTGTTTCAGTCTAGTTGTCCAACAAGTAGTTCTAGTTATCTATCTAGTACCAGTTATTCATCATCTAATAGTGCTAGGCTATCTAGTGCCAGTTTATTCAATCTATACATCTAAATACCTGTCTCGTTGTAGTTACCCCACTAGTAATACAAATTAATTTATCTAGTACCAGTTCTTCATCTAATAGCTTGAATTACCTAGTATAAGTTTATTAATCTAATAGTTCCTAGTTTATCTATCTAGTACCAGTTTTTTTGTCTAATAGTTCCAGTTATCTAATCTATTACCATTTCTTCATGTAATAGTGCTAGTTAGCTATCTAGTGCCAGTTATTTATCTAATAGCTTGAATTACCTATCTAGTATATAGATATTAATCTAATAGTTCCTAGTTATCTATCTAGTACCAGTTTTTGTCTAATAGTTCGTTATCTATCTAGTACCATTTATTCATGTAATAGTGATAGTTAGCTATCTAGTACCAGTTCTCCATCTAATATTTCTACATACTTGTTTCAGTCTAGTTGTCCAACAAGTAGTTCTAGTATCTATCTAGTACCAGTTATCATCATCTAATAGTGCTAGCTATCTAGTACCAGTTATTCATCTAATGCCATTTAAATACCTGTCTCGTTGTATTTACCCCCGCTAGTAATACAAATTATTTATCTAGTACTCCAGTTTCTTCATCTAATAGCTCAAATTAACCTCTCTAGTAATAAGGTATTCATCTAATAGTTTTATGTTATGTTACTTAATAGTGCTAATGGTGTTACTTTAACTACAGGGTCGGACGACAAATGAAACTGAACCACCTGGTTTTAGACCACAGTCATTTATTAGTCATGGTGGAGGGCCTCCTTTTGCGGCAATACAGCGTCCAGTTGGTCTTGGAATGACATATACTGACTGCGTTCTGCACAGTGGGTCCGAGGACTTTTAAGGCCATTCTTTCTTGCAGGATAGGTGGCCGGTCCCTACGTGAATGCTGGTGTACGTTTCGTCCTTGCTTGGTGGTATGCTGACATTACCCTGGATACCGTGCTCTTCTTGAGACATCACAAAGACTTGGCTGTCTTTGGTCACAGATGCTCCAGCAAGACGGGGCAACCAACCAGTTTTGTCCTCCTCTTTTGAACTCGTGGTATGTCACCCATAATGCTGTGTGCATTTGCAGTATTTTGAGCAGAACTGTGCTCTTTACCTGCTACTGAACACCAAAAAAACACAACTGGCAACTACCCTTTCCTTCACCACGCTGCTCTTACTGTGTAAAACAAAAAAAAAAAAAACTAAAAAAAAAAAAAAAAAAAGAAAAAGAAAGCAATGTGCAGTTAATGAAGATTGGCCACCAGGATGTGTCCAATTTTAGCATGAGACCTCCCCACGAAAATGACAGGTGTTTTTCAGTTTCATTGTCCAACCCCTGTATCTAGTGCCATGTTATTCATCTAATAGCTCTAATTACCTTTCTATTATCTGAACTTAATGTAATCTTTCTAGGGTTATTTGTCTCTGTACCGATTATTAATTTGATAGTTCGTAGAGACTTGAGAACTCTCACTCTAGTTATTGATCCCAGTACCGATTATTTAAACTGACAGTTTCTAGATTTCCCTCTAACTACTCCTACTGTAGCAGTTTACACACATGGTTTTGTGTAATTTGTCTTTGCACTACACTATTTATTTTACACACACACATATAGCACTGAGGAGGAGCCTGAACTGGTGTTATACTGTACAACCCTGTATTAGTATAATGACAAAGCTGAACTGAATTAATAGCTGTATTCTATAATTGTTGTTAAATAGCTTGTAATGATCATTTATTATCACTCGCTTCTTTACAGAGAGCCGTATCACTTCCTGATTTGATTCCTGAAACATTCCAATACAGTTTTATTTGCTTTTTAACAAAATCATTTTTCTAATTATTTGAAATTGAGTCATTATATTGATTTGTTAACACATTTTCATTGTATTTGTCATGTGTGTATGTTTAGTGAAAATCTTTGTTTCTAGCTAGTTGTTCTAGCTATCTGTTCTAGCTATCTGTTCTAGCTATTTGTACTGATAATCTGTAGTAATTTCTGGTTCTTGCTGAAGGTTTGTCAGGCTAATCGTGTGTTTTCTCCTTGCATTATTTGAGCTTGTCTATCTAGCACCGTGGGCGTGTCCTAGACAATCACAGAGGAGCTGAGAGTGCAGGTGGAGGAGTGTATGGAGGATGTTTGGTCGGAGCGAGTATATATAGTGTGTGTATAAAGGAAGGGGGGTATATGGTGTGTGGGTGTATGAGTTATGACAAGCGTGGAGATTTCATTTTGAGCTGCTTTTTAAAGAGTGTCAGACCGATTAGCATCCCTGGGGGCCGCTGCACCGGCTGTACACCACAACTCACACAGGGCATCAACACCCAACACTTAGTACTGAACTTGACAGATTTTCGACTTCGGGCGTATTAGAATGTTAAGTACTTTCGTTCATAGACACAATATTTAATATTCAGTATTATGTCATATT
>JAMWET010005651.1:12500-32852 GCA_024036415.1 Prochilodus magdalenae | reverse complement strand
CTTTGCCTTTCCTTTTCCTTATCTTCCTTCCTTTTCCTTCCTTATCTTATCCTTTTCCTTTCCTTTTTCCTCTCCCCTTTGTTCCTTTCCTTTCTTTGAGTTCTCTGGATTATTCAGTGCCTCACGTGCCAGTCCGCCCTGATCTGCTGGTGGCCAGCAGCACAAGAGGCTGACCCCTGTACTAGGTCCAGACTGTAGTCCTATCTCCCGTTTCTCTGTGTTACTGTCTTAGCCTGTTCTTCAATGGTCGAGCGACCCCCACAGGGACCCCCACAGGTGGGATGAGTTCCTGGCTGGTGGGCAGTTCTAAAGTTGAAAGCGTACCACATTCTGGTAGCCAAAAAGCCCGACCACTGGCCACTGCCAGCGCCTCTCAGTCCTGTTTCCCTGTCTGGAAAGTCCCTGGCTCCCTGTGTATGAGTAGACACACTGTGCCCTGCTGCTGCGTGAACGCTCCAGATGGTGGATACAGACCGGTTAGAGCCTGAGACAGAGCTACGACGGTTACAGTGTCTCCATGTACATATTACAGCCGCATTACACAATCAGCCATTCCGGGACGGATTGTTGGTTGTTCACCTTTCTAGAGCTTCCCACGAGCCTGCTATCTTATTCAGGGTGCAGTGCCCTGAAAGCAGGTCTACTGAAATTCCAACTAACGGCTAGTCGGAGGGTCGTCAGTTCGATTACCCAAACCAGCAGTAATGACTAAAGTGCCCTGGAGCAAGGCACCTAACCCCCCGAATCGCTCCCTGTGCGCCATGGACAAGACTGCCCACCTCTCCGTGTAAGTGTGCTTACTGCCCCCTAGTGTATCGTTTTATGCGCCACTCGTTTCACTTTCCATATGGGCATAACATGCGCCGGAAGTGAGAATCATGCTCGAAAACCCTGGGAAATAATTAACATATAGTCCTCTTGGGGAGAGGTACTAATTTGACTCACTTCACCATCGAGCCCTGCAGCATGATATCCCGTCCACATTATGAATTGGAGTTTTAATGGCTGAGATCTGCTCCTCACTATCATAAACATGCGTTTTAATCTCAGGAACCAGGCCAGCGTGATTCAGACCACCTCAATGTGAGGCCCAACTTCCTCCGTACTCGAGAGTGGTGGGGGCGTTTTCAGAGGGGGACGTCTGGTTACCTTCACCACCACTGGGAACAGCTCTAACTTCATATGCATGTTAGACCCCAGCTCCTGCACTCCAGCTCCACTGCTCCTGACCCTGGTTAATCTTCTGGAGCTTCCTTTCTAGGGACAAACGTCTCACCTGACTGGACTCAAACATGTATCATTGCCTCCCAAGTCAGCCAGTTGCGAGTGTGGATTATAAGCACCAGCCCGGTTCTCGAGTTTTCATAACAGCCAGCTACTCCCTCCCACCTGGCACCCTGCACGCCGAGATTCACGGTTCCCATTGGCCGTGGGGAATCAGCAGACGTCTTATTGCATAAGACACAGAGGGGTATTAAAAGATCAGGCTGGATTAAGAGTATATTGCACCAGTGAGCATGCGGAGGGGGCGGGGTTATGTAAGCTAGTGTTGTAAAGGGCTCTCAGTTTGGGGCTAAGGCCTCCCCTCCTCCTTATTATGAAACAGGCAGAGGGGAGACGCACAAGCAGCTTAGACAACAATGGGGAGCAATGTTGTGGTACTCTGAGGTTTCTGAGGCTGGGCTGGCTGCACATAACTCATCTAAGGGTCACGTAGTCGGGGACGTCATGTGTATATGGTTTGTTCTGTATTTAATTATATCAGATTAATTGATAACAACTGAACCGCAGTTTTGTTTTTCTACTTTTTGGGTTTGAGTTTTATAAAATACAACAATCATCAAAACAAAACCTAAAATACAAACCAGAAAACACAAGAATAAATAAATAAATAAATAAATAAATAAAATGAAGATTTTGGACTATATCTGTATGTATGGTAGTGAAAAGATGTTTATTATTGTTAATTAAAATTAAAATTAAAATTAAAATTAAAATTAAAATTAATTAATATCAAAGACAATTAAAGAGTGCCATCAGCACTCCAGCTCACTAACTAAAGAGGATCAAGGCGGGACACGTTTTTGACATACTCAGGAAAGGGGTCCCAGATCTTAGGACACGTCCGCATGGAGCCGGTTCTAATAGTTCACCACACACCACGGGTTAGGGAGGTCTGGTCTTCTCCTACGAGGAGTGGCGACACACGGTCAGCCTCCTCCGTAGAGAGGGAAACTAGGGGGTGGCACCACACAGGGCTATAGTGGCATTGGGCTCGGTGGACGTACCAGTGATATGAGCTAGTGATCTGAATATTTATAAAACATGAAAGATGCCTGGATTAATCTCACTCTGAGCTCCGACATTCGCACCACTGGTGGTGAAACCCCTCACACTAGCCATTACGTATTACTGTACATGGTAAAAACAAAAAAAACTTTAAAAGTATAATAACATTTTTAAAAGTAACTTTATGCCTTTAAAACAACCACTTCTAAAAATTTATATGTATTTTTTTTTATTTTAATACATAATAAATAAATAAACTCTTAAACATTAAAGATATTTTTATTTTTAATTTCTATTGTTTTTTTTATTTAAAAATTTAAATATATATATTTTTGTAATTTTTAAAAATAAATATTATTTAATTTCTTATTTGTTTTATTTTTATACAAGAAAAAAAAATCCTAAACTTATTTATATTTTGAATTTCTTAAAATATGTTTTAATTTCTTACATTTTTTATATTTAATTTAATTTGTAAAAAATCTTTAAAAATCATTATTAGTTTCTTGTACAAAATATATTTATTTATTTTAAATGAGCACATATTTAATAATAAGAAGGAATCCACCAGTAAAGCCATTTCCATATTAGATTAATAAAGCAATGTGTTGAATTGATGGCTGACCTGGACTGTGGTTACCTACCATTGTCTTTATATAGGTCACTCAGAACGGTGCAGTGTTTACCTACTGACCACAGCTAGCCCCTCCTCCACACTGACACATCAGTTTTGGCCGGTTCGGGTCTTCCTGATGGCCTGAGGGTAAAGCGATTACAGGGTAATCGGAGGAAAAGCCTCTTATGTGAATGTTGTGACGGTGAAAGTAGATCCGTATCTAGCCGAGCCCCGCTTCCCCGAATGAATGGACGAGACAAGAGAGGAGCGTGTAGCAGCAGGATGGCCGGCCTATCTGCTCCTCTCGCTCTGTTCGCGGTCTGCTGTGGAGTCCTGGTCACGGACGCGTCCTTCCAGTCTGCGCTGGTGCTAGACATGGCCCAAATCCTGCTGGACAGCTACTGCTTCCCCGAGAAGCTAATCGGCATGCAGGAGGCAATCCAGCAGGCTATACACAGCGGGGAAATCCTACACGTACCGGATCATAAGACGCTCGCGGCTGTGCTGACCGCAGGCGTGCAGGGCGCACTCAGTGACCCCAGGCTGACCGTGTCGTACGAGCCCAACTACGTTTCCGTCACGCCACCTGCTCTTCCGATGCTCCCTGTGGAACAGCTGATACGGCTAATCAGGAATTCCGTTAAACTGGAGCTGATGGATAACAGCGTGGGCTACCTGAGGATTGACCGTATTATAGGTCAGGAGCCGGCGGCGAAACTGGGGCGCCTCCTCCACGAGAACATCTGGAACAAGCTCGTCCACACCTCCGCCATGATCTTAGACCTGAGGTTCAGCACGGCGGGAGACTTGTCTGGCGTCCCCTACATCGTCTCGTATTTCTCGGACCCTGACCCCCTTCTCCACATAGACACGATCTACCACCGTCCCACTAACACAACTAGCGAGGTATGGACCATGCCGAGTCTTCCTGGAGATCGGTACGGCAAAGGGAAAGATCTGATCGTTCTAATCAGCAAGCGCACCGCGGGGGCTGCCGAAGCTGTCGCCTACACCTTGAAGCATCTCAGAAGGGCTATCGTTGTTGGCGAGAGGTCTGCGGGCGGGTCAGTTAAGGTCGAGAAGGTCCTTAGCAGGCAAACTGAATTACGAGCTGCAGGCTGTGTCTGAAGACCCACGTTTAACGGTCAAGGCCACGCAAGACGTTCCAGCTGGCGCTAAAGACGACCTGGATGTAGATGCAACCACGCCGGACGCTGAGCTTGATGACACTTTGTTTGAAATGGAAATACTGTCTGGGAATACGGGATATGTCCGCTGTGACCGGTTCCCTGAGGCGTCCATCTCTGGTAGACTAGCAGAACAAGTCTGGGAGGTGATCAGAGAAACCGATAATCTCATAATTGACCTGCGCTATAACTCTGGGGGATCATCGGAGGCGGTGCCTATTCTCCTTTCCTACCTGTACGACAGTTCACCGACAATTCACCTCTACACAGTCTACGACAGGATTCGGAATGTAACCACCGACTTCTACACCTCCCCTAACGTCACCGGAGCTTCCTATGGTTCCAGAAGGGGAGTATATGTGTTAACCAGCTACTTCACCTCCGCAGCTGGCGAGGAGTTTGCCTACCTGATTCAGTCCCTCCACCGGGGCACTGTGATCGGAGAGATAACGTCCGGGACCCTCCTTCACTCCCGGTCTTTTCGAGTTGAAGGCACAGGCATCGTCATCACTGTTCCCATTAAGAACTTCTTTGACAACCATGGGGAATGCTGGCTGGGTGGCGGCGTCGTCCCTGATGCCATAGTGCTGGCCGCGGATGCCATCGATCAAGCTCACGACATTATAGAGTTTCACAGGAACCTTCGCCCCCTGGTGCAAGGAGCAGGCAGCCTCCTGGAAACGCATTACGCCATGCCCGAGGTCGCGTCCAAAGTCAGTCGGGTGCTCCAGTCCAAGCTGGCAGAGGGAATGTACCGCTCGGTCGTCGATTACGAGTCTCTTGCATCTCAGCTTTCGGGGGACCTCCAGGAGATCTCGGGTGATCACAGGCTTCACGTTTTCTATTGCGAAAACGAGCCAGAGTCCCAGCACAAGCTGCCCACCATCCCATCGCCTGAGGAGGTCAGCTACATGCTTGACGCCCTCTTCAAGAGCAAGGTGTTTCCTGGGAACGTCGGCTATCTGAGGCTGGACACGATGCCTGCCAGTGACGCCATGCGAGCCATGGGCCCACAGTTGATCAAAAAGGTGTGGAGCAAGCTGGTGAGCACGGACGTGCTGATCATGGACATGAGGTTCAACACAGGTGGCTACTCCACGGCCATTCCTCTCCTCTGCAGCTACTTCTACGAGGCGGAACCCCTGCGCCACTTGTATTCCATTTTTGACCGCGCCACCACAACCGCGACCGAGGTTCTGACCCTTCCAGAGGTGCTGGGACTGAGGTACGGCTCAAAGAAGGACGTGTACATTCTGACGAGTCAAATAACCGGGTCGGCCGCGGAGATATTCACTCGGACCATGAAGGACCTGAACAGAGCCACTGTGGTTGGGGAACCTACGATCGGAGGGTCCCTCTCCAGCGGGACGTACCAGATTGGGGACAGCATCCTTTACGCCTCCGTTCCCAATCAGGCAGTCTTGAGTGCAGGGACTGGACAGGCGTGGAGCGTGTCTGGAGTCGAGCCGCATGTGTGGGCTCAGGCGAGCGACGCTCTGAATGTCACCCAGAGGATGATTGCAGCGAGACGCCAGGGGTCGGGGCAGTAGTGCCCCCCGGCGTCGACCCCTGGGGGTACTGTTCCTCACCAGGCTAAGCTCCAGAGACGGTACAGTCGTAGGGTTAGGATGTTCTTGTTATCTAGACCCTAAGAACGAACTCACATCACTGTTTCACCTGTGTAGGTGTGAGGGGGAGGGAGCTGTCAGAGGTGGACGTCTGGTTCCAGTCACTTTTCCAAGGTTCTCCAGAACAGAGTGTTCCACTCTTTTAACAGAGCACTTAATTAACTTAATTGATATTGTACTTTCAATCGGCACTCCTAATTAGGGATGGTTCTTCGAGGGTTCTGCTGTACAGGGAGCGGTTCTTTGCCTGGTGATGTGATGGTGAATGGTTCCTCAGACTGAGTGGAGTACATGGTTATATACAGTATCAGAAAGGGTTCTTCTACTGTGACCATGTCAAGCTTGTTACACTAGAAGAACCCTTTTAGGTGCTATACAGAACCATGTAGAACCATTCTCAACATATACATGTATATACATATATATACACATATATATTCCACCAAATTCCACCAAAATATTCCAAATTTCCGATTCGGTATTCCGTATTATGAGATGTGAACGGAGTGACTGAGTGCGCCGGTTCAGATGATCGTCATCAGCACTGTGTTTCTCTGGAACAGAGCATTCCACATCAGACCCATCAGAACGACCTTGTTTACATTTTAACCGTGTAAGACCATCCTGGACCACCCAAACTAGGTTCGGAATGTTACTGGATTTCCTGGATCTCACTCGTTTTAAACAGCTTCAGGAGACGGACAGTGAAACAGCTGTTTATGTTCCTAATGGGACTTTAAACTACATATTGATCTGATTACCGCTGATCCTGAACAGAGGGACTGTTATAATTAATCATTTCCAGACTGTACCTGTACCTGTCCTACATGGTTCCCGAGTTTGGATGTGAACGAAACAGTAATCTCATGATCTCCATGTCATGTCTTGCAGGCTGCTCCATGGACAGCCTCCTCTGTCAGTAAATAGTCTGTCAGATTTCTGACTAATTATCCTAAAACAACCCATTATTTTGACGCAGGGTGCTGAAGTGATGTGCAAACGATTTTAAATGTCAATAAACTCATTATTTTGAGATTATAAGTTGATATTTTGAAACAACGTCCTTTTTTCTGTCTTTATTTTGAGATACAAAGTCAATATTTTGAGTAAATAAGTAATTTTTTGAGTCAACATGTCAAGAAGTGAAATCATTGCCACAAAATACCGCATCAGTATTTCAAAACTCTGGAGCATTTTCTGTCAAAAAGACAGCAAGGGCTTTCTTTGAGACAATAAGTCACTGTTTTGAGATTTCTGAAGAAAAACAACCATTGTTATTTGTATTTACCAAATAAAAATTTGAGACAATCAACCATAATTTAGAGATGTTAAGTCTGTAGCTGTGTAGAATATTAAGTAAAAAAGTAAGTAAAAAAAGTGAATTTTTTATAAAAATTGTAAAGTAATTAGTTACTAAGTAACTTTTCTTGAGAAAAAATACCAAAATACTGCATCAATATTTAAAATCTATAAGGCATTTCTTCGACACAGAGAGTCAGTTAAAGACTTTTACTTTCACTTTTACTGAATACAGAACTCCAACTAATATTTTTTTTAAATCTGTCAGAATTTTGAGATATTAAGTCAATGTTTTGACGGACTGCCGCTAAAAACTGATATGGAGTAGACTGATGTTTCCGGATTCCGTTTGTGTGAACATATAGGTTCTATAGGTCGTCTGTTCTGCTTGTAGTTGTTACATTGTGTTCCCGAAGCCTGAAAGAGCTTTAACCTGTATGAAGCTTACTGGATGTTAATCTTACCCAACCCCAAAACTAAAACATGCTTCTATAAAACTTTATATCATAATCAAAACAATAAACAGACGTACGTCCTCGTTTAGGATGCCGCATATGTAACGTCTGGTTTAGGTCACATGATCTGCATACATTAGCAGCCTGTTGTTGTCTTACCAAAGCAGCCGGGCTAATAAGATTAAAGGTTTATTTCAAAAGCCTCTTATAAGAAACCTGATTGTGGAAATCGCCTCATTTGACAAAGGACGCGGCACCACAGCGGCACCACAGCGGCACCGGAGCGGCACCGGAGCGGCACCGGAGCAACACCGGAGCAACACCGGAGCAACACCGGAGCTTCCCAAGCAGCCAGGATGGCTCGAGCCTTAGTGATCCTAACGTCCCTGCTGGCCTTCAGCAACGTCCTTAGTGCTTTCTCACCCACACTGATCCGGGACATGGCTAAAGTGCTGATGGACAACTACTGCTCCCCGGAGAAGCTCCTCCGCATGGAGGAGGCCATCGAAACCGCCAGCAGCAACACGGAGATCCTCGGCATCCAAGATCCCACCACGCTCGCGAGCGTGCTGACTGACGGAGTTAAGAACACAGTCCGAGATCCCAGGGTGGAGGTTACCTATGAGCCAGATTATGTCCCGGTGGTACCACCGCCCATGCCTGACATCCCGCCGGAGCAGCTGGCTGCCGTAGTGAGGGGCACCGTGAATGTAGAGGTTCTGGAGGACGACATCGCCTACCTGAAGATCCAGCACATTATCGGGGAGGAGATGGCCCAGAAGATCGGGCCACTTCTGCTGGAGCACGTCTGGAGTAAGGTTCTCCCGACCTCCGCCATGATCCTGGACCTTCGCTTCGCCGTCACCGGGGAGATGTCCGGCATCCCTTACATTGTGTCCTATTACACCGATGCCGAGCCACTCATCCACATCGACTCTGTCTATGACCGTCCCTCAGACAGCACCACCGAGCTCTGGTCCATGCCCACCCTGCTGGGAAAGAGGTACGGAACCACCAAGCCCTTGATCATCCTGACCAGCCAGAACACCGTGGGTGTGGCGGAAGACGTTGCCTATGTCCTTAAAAACCTCAAACGAGCTACCATCGTGGGAGAGAAGACCGCTGGAGGGTCCGTGAAGGTCGAGAAGATCAGGGTCGCTGACACTGACTTCTACGTCTCAGTTCCTGTAGCCAAGTCCATCAGTCCCATCACCGGCAAGAGCTGGGAGGTCAAAGGAGTCACTCCGGACGTGGAGGTCGGCGCGGAAGACGCTGTGGATACCGCACTAGCCATCATCAAGCTACGTGCTAAAATCCCCGCCATTGCTAAAGCTGCAGCCTCCCTGATCGCCGAGAACTACGCCTTCGAAAGCACCGCCCGCAACACCGCGGGGCAGCTGGAGGCTCTCGTGAGCAGCGGCGAATACAACATGATCTCCTCCGGGAAACAGCTGAGGGACAAACTCTCGGCCGACCTCACCAAACTGTCAGGGGACAGCTGCTTGAAGGTCACCGACAACGCTCCTATGATGCTTCCGACGGTGAGCAGAGGTTCCTTAGTGGCTCTTAGCTTCACTACATGGTTCTAGAGAAGATTTGATTGGTGTAGAACCGTCGTTTGTTGAGAATAAATCGTATTTGAAGATACACACACACATATTGTCAATTTCTGAAAAGTACGTCACTGTTTAATAAAGTCATTTATCATGAAATAATAAATAATAATAATTATGAAATAATACATTACTTTATTAAACAGTGATGTCAAATAACGATTTATTCTCAGCACATTATCGGGGAGGAGATGGCCCAGAATATATACCACATACCACATCAATATTTACAATCATGTTTTTTTTAAAATACAAAGTAAATTTCTAAAAACATATCATTATGTCGTTTATATGACTGTAAAAAAACACCGAATAGTTGTTTTGGGTTTCTGGGAGGTTCCAGCTTGGATATATGGTTCTATGATAAAACAAGTAAATTTCAAGTAAAAAAAACAAGTAAAAAAAAAATTTTTTTTAAAGCTATAATTTAAAGAAATAAGCCCAAATATAAGTATAAAATATTTTTTTTCATTTCTAAGAGTTTCCAGCTTTGGTTTAAAACCATTTAATATATTTTAATTTCGAAAAGGTCATTTAATATTTCAAGATACAAGTAAATATTTTGGAATAATAAGTCAATTTCGAAAAAAAAACATTACTATTTTTTTAGAAAATAAATTTCAAGATGCCACATCAGTATTTTCAGTTAGTTACATGAGATACTAAATACATTTCTGGGGGAAAAAAAATTTCAAGAAATGTCTTTTTTGTTTTTTTGGTCTTTCGTTTGGTTTCTAAGAGGTTACCATCTTGAATATACGGTTCTAGGAAAAGTTTTAAATGCTATGAAATCTTTAGGTGGTATAAATCAATCAGAATATTAGTTTAGAGTTCTATACTCTGACTCACTGATCCACATTTTACTCTATTCCCATGTGAGTTCGGTTGGAGAAAAACTTGGACCGTCTAGGCGTCGGATTTATGAGCTCTTGCTATACGGAACCAAAGAACCCTTTATTTAAAGGAATGTCCCCACCATGAACCATTTACCAATCTTACCCCTGATTCCAAAGAATGCCCTACGAAGGTTCTATGTAATCCTCTTTAGTGACACGTAGAACCACTTTTTAAAAGGTTCTTTAAATAAGCACATTCAACTTTTTTTTCAACACTGAGCTTTGCCCAGAATTATTCGTGGCTCTAGATAACTATTGCCTACACTAGAGAACCCCTGGAGAACCTCCTTTACAAGGCTGTGCAGACACAGAGAGTTCTTCATGTGTTCCCTGGTGAAGGCCATGGCTCATCCTATTCATGGGAGCGTGACAGCTTGAAGAACCGTCCGCATGCATCACTGGTTCTTGGTTAGGTTAAGTGGTTCTTGTCTGTGACAGAGCTGTTTTGTTTTTAATAGACCGTTTTCACATCGGTTCTACATTGGGTTTGTTTATTCTGGTACCATGTAGAACCGTGGTTTCAGGCTTTTAATGAGAATGACTTGTGGCTTTTCCAGGACGCGTCACCGGAGATGCTGATCGAGCTCATCAAGGTGTCCTTTCAAACGGACGTGTTCGAGAACAACATCGGTTACCTCCGCTTTGACATGTTTGGGGAGTTCAACCAAATCCCCGTCGTGGCTCAGATCATCGTGGAGCAAGTTTGGAACAAAGTGGTGGACACAGATGCCATGATCCTTGACCTCAGGTAGGTTCTCACAGGGATGGTGTTCTCAGTGGATGTCAGGTAGGTCCTGAGTAGAAGGACGTCTGGGGGAGAAGGTAGGTCTAGAGTTGAAGGACGTGTGGAGGAGAAGGTAGATCTTGAGTAGGAGGACATCTGGGGGAGAAGGTAGGTCTAGAGTTGAAGGACGTCTGGAGGAGAAGGTAGATCTTGAGTAGAAGGACGTCTGGAGGAGAAGCTAGGTTTTGAGTAGGAGGACGTCTGGAGGAGGAGGTAGGTCTAGAGTAGGAGGAGGTCTGGAGGAGAAGATAGATCTTGAGTAGGAGGACGTCTGGAGGAGGAGGTAGGTCTTGAGTAGAAGGACGTCTGGAAGAGAAAGTAGGTCTTGAGTAGGAGGACGTCTGGAGGAGAAGATAGATCTTGAGTAGGAGGACGTCTGGAGGAGGAGGTAGGTCTAGAGTAGGAGGAGGTCTGGGGGAGAAGGTAGGTCTTGAGTAGGAGGAGGTCTGGGGGAGAAGGTAGGTCTTGAGTAGAAGGACGTCTGGAGGAGGAGGTAGGTCTTGAGTAGAAGGACGTCTGGAGGAGAAGGTAGGCCTTGAGTAGGAGGAGGTCTGGAGGAGAAGGTAGGTCTTGAGTAGAAGGAGGTCTGGAGGAGGTAGGTCTTGAGTAGAAGGGCGTCTGGAGGAGGAGGAAGGTCTTGAGTAGGAGACGTCTGGAGGAGGAGGTAGGTCTTGAGTAGGAGGAAGTCTGGGGGAGGAGGAAGGTCTTGAGTAGGAGGACGTCTGGAGGAGGAGGTAGGTCTTGAGTAGAAGGAGGTCTGGAGGAGGTAGGTCTTGAGTAGAAGGACATCTGGGGGAGAAGGTAGGTCTCGAGTAGGAGGAGGTCTGGAGGAGGAGGAAGGTCTTGAGTAGGAGGACGTGTGGAGGAGAAGGTAGGTCTTGAGTAGAAGGAGGTCTGGAGGAGGTAGGTCTTGAGTAGGAAGAGGTCTGGATCAGGAGATAGATCTTGAGTAGAAGGACATCTGGGGGATAAGGTAAGTCTCGAGTAGGAGGAGGTCTGGAGGATAAGGTAGGTCTTGAGTAGGAGGAGGTCTGGAGGATAAGGTAGGTCTTGAGTAGGAGGAGGTGTGGGGGAGAAGGTAGGTCTTAAGTAGGAGGACGTCTGGAGGAGAAGGTAGGTCTAGAGTAGGAGGACGTCTGGCGGAGAAGGTAGGTCTTGAGTAGAAGGAGGTCTGGAGGAGGTAGGTCTTGAGTAGGAAGAGGTGTGGGGGAGAAGGTAGGTCTTGAGTAGAAGGATGTCTGGATCAGGAGATAGATCTTGAGTAGAAGGACATCTGGGGGATAAGGTAAGTCTCGAGTAGGAAGAGGTCTGGAGGAGAAGGTAGGTCTTGAGTAGGAGGAGGTCTGGAGGATAAGGTAGGTCTTGAGTAGGAAGAGGTGTGGGGGAGAAGGTAGGTCTTGAGTAGAAGGACATATGGGGGAGATGGTAGGTCTCGAGTAGAAGGAGGTCTGGAGGAGGTAGGTTTTGAGTAGGAGGAGGTCTGGAGGATAAGGTAGGTCTTGAGTAGGAGGAGGTCTGTATCCCACACGTAGAGCGTATGGTGTATCTGTCTGATCTGTATATGATATGGATCCATATTTAATCAGAGCTGTCTCAGTTGATCTGACGGTCGTTAATGGCTTTAAAGGAACAACGCTGGAGGGTCTTTAAACCCGATTGCCGGATTCTCCTCCTACTTCTTTGATGTGGACAAGGAGATTGTGCTGGACAGACTGTATGACAGACCCTCGGGCACCACCAAAGATCTCGTCACTCTTCAGGAGCTGACAGGTGTGTATCCATACCCTACCCTACATCCATACACCCTCATCATCAGTGGTTCATTCCGGAACTCCCATGAGCCCTTTGACTGATACTGGGCTGCTGTCTGCACAGGGAGGAGGTACGGCTCCAAGAAGAGCCTGCTGATCCTGACGAGCGGCGCCACGGCCGGAGCGGCAGAGGAATTCGTTTACATCATGAAGAATCTCGGCCGCGCCATGATCATAGGTGAGGCGACCCGCGGCTCCTGCCAGCCCCCCAAGCCTTTCCAAGTCGGTGACAGTGACATCTTCCTCTCCATTCCTACCACCCACTCGGATACGGCCCAGGGTCCAGCCTGGGAGGGGGCTGGAATCGCCCCTCATATCCCGGTGCCTGCCGACGTGGCCCTGGACACAGCCAAGGGCATTCTCAACAAGCACTTCTCAGGCCAGAAATGAGCTCCGGAGCTGAGCGGGGGGCCTGGGCGCTAGGGGAGGGGTGTGTTCTGCTTCGCTGTGCTGACCGTAGACCCATATCATGGAAAACTGAACTTCCCTACTGTACACAAATAAAGGGCTTGATGTAGTTGTCCAGTCGTCCCGTTCACTTCCTTCCAGTCCACATCACCCACATTCAAACCCGAGCTCCGAAATGCCTGCCTGTTTTCAACCGAGCTTATCGTTTTTGTGATGTCACAAAACAACATTTTTAAATATTTAAATTGAAATATGTATATCCACTTTTCACCAGTGTAGCCCCACCCACTGACAGTAAAGTTAGAAGGAATATCTGAGCCTGAACTGGTTTTTGAACAAGGCACACACAGCCAATCAGAAAAGGGCTAATTTGCATATGTTTACACTGCCCTCTAGTGGACTAATTCACGTTTACACTGCCCTCTACTGGACTAATTCACATTTACACCGCCCTCTAGAGGACTAATTCACATTTACACCGCCCTCTACTGGACTAATTCACATTTACACCGCCCTCTAGAGGACCAATTCACATTTACACCGCCCTCTAGTGGACTAATTCACATTTACACCGCCCTCTAGTGGACTAATTCACATTTACACCGCCCTCTAGTGGACTAATTCACATTTACACCGCCCTCTAGTGGACTAATTCACATTTACACCGCCCTCTAGTGGACTAATTCACGTTTACACCGCCCTCTAGTGGACTGATTCACGTTTACACTGCCATCTAGTGGAGTGATTCACATTTACACCGCCCTCTAATGGACTAATTCACATTTACACCGCCCTCTAATGGACTAATTCCTGTTTACACTGTCCTCTACTGGACTAATTCACATTTACACCGCCCTCTAGTGGACTAATTCACATTTACACCGCCCTCTAGTGGACTGATTCACGTTTACCCATCCACCCACATACACACATGTGGTGGTGTTGGGAACCAGGGTTCTCCATATCTAGAACACGCATATAGACACTTTATTGACTGTCTAAACCACCAGTGAACCTACACATGTCTTCTGAGTGTGTATGGAATGTTGATGATGAAAATCTGGAAAAAAAAAAAAAAAAAACTGGAAATACTAAGTTCCTTTGGGGGACTATTTGACCTCACAGCGCCCTGCAGCATGTATCCCTCCACCATGAATGGAGTTTAAGGCTGAGATCTTCTCCACACTATCATAAACAGCGTCTCAGACATCAGGCAGCGTATTCAGAACCACCTCATGTAGGAACTTCCTGTGAGGGAACTGCTAGAGGGGACGTCTGGTTACCTTCACCACCACAGGGAACAGCTCTGAGTTTATCTAGAACCATTTAATTGTGCCGAAGTTGATGGAACTTATCTTTAAGCATCTGACAAGATAGTGTAAAGTTGCTCTGATTGATCAAAGCCTTGGTGTTTCCTGTGGGAGGGGTGTTAGGAGGGGTGTTAGGAGGGGGTGCTGAGGCTCCTAAACGCCGGCCTTGTAGATCTGAGAGACACAGAGCTGTGAGACGGTTCTAACACAGAGCCTGAGCGGGAGTGGGGGTCCCACTGTGGAAAGCCATGGAGCTAAAACTGAACTAAAGCTGAGAACTGGACTTCTACCAGTTCCTGGTGTTCCTATGAACCAAACAAGCCTCTTATGGGTTTGGGCCGATTAGTATGCGTGGTGCTTAGGGACTTTCAATTCAGGGATCATTTGAGAAGGTCTTACAGCTTAACCGGCCACATACCCGAGAGGATGACCCTGACATGAAGGTATTTCTCAACCCAGGACCTCAAATGACCAGCTGAACATACTGAACTCCGCCAGCAGAGGGCGGTACAGCACTTCTACAGCCCGGCTGAACGTCCGAACCGGAGAAGCGTTTCACAACAGTGGAAAACATCTCATTAGAACCGCGTTCCAGAATGACGTACACCACAAACACCATAATCAGGACTGAACTCAGGAAATAGACCGCCTGCTGTCGCTCAGGTCAGCCCTGCTATGGAACGCTGACATAATGAATCATTTCTGGGAATCGTACCGGGAATCATGCTTGCACACTCGGGATGGGAACAGAAGGGTTAAATTCCTCAGTCACCCAGAAGAAGAATGATCCAACATTGGACTGAGGTTATTCGTCTTATTGGTCTCTAAGTAGATTCAGCCAAACTGCTCTCCCATTGGTTCAGAGCTGGACTGAAGGCCTTACATGTTAGATAAACTACCAGCACCATCAGTAAGTGGCTAAATCAACCAATCCCATTTGGGTTTACAGTGGGCGGAGCCAGCTGATGAGACAATCCATCACTCTCGGCTTCCGGAAGCCAAAACTGGATGAAATTAATAATAAATATTAATAAATATGAATCAGCCGTATGCTCCATCTCCAACTACACATAGCTCCCTAGGAGTCAGGAGACCAGAGGTAACGCTGCTCCATGCCTGGTCTTTAGAGCTCTGTAGCTCTGTGTGAGATGTGTTAGAGCAAAGCTAAACTCCGCGGGTCAGTAGAGCATGGCGTGCCCTTTCCAACAAGCCCTGGATCGTCAGGGAACCGGAGATACCCAGCTCGGAATTCCCAGGTGTCTAACTCGTCTTCTCGGAGGGCGTCCATGTGGTTAGTGGCTAGTGACTAGTCCACATCAGGCTTGAAGGATCGTCACCACCGAGCAGCCAACAAGGCTGTGCAGCCCCTGAGCAGCAGTCCGGTTCGTGGGCTGGTAGGAATGGAGCTCACTGCAGAGACTCTGTGAAACTGATTCAGGCCTTAAAGTTATGCTAATATGCTAATATGCTAATATGCTAATGTGCGTGTCTTCAAGCTTCAGCCAGCATGTAGAACGTCGTTTACAGCTGGAGGGTTTTGTGTGGCCATAATACTCATGTGGTTCGCCATTAGCATAGTGCTAACAAACCCAACTCCCAGAATCCGGAAGTAGGTCTGCTAGTTAGCGGCCCTATGGGATTCCAGTAGTTTGTTAGCACTAAGCTAACAGCGATTCCCATCAACCCTGTCAGCCGGTTTTGGATTTGGACACATATGACTCAGAATGAAGACCTATAATTAGATCATGTACCCATCAGAATGTTTGGTGCCACAGCTTATGTCATACGGCATTAGTCATAACAATGAGCAGTAATAGTAACATGATATTAATAGAGGCCGGGAAGTGTTTATGACACGCTTATGATAGTGTTATGTAGCAGTGTTCTGCGTAATAAGAGGAAGTGAAAACCAAAACAGCCGACTCAGGCGCCTTAGTCAGCCGAGGAGTCTGGCCTGCTCCTTTCCTCAGGGGAGCTGGACCGACCTGGTGCACATCTTCAAGATCAGGTCCCACCTAAAACTGGACTTTAATCAAATACCTGTCATACACATTACACCGACTACAGCTGGGGACAGTCGGGGTTACCACGGGCTACGGTGTGGGAACGAAATGGTCAAGTCGTGGCCATGACTTAGTGAGACGTAGGAATGGGATCACTTTGTCTCCATGACTACCAATGAATCAGACAGTTGCTGGAATTAGACAGTAACTAACATTTAAGGTGTGGGAATGAGATAATAAAGTTGTGGCTGCTAATTATTCAGCTGTGGAAATGAGAAATGAGTGAAGCTGTGCTCATGACTCGTGAGTAAGGCTAGATTCACCTTCAGGTTCGATAGTCAGGTCGTAGGTAATGAGGTCATGAAGATGGTGATGTAATCATGAGAGGAAACACAAACTCTTAGCAAGCTTACCTGAGTAGTTCCAGAGTAGAAGTGGAACCCAGAGAACACCAACCCCCATCCAAACCATACGATTTCCATTGGTACGGAGTTCCTGCAGAAGAATGGGATTTACATCCTTTCAGGCTGGACAGGATAAAACATCAAACGTTTTCTCAGGGCATGGGAAACGTCTTAACCCTTTACAAATAGTCAGTTTTAATCAGCATTAGCTTAGCACAGACAACTTTAGCAAAAAGAGACAATGAGACTGTTTGGTAGAGCTTTTTTTGGCTCTTTTTGTATAAAACTACATAATTCTGAAACTACAATATCCGCATAAAATAAGCTCACCTTAAACAGTTCACATGCGTGGAGAGATTTACTTGTTGGTTGCTTCCTCTATGGGTGAGAATGTTAAGGTGGATCTATTAGCAGACTCTCTAGTAGATTGTTTTAACATAGCTCTGCCGATTGGTAGAGATGGCACAATCGGGTTAGGTTCACACCCTATCTTCATTAAGAGTCACCAAAGAGTTGAGGAGGATATGAGCTAGTTCTCCAGTACTCACATGACGAAGGAGCCACCTCCTCAGAAGTTCTGCACACGGCTAGACCTGCTAAAAACAACACCTAGCATAATGCTCCCCAGGCCGTGCGTTCCCTGTTAGCAAGTCTGGAAGCAAACACTTTACTCCTAGAGTTGGGGCAGCAGGAATACCAGGCTGGTAATGCCATGGAAACGTTGAAACACTGGGCTGGGTATGCAGTTTAAGAACAACGTTTCTCAGCTAGCGACCGCTAGGAATTCTAGTATTCCCTTTACAGTACGTCAGTGCAGACCTGGGCTCAGTAAGGTAAAGGTGGTGAACGCCAGCGGAAGCGCATGGGGTCGAATGGGGTTCAGTTCCTGTCTGCTTCGGTCTTGTGTCCACTGCTCGGCCCTGCCCCCTCTCCTTCCTCCGCCTCCCAGGGGAACAGCAGCAGCCTGTGCTGAAAGGCTGGACAGCACTGTTATAATCAAAGTGTCCAAGTGACTTTACAGTGATTCAGACTTTACAACAGGAGTGCATTCCGGAACGAGATCGCTGTTCTCCAAACTCTTCAGTGTTCAAGTATAAACAAACTGCACCAGACATACTCGCAACATAATAAAAAAAACATCAAAGAGTAAACAAATAGAACATTATTCTTTACATATTGCTATGTTTCCAAGTGACCTGCAAACTTAACACTGTATGTGGAAACTTAACACTGTACCTGTAAGCTTAACACTGTACCTGTAAACTTCACACTGTACCTGTAAACTTAACACTGTACCTGCCAACTAAACACTGTACCTGTAAGCTTAACCCTGTACATGTAAACTTAACACTGCACCCGTAAACGTAACGCTGTACCCGTAAATTTAACACTGTACCTGTAAGCTTAACACTGTACCTGCAAACTTAACATTGTACCTGTAAACTTAATACTGTACCTGTAAACTTAACACTGTACCTGTAAGCTTAACCCTGTACATGTAAACTTAACACTGTACCCATAAACATAACACTGTACCTGTAAGCTTAACACTGTACCTGTAAGCTTAACACTGTACCTGTAAACTTAACACTGTACCTGTAAACTTACCACTGTACCCGTAAACTTAACACTGTACCTGTAAGCTTAACCCTGTACATGTAATCTTAACACTGTACCTGTAAACTTACCACTGTACCTGTAAACTTAACACTGTACCTGTAAACTTAACACTGTACCCGTAAACTTAACACTGTACCTGTAAGCTTAACCCTGTACATGTAAACTTAACACTGTACCTGTAAACTTACCACTGTACCCGTAAACTTAACACTGTACCTGTAAGCTTAACACTGTACCTGTAAACTTAGCACTGTACCTGTAAACTTAACACTGTAAAGTGAAGAAGTGCTTGTTTATAATAAACGATGAGATTTTGAACATTAATGCGCAGCAGGTCTGATACGCATGGTGTCTGATACGCATGGTGTCTGATACGCATGGTGTCTGATACGCATGGGTAGAGTGGTTAGTGGTCCTGTGGAGGATCACATGGGTTCTGAGTATTAGACATTGTATGTGTTTATTATGTGTTAAATCAGATCATTAAATCAGATCGTCTGGAAATGTGTCACACTCAATAGACCCCCAACCTGTCACTCCAGGCAAACAGCTTCGGCTCAGTGCAGTCCTACAACAGGGAAAGGAACCACTCTGGATTGGTGGGAATCGGAGTAAACACCAACGATCACAGCACCAATCAGAGACGGAGCGTCCAGACCGGTACCAGCATCAGGGTCACTGTGAGGCCGGTTATGGAACATCTGTGAAAGCACCATTAACATGTTCTGGAGAGCATGTGCAGGTTCTAGACTCTGGAATGAAACACTCTGTGTGTGTTACAGCGTGTTCACATTACCAGGCTGAAGTGATTCAGGTCGGATTGCTTGGCTAAATGTGACACGGGTCTGATTCTCACGGGGCTGTGTGGACACACGTCAAATCAGATTTTTTAAATCAGATTTGAGTCAGTTTGGCTACATTCAGACTGCAAGCAAAATCAGGTTGTTGGTGAATCCAGACTGGTTTCTGATAGTCTGGACAGAAACGACAAGTTTGAAATGGAATTCCAATCAGATTTGTACAGACCACAGTCTGGACGCTCTGGACCCTTGAATGGAAGGGCTGGAATTCTAGAAGAGCACCGAAGAGCCATGATCGTGATTGGACAGAAGGATGAGGGTGGGACTTCAGAGTTTGGAGGGCGGAGTGATACCCCTCTAACTCTCCTGCTTCCCTGAATGAAGTCCATGTCACCAGCGAGGCCAAGGAGTTACTGACACCTACGTCGTTACCACAGCAACCCATGCTAATAGGAGATGTCTGGACAGACAGATCCAATCTGATAAAACAGAGCAGACAGTCGCCTGAAAAAAAACGAATCCAATCTGCCAGCCCAAATCCGATTTCATGATCCTAATCACATGTGAAGGTGGTTTAAAATGCAATTCCAATCAGATTTTCAACGATGCCAAATCCCAGACGCTTTGGGCTCAAATCAGATCACTGGCCATACACCAAACAATTATGATGTCCAATCTAGAGTGACAGATGTGCTGGGATTCAGGAAGAGTGCCAGGATTTACAAATAAGTGCATAAAGCTTGGTGACGTCTGCACACTGAAATCCAATCTGACCACCTCCAAATAACAGAATGGACTGTGGACTCCGAAAATCTGATCTGACACAAATCCGATTTCCCTGCAGACTGAACACAGCCTTACATACGGGGTCCTGGATGGGATATGTATCCGATTCGCAGGCCTACATATCCGATTCGCATAGCATACATGCAAAACTTTCTGATCAGACTTGTGTGATTTCATTCTTCCCCGCAGCAGAGCTGAACGTCAGATCCAGTAAACGATGGAAATGCAACACAGCTGATCCTTTACCAACCCCATCCTGCTCCAATAATGGACATCCGAGAGCTGATCCCAGCTGATGGTCTCCGGCTCGCTCTGCCGGAGAGTTTGGTGTTCCTGACCCACATGGTCTCATCGGACGTTACTGATTTGGAGCGCACATGTGGGTCATTTCAGGACACCAGTTCATTCAGATTACTGACCGATCCGAGTCACTTACATACACC
>JAMWET010005651.1:0-7500 GCA_024036415.1 Prochilodus magdalenae | reverse complement strand
GGAGCTGGGTGGAGCAGAATGGAGCTGAGTGGAGCTGATGGGAGCAGAATGGAGCTAGGTGGAGCTAGGTGGAGCTGAATGGAGCAGAATGTAGCTGAGTGTAGTTGAGTGGAGCTGGGTGGAGCTGGGTGGAGAAGAATGGAGAAGAGTGGAGCTGAATAGAGCGGAGTGGAGCTAGATGAAGCAGAATGGAGCTGATTGGAGCTAGGTGGAGCTGAATAGAGCGGAGTGGAGCTAGATGAAGCAGAATGGAGCTGATTGGAGCTAGGTGGAGCTGAATGGAGCTGAGTGGAGCTAGATGAAGCAGAATGGAGCTGATTGGAGCTAGGTGGAGCTGAGTGTAGTGAATGGCAGCATGAGTGGAGGCTGTGTGAAGTCAGATAATGGAGGAAGAATAGAGCTTGAGTGGGAGCATGACGTGGAGCTGAAGGGAGCTGAAGGGAGCTGAAGGGAGCTGAAGGGAGCAGAATGGAGCAGGGTGGAGCTAGGTGGAGCTAGGTGGAGCTGAATGGACCAGAGTGTAGTTGAGTGGAGCTGAGTGGAGCTGGGTGGAGCAGAATGGAGCTGAGTGGAGCTGATGGGAGCAGAATGGAGCTAGGTGGAGCTAGGTGGAGCTGAATGGAGCAGAATGTAGCTGAGTGTAGTTGAGTGGAGCTGAGTGGAGCTGGGTGGAGCTGGGTGGAGAAGAATGGAGAAGAGTGGAGCTGAATAGAGCGGAGTGGAGCTAGATGAAGCAGAATGAGCCATATTAGCCTCCACTGTACAACCTGCATCGGGAATCACTCAAAAAACCTCTACAGACACACCGGATGGGCCTCCCCCTGGACCCTTCTTCCGATGCTTACCAGTTTTTGAAACCAAAAGTTGACATATCAATACGGATGAATAAAAGACCACATGCAATTTTTTCTCACGTCTAGACATGAATAGCAGAGAAATGGAACTTTTCCCTTTTTAGTGTCAGTTAGAGCTGATTGGAGCAGGTGGAGTCGAATAGGGGGGATGGAGGGAACTGAGTGGAGACTAGATGAAGTAGAAGAAAGCTGATTAGAGCTAGGTGGAGCTGAATGGAGCTGAGTGGAGCTAGATGAAGCAGAATGGAGCTGATTGGAGCTAGGTGGAGCTGAATGGAGCTGAGTGTAGTTGAATGGAGCTGAGTGGAGCTGGGTGAAGCAGAATGGAGAAGAATAGAGCTGAGTGGAGCTGAAGGGAGCTGAAGGGAGCTGAAGGGAGCAGAATGGAGCAGGGTGGAGCTAGGTGGAGCTAGGTGGAGCTGAATGGACCAGAGTGTAGTTGAGTGGAGCTGAGTGGAGCTGGGTGGAGCAGAATGGAGCTGAGTGGAGCTGAAGGGAGCAGAATGGAGCTAGGTGGAGCTAGGTGGAGCTGAATGGAGCAGAATGGAGCTGAGTGGAGCTGAAGGGAGCAGAATGGAGCTAGGTGGAGCTAGGTGGAGCAGAATGGAGCTGAGTGGAGCTGAAGGGAGCAGAATGGAGCTAGGTGGAGCTGAATGGAGCTGAGTGTAGTTGAGTGGAGCTGAGTGGAGCTGAGTGGAGCTGAGTGGAGCTGAGTGGAGCTGGGTGAAGCAGAAAGGAGCTGAGTGGAGCTGAGTGGGGGGATCGCCCCTCCTGAGGGCAGCGGACAGGCTGAGTGCTTCCCAAGGCCTTGGACAGAGCGGCCTCACGCGAGTGCCGTGTGAGCTTGTGTTTGAGCGTCGAATTCTGGATTGAATCCGTTTCTAGGACCCAAGGTATTATTCTGGACTGAATCGTTTCTAGACAGTTTATGATTCATGCTCTGCGCAGAGAGGGAGCAGAGTAACAGCAAACAGCTGCTCCTCATAAAGGGGAAGTGCAAGTCCACCAATTCCCACACAATTTTCATTTTAGTTATAATTCAGGACAAAACTGGCAAACTCAAGATTACAGGGGAGGTGGTGTGGTAACCAGACGTCTGTGGGAAGTTTGGGATGGTTCCGGTCACGGAGGGACATGCTCAGGATGGTTGCAGCTTAGTGACATTTGTACGGGATGGAAGTGCGAAGGGGGGGGAGGGAGTGTGGCTTGTGTGGGTGGGGGGTGGGCGAAGTAGTGTAGGAATGTCTATACACTAGGGGACCGTTAACAGACGTTTACATACCACAATATAGATTACCTAGATTATAGAAATAACAAACATTCCTTAGAACTTCACTGTGAGAAAAGGCGGAGAGCGTGCGATGTAATATATGGTAATGGTGTTGGTGTTTGTGACATCACTTAACACACGAGTGAAAGCTACATTTCCATGGCATGTGCCCTTTAAAGGGCTCATTAAAGGGCCCATATCATACATATTTATGTTATTGTTTTGTTCACTGTATTCCCTGAGGTTCTTCCATATATGATGTTCATCACGCTGTGGTAAAAAAAAAAACAGTTATAAGTCATTTAACCCCGTTATAGGTCACATGACCTCTCTTTATCTCTGTTTAGAGTTAAATCGTCTATTTCTGTTACTGTGCCTTTAAGACTGGTATATGCAAACGAGATCTATTCTGAATGGCTGCCCTTCACAAAGGCTGGTCTTATATCCTCACTGCGAATGGGTGGAGTTGAGGTGTTGTAGGTTGAGCTGGTGGATATATGTGACGTATATGTATGTAAATGTTTTGGTTTTTGTGACATCACATATGGACAGATATTAAAACGGGTAGTGTTTGAAGCTTGGTTTGATGTTTAGTCTGTGTAGGTTGGTGCACTTTATGATACGGTTTTATTAATCCTACCACCGGTTCTTTTATGTTAGGATACAAATGATATAAAATTATAAATAAAATAAAACAGATTTTAATTTCCGTGTCAGGTGCCCTTTAAAGAGCCGTTAAAGGGCCAATATCCCACATATTTCTGTTTTTCTTTATTTGTCCATCGTGTTTGCTGAGCTCCAATTCGCCTTCTAACATTAGAAGAACCATGGTTGGTGCTATGTAGAACCATTTTTCTTTACAGTGGTGATGGGAACCAGGGTTCTCCATGTCTAGAACACACATATAGACATTTTATTGGCTATCTAGACCACCAGTGAACCTACACGTGCCTTCTGAGTGTCCTCTTGATGTTTCTTCCTGACAACATTTATAACCAGTGTTATATACTAATCAGTCAGAATTCCTGTTTTCCCGTGTTTCCCGTCTTCTCATTATCCCTTTAGAATTAAACAGACCGTTTCTGTTACTGTCCCTTTAAGACTGACATATGTAAATAGGCTATATTCTGATTGGCGGGCCGTACTGAAAAAAAAACGAACCAGAACAAAGTCCAAACCAGAGTAAACAATCAGACCGGCAGAAGAACCAATCAGAGAACCAGAATAAAGTCCAAACGATCAGACCAGCTAAAGAACCAATCAGAGAACCGTATATACCAACAGACAAGATTAACAACAGGTGGGATCAGTACTCGGGAGACTGGGATCCAGATAATAGAACGGGATTGGGAGATAGCGGACATGTGACAGTGACGTCATTGGGTGGTGGGTTATGGGAAATGGAGTCCGGGAGGTGGGGGTGAGAAGAGAGCGGGGGGGCGTGACATTACACCTGAAGTATGGAGTTATAAGTTTAAAGTACATTAACCGTAGGTGGTGTAATGAAGTTGGGCGAGAGTATAACGCTCCTCATGTAGGACCTATCTGTGGGGGAGCGTTTAGAGGGGGAACGGCTAGGTTACCTTCACACCACTGTGTGACCCAGCTCTGTCATGCAACATGAGAGCTGCCAAAAACAGAATGTTTTGAATTGGTCCCATATGGTTGTTGTGCCGGCCACAGGTAGCCCCGCCCCACCTGTTTAAAGGCAGACTTAAAACAGGAGCCGCTGACTGAGCTAATAAGCAGCCTGAGTAAAGGTTTGTGGTGGTGACTTAAACCCACCAGGGTGGGGAAATAGTGCGGAGCCGCATCTTTAGTAGCGGGGTGCTAACAGGGGGCTCGGCGCCTCGGTTCCAGCCTACTCTGAGGTATCTATGAGGTCAGCGGATGGGAAACGCTCGGGATGTCGTGCTGCAGGAGGGACAGGGAGGATAGATCGACACTGTGGAGAAATATTTCACTTACCGCAGACTTCCTCAGGCGGGACATTGGACCACACCACGGAGTCACCCTCACTCAGTGAGCAGCAGCGCCTCACACTCACTGCTGTTAGCATGGGGGAATTCAGAGAAATGTCGGGCAGAGTTTCCCCTGGAAGTGCCGCTAGTGCTGTATGGGAAATATTATTAAAACTTTTACCAAAATCCCCGCACAAAATAACCCAAATACCCCCATCCAAACACAAACGACACCACACTCAGACGCACAACAGAAACACACACACCAACACACCGACACACGCACAGCACACCACACAACACACAACGACAGACACGACACATTACACCAGACACACACACACACGACACACAGACAGACATACACAACACACCCAACCCACTACACACACACAACCACACACACACAAAAGAGACACACACACACACACACACACACACACACGCAGACACCACGCACACACACCCACACACAGACACACACAAGAGACACACAGACTAGAACAGACAGTACAACACGCGCCACACAAACACACACACATACACACACAACACACACACACACATCAACACATACATACACACACCACACACCACACACACACCACAACATACATTACATACACTCACACACACACACAACAGAGCCCCACAAGCATACACACGAACACACCAACAACACCTACAGACATTACACCAGAGACACAAGACAGACCAGAAGACACACGCGACAACACACACACACACTACAGACCACACATCACATCACACCCATACACATTACACACACACAGATACACACACACACACACAGACACAACTGAAGCAGACACAAACACACACACACAGTTACAACATACACAGACACAGACACACACACACACAAGCGCACACCACATCTACACAAACATACAGACAGTACAGACACACAGACACAAATCACACACACACACACATTCACAACCCATTAGTACACACAATACAGACATACAGACACACTCTCCAACACAAACAGACACATCACACACACACACACATTACACAACAGACACAACATACATAACACACACACACACAGCAAAAGACACCACACACAATAAATACATACACAACACACACACATACACATACACACACACACACACAACACAGACACACACACCACACCCACACTGAAAGGATTTTAAGGAACAATCAGTGGAGGGATACAGACAATAGCAGAGCGGGCTATGGGGAGAGGGGAAGTGGAGACAGCGCTGTTGTCCCTGGTGTGTAGTAATAATGACCACAGCTGTCCGAGAGCTTCCTCTTCCACTGCCACTTCCTCTTATATGGCCTACTCCAGGGTTGCATAGTAGTTCAGGATTAGCACCATGCGAGCACCGAAACACAGACCCACAACGAACCAAAACCACATATACCACCACACATTTACTCCACCCTTTTATAATAAAATAAACCCCTCACCGATACAGCTATAAACTAGTACGACAGCAGGGTCCTGTGGGAGGCGTCTGATCGGCAGGCGATCCTGGGAGATGGAGCGTCCTGGGGGGAGGCACATCACTGTGATGAGCGTCCTGTGGGTCTATTAAGCGTCTGGGGGACTCGTTCCTATGGCCCCCAGCATCCTGGTGGGGGGAGTAACTTGTGGGGAGTGTGTCTGAGGCAGCGTCCGAGATGGGAGGCGTCCTGAGGCAGGCAATCCTGGGGGGGAGGCGTCCCTGTGGGCAGATATCAGGTAGGCAGGTCACCTGGGAGAGCGTCATTGGACGGCAGCGGCTATGGGACCAGCTTCTGCGGGGTGTCGTGGTGGGTGGTGTTAAATGATCTGCTGATGGATCCGCAGTGAGAGACCTAGTTGTGCTAAAGGACACGAGTTACCAGTTTAGTTATACATTATGTCTCACCTTAGCGATGAGAGACTAACGCTAGCTAATAGGGCTGAAGTCTCTGGAAGTAACGTGGGTTTCAGTTGCTGCGGAGCCGTAGGGGGAGGAAATATCTAACGGTGACTGTTTAAGGCCAGTGTTGGTGTGAACCAGGCTCTAATGCTCAGTGACCCTGCTGGCCTTACCTGGATGAGTCTGCGTAGACATGAGGGCGGGAGATCTCACAGTGAGGGTATAAAGCGGGGAGCCCGTATGGCGGTTTGTTCCATGCTTATGTGCTGCGTCAGTATGTCATCAGTGTGCCTTCCGGAGATCAGCAGCACCTCCCAGCCGCGTGTTGGAGTACTGCGAACTGAGAACTCAAGGTTGCGGACACATATGACGGTGACTTCAGGATACCTGTCACCGAGAGTTTACGCAGTGACAGCTGCGGGATGTGCTAAACCAGCGACTCAGATGGGAATTCTCGTCCATCACTCACCCAGAGCGATCCAGTGGATTGTTTGGGGAGCGTGTTGTGGACGGACATTGTGATCAGGCATCGTCGTCTAAAGAGTGGCGGGCAGAGGTCGAGCCCAAGCTCTTCGGGAGCCGACTCCTATTCCCAAATGTTTGGAATCTGAGAAAACGACTTGCAGCCCTCCTGCGCCTTTCTGTAGCGTGAGACTGGGGACAGGCTTCTCTTACGCTGATGTAGACAAAGTCAGGTGCAGTACTGCACTCTATATACTGTGTGTGTAATATGTAGTAGTACACAATAACAAAGATGTAATAACAATAAATCAGCTGTGGATGGCTTATTACAGAGTAAGCCCATGTACACCCCACACGGTATAACTCCAGTCATGTCTATACACAGCTGTACCTTAAAAGCATGTAGAAAGCATGGTTCTCGTGATGAATTAAGCCTGCAATGACCTGTTATGATTAGAACAGGGGTGTCGTTATAAAAACGATTTATACAGATTTATACCGCATGGATGTACACTTAAGGTCCGCAAACCATGTGCATCATACAATGAGAACAGCGGCTATAACAGCGATTTACATACATGTGTAGTAACTGTGAATAAACACGTGTAATATGAGTGGGGTTTTAGAATTCCTGCGTTTCCAGAGGTAAAGTACCATTTTGTTCCAGTTTTGGATGTGGAGTCCAGGGAATTGGCTCCAAATATATTCTAGAGAATCCTCACCATCTAGGAGCAAATCACTATTAGTCTCGCCGCCTCACCCCAAACTTTTCCACTTAAAACTTTTACTACTAACAATCTCATATTTGACTTTTCAGACTCTACATTTTCTTCCCTTAATTTATTTACCTCACCTTTATTACTATTTACTCAACCATTTAAAGACGTTTCCTCCACAGATTTGTCCTATTTTATCTTTTTAATTATTTTTCTTAAATAATCTTTTTAAATCATCTTTTTTTTTTTTTTTGTTATTGTTTTTTTTTTTTTTTTTTCTTTTTTTTTTTATCTTTTCTTTTCTTCTTCTTCATTTCAATCTCTTCTTTCTCT
>JAMWET010005650.1:127500-330287 GCA_024036415.1 Prochilodus magdalenae | reverse complement strand
TCCTTGATTTGGGATCTGAAGCATTTGGGAATGCTTGTTACAGTAGACTTAACAAGCAGATAAATAGTAACAAGTAATAAAAACAACAGCAATGCAGGACATGGGTCCTTTAACTGAGAAATACATTAGGCTAAGCAGTAAAAATGTACTGAACTGAACAATAACCAGCAACGCTTACCCTCCAACCTACGAAAGTGGTGAAAAAAATGTTTTACATGGTCTTATTAAAAAAGTAAACAACAGTAAAAGCAGAGAGTGCCTTAACTTTTACACAGGCCACATTATTTTTTTTTTCTCAGTGTATTAAATTGAACTTAAATATTTCCACTTTCAAAATCAGATTGTTGCTTAAGAAACCATCCTTTGGAAGTTTTTAGGAGACCACAAATGGTTCTTCTAGGACATGACTGGTAAAGATTGTAGGAGCATTGGTGAACATCTGAACAAGGTGTACTAAAATGGGTCTTTGATAGATAGATAGATCACTTTATTAATTCCATAGGGAAAGTCACATATTGCAGCAGCTTAAATACAGTAAAGAACAATGAGAGAATATGTACATAAGTAAAAGAGAAAAAGACAAAGAAGTACTCTAATAATAATAATAAGCACCACTATGAGTGGGATGGAAGTAAAAGATGTGAAGATCTAATGGTATGCAATAAAAAAATAGTGACTATGTAACGTATTTATAATAAAGTATCATTACTATGGAGGGTATTATGTACAATAATAAAAACATAAAGCATTTTTACAGTAGAAAATATTATACAGTAGAAGATCTAAAACCGTCCAATCCAGATTTGATCCAGAAAGCCAGATTTGTAGTAATCTTTGTAGTAAACTCATCAGGAGGTCAAATCTTGATCATTTAGATGATCCATCATGTTAACCCAGTCTTACCAGCTCCTCTGTTTGATCATGCTGAGGATGATGGTGACGAAGGAAACCCGGAGGTCCATGTTGCTGAGCCTTGACACACACGTAGACACACACACAGAGCAGCAGCCCAGTCCTAACTCCAGACATGATGAATCCTGAGATCAGGTCTGACTTCAGTGCTTGCTGCTGCAGCCCTTAAATGTGTGTGAGTAAGTGAGTAAAAGTAGGAGGGTGAAAGAGAGCAATGAATGAGTCAGTGTGTTTTCTGCAGGACCGTTGCCAGTGGAACTTGTGTGCTCATGGCCCTGTATCACAAGTGGGTATGGTTCTCTAAGGCACTCATTTCCCAGAGCAGTAGTTTGAAAGTGCTAATATGGTTAATGGTGACTGGAAGTCTGGAAGTTAGTATCAATTTGAATATTGTTATTGGTGTAATTCTAAGTGTGATCGCCTTATTTGATCAAATTGGACCCTAAGGAAAAATTTTCCTGATATACAGCATATTGTATTTTGTTATAGCTAATATTAGCTGACGTAATAACCAGAATTAGAATTGTGTATTGTGTTGCACTTATAATGACCTTTCTCTAGGTACCAGCACTGGCCCCCTGTTCGGGCAGTGTCTGAGCTTGTGGTGAGTTTTAGGCTCTACACTTCCTGTACTAGCTGGAATATTATCCAACAGAACACTAAGCACGATTGTAAGTCGCTCTGGATAAGAGCGTCTGCTAAATGCCTTAAATGTAAATGTAAATGTAGAATGTTTTTAGAGCTTTTTTAATAGGTAGGCTTTTTCAGTAGTTTGATAAAAAATATTTTCATTATGTGAACATAGAACTAACAGACTATGTATAAAATCACACAAACAGGGTGAACTTGAAAATAGAGCAAATGCAATAATGCAGCAAGAGCCTACTTGATGCACAGTTGTTTGTGTCTTAAACTCATGCTGCTACGTTATATACATTATGCCCGGTTTCGAGTCAAACTGAAGCTTACTTTTTTAAATTAGCTGTTATTCATTGGGCTCCCATTAGCAATCTCCAGTGTAGTCTGCCGAAAGTGTCCTCTAATGGTAGCCTTATTGATATCACTGTTATTGCTGGAATCAGTGGTATATTTTGTTAATTGATACTTCAGACTCAACATACTGTGATGATAATATTTAACACTTCAACACAATTAACTGGAAATTGAACTTTTCTTTAAAACTACACTTGACATTTCACATAAACTGCATGGTAAGACAAGCGTAATAATTCTAGACATTTAAAGTTGCCACAGAATGCATTAATTGAGCTTTTTGTTTGGATTGTTTCTGTTATGTCTACATTTACGGCATTTAGCTGACGCTCTTATCCAGAGCGACTTACAAGGGTATTCATATTATAGGTAGGTCAGTGTAGTGTTAGGAGTCTTGCCCAAGGACTCTTATTGGCGTAGAACAGCATAGCCACTCAGACCGGGATTCGAACCCCAGTCTCCCACATGTGGTAGTGGTTCCAAGGTAGGTAGTGGTGTTATCCGCTGAGCTACACCAACCACAAGATGTAAACATAGAAGGCATGTGACTTTGCTCCAGGTGAAAAATTCCCAGATGCAGTTTTACACACCCATTCACACCCTATTGTTTGGGCCTTGCGTCAACACAAAGTTAACTGAAGTTGTTCCTCACTAAGAAAATCCAGGTTTAAGGTAATCTGAACCTTCAAGCAGCAAACACTGATTCAATCACACATTGGGATTGGATGGTAATAAGGGTGGAACCCTATAAGAAAAATATACCATGTCAGTCTCTTTATTTTAAACACTGAGAAAAGCTGCTCAGTATTGTACAAGGTTTGAGGAACTGTCTGGAGTGAAATATGCAATATTTAAATATAACTGAATTAAAGACGTCCAGGATCTTGTTAAAGACATAGGAGACATACTTTTTCATTCCACCTTAAACAGTGACAAAGTTACATTCTGGTGCAGGTACAAGCTGTAGCAAGCTGTTAAGGTGGAATGAAACATTTTAATAAGAAGCAGTAAAATAAAGTTCATGATGAACATCAGCCCTCTACACCTATTGTTTGATTGATTGGAAAGGATATGTTGGAAAGTACCAACATCCCCTTCACAGATTAGAACGATGAATTTCTTCACTTCTGCCATTTTTGTGCCTGTTGCTCTGTTACTGCATGTTACCGTTTAGGTTGTAAACATTAATGAGCTGTTATGTAACTGTCCTCATTTGTACATACAGAATTTGTAATTGAAGGTAGAGATAGTGATTGAGGTTCGTGGTATGTCAGTCCTATATTTCAAAGTCTCTGCTCTCAGTTATGCCAACATAAGGACCGTTTTTCATTCTATGATGTCTTTTGTCACATCCCGTTTAGCCCTGTTTGTCTGGCTTTTGTTTTCCTTCTGTCACTTCCATGTGTCTTTGTTTTTCTCTACTATGTGCCTCTGTTTATTTTAGTCTATAGCTCCTCCCTGTTTCTTCCCTCTTGTCACACCCTCACCTGTCCCTAATTTGTGGCTCCTCCCTTTCACAGGTGTTCCTTGTCAGCCCCTGTGTATTTATATCCCTAGCTTGCTTGTTGGTTTATCTTTTCTATGCTCAGTAGTCTTTTTTGGTTGTTACTTTTGTGGAGTATAAAAAACATTGCCACTGTGTTACATCTTTAAGGGTCAAACAGACCTCATCTGAATGTAACGTGTGATCACAACACCCTGGTGGTATTTTGACATAACATCACAAGAACAGGTCATGCATAACAGGTAGTGTTTCTTTAAGGCCTACATATTACTTTACCTACATATTGCACCGAACTCAAATTTCAAAAACCTTATTTCAAAAACCTCCAAAACCTCCAAAACTTATTTCAAAAACCTCCAAAACCGCAGTTTGGGCCCTTTAGATGTATCCATTACCTGCTTTAGTACAGAGACTGTTTTGTTGTACCACATTTACCAGAAGTAGAGCTTGGGCTTTGGTGAGCACTTCAGGTTCACTCATTTATCAAAAATGCTTCATTTCCTGTTAAAGTTTCTGGATGAATGCAGAGAGAACACACTGGAATCACTCAGGGTGTGTTTGTCTGTGTGTGTGTGTGTTTGTCTGTGTGTGTGTGTGTGTGTTTGCGTTTCCACACCCCTCCCTCTTTAACTAAACTGACATCACATATGATGTTATTCTTGAAAGGAAAGCGTTTATAGATGGTAGAAATAACTGTAATGCTGCTGAAACATACTACCTCTCTTATCCCTGCTAGAAAATGTAGCTCACCAAAGTTGGCTGCCAGAATAAACAGCATATGCTGTGTTTTGGATGCTGGTATGCTGGTCAGCAGTAATAGATGACGATAAGTTGATCACCACCAAAACCAGAATATGTTGTGTTCTGAGACTGGTGTGCTAGTTAACCAGTATGGCCATGCTAAACCAGCTCCAGACAAACTTTGAACTAGCTTAGACCAGCAAGAAAGGCATGCGTTTTCATATGTGTGTTACAAATGGGTGAGAGAGCTACCATGGCTCTATGTCCTCATGCATTCATGGGATAATTTCGCAATACGATCACTGATTTAAAGCGATAGTTTATCCACTTCAGACTATTTTTAGCCACACGTTTTTTCCAAATATGGTCTATCAGCCAAGGCATGTTTGGTGTCCTAAGTTAACCTCTTTAGTGCAGCTATGAGGCTAATATAGTTCATACTGCCTTGCATAAGATACTATATTATATCCTTTTATGACTAAATATTTATAATTTCAGACACTGCTGAAATTAGGTGTGCTACATATGTTGCAGGACTGCAGAAGGTCAGTGTAAGAAACTGCACAAACAGATGTTCCTGAAAGTTTAGTGACAAAATGAAGCACTGTACAAACAAAATACAGTACATTCATCATCAAAACTCCCCTCAGAAGGAGGAAAGGGATTGCAGTGGTACTGGGAAGAAAGATAAAGGTTACCAGGAACAATAAATTATGATAAATTTAGACTGATATGATCAGTATTTATTGAGCTACACATACAGAAGTAGTTTCTCTCAGTATGTTGCTAATGGAGTTGTCGGCATGGAGTTGTAGAGGTTCCTAATGATGCCCTGTGATAATTAATTTCATGCAGCTTGAATATGCTCACATTCCTGCAGATTTTGAGATAGGGGTGGAGGTGGAGTGACACCAGGCCTTCTGGACATGTGACAACAAACAGTTTATCTTGGTGCTGACCACGGTGCCTTCATACACAGATTTCTTGGTCATCTCCTCCAAGACAACAGTGGGACTTGTCACTGAAGATGACCCGCTGCCATTCTGAGTAACTCCATGACAGTCTGGCACGACACGATGATGTGGTGTTAAAGGCAGTCATGTAGTCCTGCATTGTGCAGTCGTCTGCCTAAGGTGCTGGCACTAACAGGATGAAGCATGAAGGGCATCATTGCTAGCACAATGTCTGCAATCATGGTTGTTGGGTCAATCAGGTACAGAGGCATGACCTGTCTTTGCTTGTGTCATATGCATGCATTAAAAGGGAACTTTTCTAATTTTCTGCATAATTAAAATGGCTAAGATATAAACAAACTCATTCATAATGGTTTAGTGCAAAACGCTGTGTTCTAGAGAAACATACCAGAATTGTTTACAATGGTGGGGTTAGGATCCAGACATCTGATGCGCTTAATACCTCAAAAAGCTTCCTCCCAAAACGTCCTTACATGAAATGGTTATGAATACGCCACCTGATTTCTGAGTTTTGTGCTAATGTTTGGTTTAAAACCTCTGTAATTTATGTTTGGTAGCGGGAAACATGAGGGGCATATGGCCCGATTCCATACTGATAGATACTACTTCTGTATGAGTAGCTCAATAAATATTGTCCATATGGTCTAAATTTATCATTTGTTGTTCCTGGTAACCTTTATCTTCCTCCCCAGTTGCATTGCAATACCTCACTTTCTTCTTGATTCAACAATTTTTTTGATGATGAATCTATATAAAAGGGCTATATTGGTGTTATTGGTAGATATTGTGAACCCTGGTTCCCATCATCAGTCTGTAAGTTTCTCTTCAATAAAACATAACATACAAAACACTATGAATGAGATTGCTTACATATCAGCTACTAAATTATGCAGATATTTTCATTTTAGTAATGGTGCGCTGGTATCAAAATGTAACAGAAGCGCCACTTAAGGTGGAACGTAAAATTGAACAAGAAGCTAGCAAGAAAAGAGTAAATATCAGCTCCATCTTCCACAACGTTCTGTGAATAAAAACATTGTTTGTTTTCAGATTCTGTTCCATGCTCCCTTTCTCTTCTTCACCTCGACCCTAATCATGAAGAAATTGAAAATTTGCTGCAAAGGATGAATAGAAAATGATTCAGTGAACAGAGTTTGTGCTCACAGCGGCAGATGAGTAGTGCTAGCACTATTTAAAACTCGTTTTTACATAGACTTTCTGCTCAGACCAGAGCTGTCTCCTGCTTTGTCATTACCTCTGTTAAAATGACCCTTGAGCCAATTTCGATGACCAACCACACAATTGAGGATGGGCAAATCAATATCTAAATATAAATACCTTTGATCTTACCTCTTAAGAATCGAGTCTGGCACAAAAACGTAGAAACCATTTGTTTATTAATTTAGTAGTACTAAGAATAAAATGCTGCTATAAATGATGATATAAGACAGGAACTACTTTTCCTCCTGCCTCCTTCCTTTGTAACAATTTAATATAATAATTTGAATGTTAATCTAATGAATATACATTTAATTACTGAATTTTCAGTTCACATTAAATACTTCTTTATTTGAACAGATCATTTAAACATTATTGAACACTCAAATTAATTTTGTTAAGTGACAGTATTAAAGAAGAAGCTAAAAGAGTCTCTGATTACTAAACACTTATTTAATAACAATTTCCTTCACATTTACCATTTGTCGCTGTTAAAAAATCACATATTTTAAAGCATCCGTATTGGTATTAGGATATTAGCCTTCGTATAACTTGGTATGGGATCGAAAGGAAAACCAGTGATATCGCCCATCCCTACACACAAGCCGACAGAATCGAACAGTCGACTTTAAGCAATTCGACTCCTTGAATCACTTGGGCCAAGAGTCAACCCCGACTCCCAGACGAAGAATCGACTCTTTTTTAATCGTCTCACCGTCCCTACCTGGCAGTGCTGGCAATATTAATAGTCAGAGGTTAGTCCGTCATAATTAAGAAGCATTTTAATACAGGATCATTTCCTCGGCAGAGTTTCTGATGCTCGATCCTATCGACGGTTAAAGTAATTTTGTATGGTATTGAATCACCGCTGGTTACAGCGCTTCAGTCCCTACTGCGTGACTCTGCTGCTGCAGGCCGCGCGCGATCACACTTTCGTTTAAAATTCAAAATTTAACGGAACTTTAACGGATCCAGCGGATACAGCTACAGACGAGGAAAACAGTGTAGGTTAGTACTGTCCTTATTCGCAGATTAAATATTCTTATACATATAAATAAATACCAAACGGCGAGTCCTTGTTGACTAATTTCATAAACTACGACCACGTTTAATAAAATAATGAAATGTATCCAACCAGGCCAAAATAAGACCGCTTCCTGGCATAGTCCTGTAAGGTGAACTAGAGACAGTGACGCTTATGTTGGTTTCAGATGTGTGAAGCAGAGAGCTGCCACTGTTAGAAACCATGCTACTATGAGTGGTAAGTTATCTGACAACTTTCTTCCGTTTTTGCTCAGTAACAGGTTACTTAACGAGCTACATCGCTCGCTAGTCTGTTAGTGCCCCAGGTGTGTTTTAGTGTCAGGTGTGACGGTTTACTGAAGCGTGTAGCTCTGTCTCTAGATGTTTAGATGTATAATCCTGGCAGTCGACATATGAATTATGGTTCCAAACAGTATAGTGTTTAATAGGGGTTAAATGTCTTGCTGTATGGTCTTTCAAGAGTCATAAGAGTGTGTTCTTGTAGTAGTAATCACGAGTGTACGGTATGAAATGTTGTGGTAGAATGAGGACATTTTGCTGGTCCTTACTTTATCACATGTTGTTTTCACAATATATATATATATATATATATTTTTTTTGGGAAAATCTAATAATGCAGAGCGTTTAGTGTTTAGGATGCTGAGGTGAAGGTCTTTGGGGACAGTATTAAAAAGATCAGATCTAGTATAGTAAGACAGACTTGTGTGTGTGTTTGTCTGTAATTAGTAGTAAATCATGTGAGTATTACAGAAATTCATATGTACGGACGCTGGATGGGACAGGAGTAAAAAAATAATAATAATTGGAGGGAGCGTTTTGCAGTTTGTGCAGATGCTTAGTTCCTTCCCACAACGAACAATTTTCTTCATGGACACAATTTCAAGGCATCTAAGTCAGTATACAGTACATAGATTCATTGCTGTAGCTTCCAAAAACCACAATCTTAACTAACCTGCACTTTCTAATTGTTAAAATATTATTATTATTATTATATAACAGATATAAAGCCACAGCGCCTAATGTACCAACTTTTTAAACTTGGCTCCTCTGAAGACATGAAATACCCTAATTACCCTCTCTGCAAAATCAAAAATCCAGGGGTTAGAGTTGAATCACTTTCTGAATCACACAAGGTGGCATTTTCAGTTGTTGTCTTATGTCTACATAGAAAGCATGTGTCATTAGGTAAAAAATGGCAGATGTGGTTTTACACGCCAATTTAGAAAGTTTTAGACCTAGAATAAAAAGACCTGTTTTTCCTTTTTAGAGTTAATGAATACTTTGATGAGCTTTGCTCAGATTTGCTGGTTTATGGCGAGGCACTGTAATGATCCCAAAGGAATATTGATTTGGCTTTAACCTTCGAAAAGAAATTACTGTTGGTGTTGTGTCAATAGTTAAGGTGGAATTGCAGAACTCTTCCCCTCTCTTGGCAGTGCAAAGCCTCAGTATTGTCCAAGAATTGAGAAACTGTGAGTGAAGTGTGCAGAGCAAAATAACATCTGTGAATAAAAGTGTCCAGGATCTTGTTAAAATGAAGAGTGTTGAAGTTGGCTTTCTATTCACCAGCTTATTTTGCAAATGGTCTGTTCCACCCCTAATGGTGTTGTAGCTACATTCTGTTGCTTTGACAAACTATTGCATTTAACTAGCTGCAAAGGTACATTTCTGTATGTGTAATCTGCTATGGCTGGTATTGCTAGTGCCAGTACCCTTTTTTCTTGCTGAGCTAGAACGTGAGCTTGTGTAATTTTGGGGATGTAATTTTGGGTGAAGTCAAGACTATTATTATTATTATTATTATTATTAATATGAACAATCTAGAATTTTTGAATCAGCTTGTTTTACTGCTGTCTTTTATTTATAAACATGAGATTTGTATTTGAAGGAGGAACCAACAGTGTTTGAGGTTTACGGTATGTCAGTTCTATATATCATCCTCTCATTATTCAGGTATAGCAATATAAATACAGTTTTCTATTCAAAGGCACTTCTCATGTGCGATTGGGCATTATTTTTATGGCAAAGCTGGTGTGTCCAAAAAAATGCTTTGATATTAAAATTATTATTTCTGTCAACGTGGAAACAAATATAAATTTTGTGAATTTGAAGTAAAATTGAAAGGCACATACAGGGAACAAAATCATGGGGGAGATTACAGTTTGCCTTGTACTTTACCCAAACATTGACCAACCCGCAATACCCACGCAATAACGCCACATCAAGATACATATTAACACATAAAACATGCACACAAACAGACAACATAAACAATCCTGTCTATCATACCCTTTTTTATATCTGTATATACCCTCTTTATAGCCACACCTCTTACAGAGCCAGCACCAGCCTAGGGTTGGGTTGCTACACAATTTTAATGAGGAAGTTAGAATTAATACCCATTTCTTTCTTTCTTTTTTTTTTCAAATGTATCAGTCCGAACATTATAAACATTGCATATAAACACTCAGAAGACATAAGCATGTTCACTGTTGGTTGTACAAACTAAAAAAAGCGCATTGTTTATGTTGTAGACATTACAACTGTTGATTCCTGTCAACACCATAGTACAGAAATCAGGAGCTGTAAGTTTTCTACATTAAGTTGACTACATTTATTCTACATTAACCATTTTACATCCAGTCAGTCTCACTTAAGTTGGTGCAACAAAATCATTCTGTAAGTGTAAACTTGATTAGTTAGTGACAGTATAGCCTGGAAATACACCTGTATTTAAACCGCAAATAGCCCCTCCTCTCTGCAAAAAAATTTGGGGAAGGTAGAATATCACTACAACACCAAGTCAGTCGTTTTTTTTTTGGTGTTTAGTGTGAGATATGTGTGAGATTGTTATGGTGTGCTTGGGCTCTTTAGCCCTGATTAAACAGCTGTGGTGTGTTCCCCATGGGCTGGGGGCAAGAGCGTTGACCCGAATCGTGTCGGAAGTTCAGGAGTTGAGCTGGATTTGAGTCGGGGCGTCAGGGGGGACCCTCAGGGCGTCCAGGCTTTGTTGAAGCCTAATAACTCATAACAGATGTGCTCGTCAGTGTGGAGACATGGATATGATAAGCTGGATAAGATGTGGGTGCGCGTGGTTGTTTGTGTTCTTGTCTGCATCTTTTATTCTTCAGCTTCTGTTTCTCGTCTGTCAGCATTATCATTGCTTTAGATTCAGCACACATTTTTATTTATTTATTGTGATTATAAATAAAATGTTAGTAGTGCCCAGAACATAAAACCCACTTTATACTTTAGTTTAGAGACAACTTGTGTATGCAAGAGTTTTGACCACAAGATGGCAACAAAGTCATAATCAGTGTTTAGAATGGTCATCCCCTAGATGGCAGCAAAGACGTATATAGTATTGTCATGTTTTTAAGTTTTAACTTTTAAATTCTTAATAATCTTGTACCCATAGACTTGTGTGCTACTGTATAAATGGTACTTTTTAAGAATGTATTGCAGTGGTGCTAACAAAAAAATGTCATTTCATTTGGATATTTTATCTTTAAGGTAAAATGAAATGTTTTATCCCCATGAAACTGTTTTAAATAAGGAAATAACCTTACACTCATCTTTCATTATTTTACCTTTTACATGTGATTTATGTGACAGCTTACATTTCAATTTAAAAATTAGGGCTTGTTTTCAATGTTATGATTTATTTTTTGTCAGTACGAAGTTACGTATCTTACCACAATGACTGAATTTCAACTTCATGTGAAATTATACATGAAAAATTATGTAAAAGTATGTGTGTATATATATATATATATATATATATATATAATAATATATCCTCTTTGTCCTATAAGAATCTACTTGTTACTTTCAAATAATAAATAAGTCAAATAAATAAGAAAGTTAGGTTTTCTTGACACAGGGATATGTATGTATATGAGAGAGAAGCTGCCACTGAAAATCTATCTGGCACTATTTAATCTGGTTGTTCATAAATTGTTAAGTGTGCTGTCTGAAAATAAAAGCTCAGAGGTGAATTTTTTTTTGTGTTGTAATCCTAAACCAGACGACAATAAAAGGTTGGTTTTACCTTTTGCTATATTTTCTGAGATGTAGTTAAAGAAAAAGAAAAGCAAGTTAAGAATTCAGAGCGAAACATGTAAATAAATACAAAGTACTATACAATACTGTGTACAATAATGTGATATTTTTAATTTTTTATTTTGGCAGCAAGTGTGCTTTTACCAGTGAAAACACAATGTCAGTACAATAATTACAAAGTTATATTAAAAGAGAAACATGTAACTATTTTTATTGATTACTAAAGTTATAATTATGTTAAGTAAAGAAAGAAGAATAAGGGATGGGCTCCTAACTTTGCTTTCTGCCATTTTATGGATTTATTAAATTCCTTGAGCACCCAGCATGAGAGATTGTTTAGCTGTATTGGATCAGATAATATAGTTTATTGTATTTATTATTGCTTTAATGTTTGTGTTTTATAGAAAGTAGACACTTTCTTCCAATAAATGGCTTTGCATGTTACACCCTCATATGGCTACAGATTTTGCAGAAACATGCTGTTCAATTTTTGTATTCCAAGTCCGTTATCTGATAATTTAATTAAAACACATATAATTTCTTATATACCTGCTTAATTTGAAAATATGTGCATTAAAATAACATCATTTTATATTTTTTTATTTGCTTCAGAAAGTCTAATTATATAAGGTAGTGTGACTTCTAAATATACTAGCTTATTTTTAAACCTTTAAAATCATGACATCTCATAAAAAACTTTAAAACGGTTTGACTTCTGTCTGAATTTCAAAAAAAAATTTAAAATCTGTCTGAATATTATAATTCCCTCAAATGTCATTTGGCACAACCAACAACAAAGGATTTTAAGAGCATGTAGGAGTATTGCATCCAAAAAAAAAAAAAAAGACCCTAGGTGACCTTCTTGGTGCAGTTAGTAGTCCTTTCACATATATTCACTAAGATAGTTTAGATGCTGTGACCAAGTACAAAGGCTAGTTTACGCCCATTTTCAGAAGTAGCAAGTACATTTAAAATATAGTCCTTTTATTAAAGTTGCCTTAATAATCCGTATTATTATTGGGAGTTTTCTGGGTATTAAAATGAATACTCATGTTTGAAAATGCCTATACATTTATAAAACCTATGAAACAAATATCAGTATATCGAATAGTTTCTTGCAGTTAGGAAAATGTAATTCACAACCCATTACATCTCCACATATCCAGACATCATTTGCCGTGTTTCTCTCAAAGAGGTGAAAAGGTTTCAGAAGCAGTGATACTTGTATTGTGTTTGTCTGTGTATGTGTGGAAAAACAGAAAAAAGAGAATTATATTTGCTTATTCAAAAACATGATTTTAAAGTTATTAATTTAACAAAACATGCTTACCTTTACCTAATTTAAGAATAGTGAATTCTCTGATTCAGATAAGATACTCTTGCTAAATCATGCTGTATAACTCACACTCGAAACATATACACATTAATTAAATGAATTAGTGATTAATAAAGTACACAAACAAAGAAGACAATGTCTCAAGTTACTATTAGAACTTGTCCTTAGATAGACTTAGATTGTTAGTGTTATGTCAGTTCTTTGTGCTGTTTGTGAATGTTTGTGCTGTGCTCATGTAAAAGCTGATCCCAACACGCAGGCAGTAGATGATATAATGATAAGGGCAAACAGACCTTGTAAAAATGCAAAAAGATCATCTCTATTGTTTAGTCCATGTTATTACATTTTATCTCCATCTTAAGAGATGCTAAGCACAACTTGAGTTATCGATAAAGAGCACTAACTACTTAGTGATAGTTGCAGCTATAAAAGCCCAACAAAAGCAAATACTTGAAATGTCTTAAAATGCTATCATTTGTAATTGATAGTACCACCATAATGAGAGATAGTAACCTCTTAAACTGTAGACTTTTACACAAATTTCTTAAAACTTATCTTTAAGCATCTTTTTAGTAGCTTTGTACTTTTTTTTTGTCATTGTAAATGATTCAGTAACTACTCTGAAACTAATATGCCAGACGTGCAATTAGAGTTCATAGGAGTCATCTAAGTGATGTCTGAAATGTTGTATTTTCAGAGTATATCAAAATGACATGTCTTTTATAGGTGCACAATGCATATTGGTTAGATACATTATTCATCAGTAAGAGGGAAATTATATTTGTGTTATTGGTCATAATTGTAGCCAATTATAACAAACTAACTTACCATTCCAAGTTGTTGTAGATAAAAGTGCCTGCTAATACACCAACGTTTATCAGAATGTATATCAGATAGCCATGTCTAATCTGGTTGTGCCACTCATTTATCTTTCACTAGCGTTCAGAACAAATTCAAACAAAATTTACCAGGTGAAAACTACTGCTCAGATTGAATAATGTTGCCAGCCGCCTATAGTTACAAGATAATTACCTTAATGCACCCTGTACTGACTTTTTGTTTTAATTTTCTTTTTAAAAAATGTTGGAAAAGTGTGCTTGTATATGCCTCTTTCCTGGAAAAGCATGCAGTGAATGTAGTAGACTTTAAGGTACGCTATTTGACTTTTTGGCTACTGTTTTATTAATGGTGCATTTACCCGGTTTGTACCTTGGGGGACACTAATGTACCTGTACAATGTCCTTTTTCCTGTCTGTGGAGTTATCTACAACTACTGAGATTGACCACAACAAAGTGTTATTATCAGTTACCTTTTTAGCCCCAGAAAATTCATGTAACGTCTGTGATGGTTTTGGACAGTGTGAACTCTGCTCTTTTTACCCACTTCACCTCATGCCCTTGACCCCCAACCACCCCGCCCCAACCAGTCTACCTTTTGTCTGTGTTTGAATTTTTGGCATTGCTGCTGCCCGTGGTGCGTGATGCAGACTGAGCGCCTTTTGTGCGTGTGTGTGGGCGCGGCGGTATGCGGGCCCTTGGCGTGTGTGTTGCAGTGGGACACGCGTGTGGCCGCTGACGCCAGTCTGCCCGCCTGTCTGTCTCTCAGCGCTGCTGTTTGGACACACCTGACCGAGGCTGGAATCACCCACATGGCTGCACGGCCTTTATCTCTATCTCTTCTCTCGGTGTGTGCTCCAGCCTTTTTCATCTCTCTGCTTTACCTCTTTCTTTTTCTCTCTCCGTTTCTCTCCTATGAGCCAAGGGTTTAGAAAACTATCAAATAACACGTTTTTTCTTACTTCAAATGAGATGCTGTATGTTTTACATGGTGTTGTCTGTATAAATATATAAAAATGCAGTTTTCTGCTTAAGCTAAAAATGATTAACTTAAAGCCAACAACACAACTCCTCAAATGGCCAGTTAGTCATATGCACTAATTTATGTACTACTTATGAGTGTACACATCAAGTAAATTATTTATTAATGTACAAAGTTGTTAAAAAGTGTTCTTTGTATAGATGGTGCAATACATGGACTTTATATGCGAGAGCAGGGATTAGTGTGTATAATGACAGTAACTTTAAACCCTACTGAACATGAAGCACCTGATCTTGTTTTAACTGATGGGCTGACAGTTATAAGATGTTCATGATTACATGACTGTAAGTAAAAAACTTATTTAAAGAATTTTTCATTAGTTGGTTAATGGTTGACTAGTTAATTATTTGCATTCTAGTCTTATTTCTTGCACCTCTTTTCTGTACTTCTACAGTCTGGCATCCTGGCTTCATTCTCTCGCTTTCTATCTGTCTCTCTTGCTAACTCTCCTCTTTCTTATTTCACTAGAAGTAAGTCAAATTGGTTCTACCTTCTAGTAATTCTCTGTAACTTGTGGCTTTGAGTGAATTATCTGTCATAGTCACTGTAAGAGTTCATTGTAATGATAGATGAATTATCTAAATTACATTAATTTTGTTTATAGGGTTCATTCAGTAAACCCTTACAGCAGTAAAGTATTAAATCACTACCATTCAGTGCTGGTAGCATGTAGCATTGACTAGAGACTATTTACATTGTTTCCTTCTAGAGCTTCTAGTCATGAATTATAAAAAAAATGGACTGTACAAAGTTTCTGTGTTCATGCTTAATACTGTTCTCACAATTATGCAGTTAAAATTGATAAAAATTGATTGTTTGATCAATACACATGCTTGATCATGTGTATTTTAGAATTGTTAAAAAGCTGCATAGTTGAATCAAGTCCATTGTTAGTGTTTGACCTTTTTTGTTTTTCAAGTAATTACTAATTTTATTGAGAGTGATAGCTTTACTGCGGAACCTATGTCTAACGCTAGTGAAAAATTCCGTGCTGATCTCAATTTAGTTAAAATGGCCAGGGAAGTGACCCTGAGATTCAGCTCCTTGGGTCCCTTCCACTTTGAAACAGGGAAACATTTTACCATTTTGCTCTTTTTTTCCTTTTCCTGTGAAGATAAGATGCTTTACATATTTCAAACTTATCAGCCATGTTTGTTTGTTTGTTTGCATGCTGGAAGCCTCACGCCCGCACTGTCATGCTTGTGTTAAATCACAGTCCTGTCTGAGAGAGGGAAAAATAGAGAGAAAGAGTGAAAGAGAAAGTCTGCCTTCATGAGAGAATGAGGGAAAGAAAGAGAGAGGGAGAGGGGGGAGACGGAGTGGTGCCCCATGTTTATCAGAACCATGGAGTTGAATTCCAGATGGCGTGATAAGGGGGGAAAAAAACAAGCAAACAAAAAAATTTTCAAAAATAGAAAGTATGAAAGTAAAAGAGAAGGCAGACAGGCGGACGACAGGCACGCTGATGCATGCTGGGAACATAGTCCGCAGGACCCTAGCCTGTTCTTGGTGATTCAATCAGACAGAATAGGTTGCAGTTTGCCATTTCAGACTTATTGGTAGACTTGTTTTGAAACAGGAAACGTCTTTTGATCAGCTCATTTGAGTAAATACCATGTAAATATTACAATACACTAAAGACCCAATGTACTGTCTTCTTATAAATGCATAACTATGTATTGTACTGTAATGCAGTAGAGGTAACAGGCCAACTGTGGAAACAACTATAACTTCATGAAAATAAAAATGTAATCATATCCACCTGTTTCTTCTGAAACGTCTTCTGAAAGTTTAGTGAACTAAATCAGGTGTTAAATTAGGAGCTTGTAACGAATTAAAGATCTGTCAATGTAATGGACTGTTACCAACAAAGAAAGAGTGTGAATGCTTTTTCCATACAATACATTACATTACACAAACAATTACTTTTAGTAATGACTTTTTTAGACATCACGACCCCATGGGTCATGTCAAACTGTAAATATATCTAACTCTACAAGTTTCTCTACTGTGCACTGTTTCACATTAAACTACTCTAAATGTGTTTAGTATAAAATTATTGATACAATATGGTCTTTTTAATTGTTAAGCAAGATTAGAGACTTTCCCTCTGTTATACCATTGACCTACATTCACTGAGGGCAACGTCCACAGACAAGGTGGGATCTACTAAAGTGACGAGGTTCTTGGTTTCTGTAACGAAAACAGGGACCAAGCTTACAACAGGGTTAAATGCACTGTAATCCTTCCTCTGAAGCAGAGGGAAGAGATGTAGAGTGCTGATTCTTAACTCCATCTGTTTCGCTTTTGGGCGGGCTATGATGACCTGGCCATGACCCCGGCGCCCGGCTTAATCACCCACGCCTCTCCTGGGTCACCTGACTGGCCCACTGTTTGCTTGATTGCGCGGAACGTGTTCAGTTAAGAAACAAGCCCTTTTCCTGTTTGACCAATTAGTGGCTCCTTTGGTAAATGCAGATTGTGAGGCCTGTTGGTGTGGATGTGGGGGCGGAATATCTTAAAGCAGTGCTGATCCTGGATGGTCCCAGAACGTGTTGGAAATGCCCCCCAGCCTCTTTGGTTCAGAGCTTACTGGGTTGTGTGTGTATGCTGAGAACTGAAAAGTGTCTGTAATTATCGTTAAGTGCTGGGTGTCTTCCTTTTTCTTTTTTTCATATCATTAGTTTTAGCATACCTTATTTCCTGGGGCAGGCAAGATATTATTGAGCGTGCAACCTTTATCCTACCAACCACTGCTTCAATCTAAGGTTTTCTGCCATGTTGACCTTCCACATTTATCATTAAGTTATTTTATAGTGCATCAAAGCCAAAGACGCACTTCCTGTAATGTACTGTACAGAACGATCACATTCATATCATATGAATTAGGAGTGGACAAAATGGCGTTCTCCACTCTTCTTTCTATTTCCCTCCTTGCCTGTCTAGCTGGAAAATGGCCAATAAACTATGGTTTTCTTTTGGAATACAAAAAACATACCCGCTTTAGTTGTTCCTTTTTTTCCCTCAACATGTGATGTTTTTAAAGTGAGAGAGTATGATCTGATCAGTGAGGCAGCATAGGTACTAGGTGTCATTTGTAGGCAATGTAATGTCATCTTAATCAAACAGGGGATGCTCCACAAGCACAATAAAAACAAACATTCTTCTGGTTTCTCTTAATTTGTGCAATGGTTAATTTTTAATTAAGTGAATTCACTACAGTAATAATAAATATTGTCATATTACATCTCTAATGTAGAATATACTTTGCAGGGAGCATAGATGACTTTTCAAAAAATAATTACCTATATTATAGGTTAGTTAAATTAATACATTTCAGATTTTGTCAACTAAACATTTTAATTTGACCTGTTTTTATATGCTTTCTCTGTCTCTCTTTCTTTCTCTCTCTCTCTATTTAATACACTCTTCAAACCAGAAAGAGGATATGTTTGTTTGTTTTTAAATGTTTAAACGAGCACACGTACACACACACACACACACACACACACAAACAGCACACACACACACAGTGCCCAAAAAACACTGCCCACCCCTCCGACCTCTCTCTCACCCAGGATCCCTGGGAAAATGGCAGACAGGCAGGCCAGAGCACTCAGACACAAAATCACAACCAGACCCGTCGCCAAGCGCAAAGAGCCTCTGTCCAGCCTAACCCTGCCACCCAGGGAGACAGAACTGTGTGCCCAGAGAGAGAGAGAGAGAACGCTGCCCCAGGGCAGCACACCAACCCCCCCACCCCCTCCGTCCACATGGCCCACCATGGAGGGAGGTTATTACTTTGGCAGCTTATGAAATGTGACATTTACATTATTGTAAATTTTAATTTGTTGTTATTATAGTAACTTGACTCCATAGAAGCATACGCCAAGTAGTATTCCAGGCAAGGTTTTTGGGAACTCTAAAGAACAATAAAGAAACTATTCACTATAAAATATTACTCTATGCGATCTCTAAAATGTCTCAGATGGATTGAACTTAGCTGTTTGTTACCAGGCTTGGGTGAGGTGGAGGAGAATCCTGAGAATGGTGCTGTTTCCAGTAGCGCCGGACATAGAGGGGAAAAAAAAGGAAAGGTCAAGCGATATCTGTTCACTGTGTGTCTGCTGACTGTGGAAGGTTCACTCTGTCTGCAACTGAATGGGTGTCCCATGACCAGAGTCAGGTAAAACGGGGGAAAGGAATGGATAGAGAATGCATGCGCACATGCACACGCGCACACACACACACACACACACACACACACACACACACTTGCTTGTTTTTAGTCAGTGTAAAGACATTTAAAACCTGGTTTGGCTAATCTTTGCTTTATTGTGTTAAATCAAATGTGCTGGTGATGGAATTAAACAAATCTGTGTGATGGCTGCATGCAGGAGACCTCAAACTTTGTAAAATGTATATTAGGCCTGAACCTAGCCTTAACCTACCAATAGCCATCTACTTTTCCTTTAGTAACTAAAAATAAATGCCTTTTTTGTTCTAAAAACAAAACATGGAGCTTCTGTAAAAAGGTATGCTTTTGTTATGACTTTTTTCTGGTTTCTTGTAAGGTCATGACATTTTGGTCCTGAAAATCTAAAAAAACAAACACACCACACACACAGTCAGAACACTTTCTCTCTGTCTCACACACACTCAAACACACAGACCCCATACAAACACAAACACACACACCAGCCTCTACCCGACCCCTGCCTCATCTCGCATAAGCCTCTGGGTGCAGAAGCCTGGCACCAGACAGTTATTCAAGCCCTCGGGCACCAGAGCAACTGCAGGACACGAACATGGGTGTGTGGAAAGAGAGAGTTTGAATTGATACTATTGTTATATATGTTTAGTTTCTTAATAAATCACCATCATTAAATACTAACTCTCTGTGGCTTTTTATGGTGCCAGAGTATTTAATTTAAAATGAAAAGGTAGTGTCCAAACAGATATCAGTATAACAAACAAATGTTAAACATGCAAAAAGCAAATAGTAGGCTCTCTCTAATGCAGAGTTTGGCATGTTTTATCAGTTAAACAGGAAGAGGCATGAAATAAAATTAACCCTGGCAAAAACACAAAGTAAACTTTTACAAGTCTGTTTCCAACCATCAAAAAGTGGACAAACTCCCTAAATATGCAGACATTTTGAGACGATTTTACCAGCTTGTTTTGCCCCAATTTTCTGTTTCACCTTAAATGGGCTTTTTCTGCACATATAATCCAATATAACTATTGATCTGTTGTTGTTATTTCTATTCAGATGGAAATTAACTTTGTATATGCACATTTTGAGGAGCGTTATTTTGTGTGCATTTAGGACTGTTATGCAACTATTTAGAATTCTGGAAACAGGTCTTTCGGTAAACAGTTTCACTAAACCTTTTTTTTACGTATGATGATGCAAGTACAGTTTACCATTTAATGGCCTCTTTAATCAACCCAACCATGAGTGCTAGCATTCCACTCCAAAACAATGTCTTACAAACATGAAGTAGCTTTGCCAGAACTGTTTCATACAATTTCAGTGATTGATGCACGATCCTTTGTATACAAAGAGAGACACCTTTCAGAGACCACTTTTTATTTATTTAATTTCCAGTCAAAAAAAACATCAATACATATGATACATCACTGTCATAAAAAATAGGAAACATTTAACACTAAATTGCACAGAGAGTTCAACAACTAAATGTAATACACATTGCTATACCAAAAAAAGTCATGGGATACCAGTATGTAAATTGATTATGAAATGATGTCATCTTAGAGGACAGCTTGGGGACACTCACACTTGTATAAATTTAGAGGATGTGAGCATGCTCATGGCATTATGACATTAATTCAGTGATGACCTCTGTTTTGGGTTGATGGTAAGGTTTGGGTGTGGCGCAGATCCTATGAAGCTGGGGAACCCATTTGTCAACATTGCATATCACAGACTGTTGGTGGCTCCATACTGCTCTAGGATTTGTTCTCATAGCATGTGTTGGATCCATTGGTCCACCTAAACATGTAATCGACTGGTGTCCATTATGTTTTAGATTTCCGGACATATAATCAACTACTGCTATCCGTGTGTATGTTGACATTAACCCAATATGAGTCCAGCATTCCACTATCATACCTTGTTCACACTCTAGACTTTTCATGACTTCACTGGCTAGTGTTAGGCCTCACTCACAAGATGACACCTCACAATTTATACAGATTCTCAAGCCATCCCTTGAGGTAATGCCACTTAATAATTAATTTACATAGTGCTATGCCAAGACTTTTGTTTTTTTCAGTGTATATGTTTACACATTTTTATTTGGTTTAAGTTAGTTTCCTTTTTTTTTAATAAAGAAAATCCACAGGGTCATTTTTCACACTGCCAGGTTTCAGCCTAGGAAGGTTCTTTTAGTTTCTGCTTCTTATAAGTAACATATTCAGTAAAGTTTGGTAAGTTTGGAGTCTGGGTCCATTGTTCTGAAAACACCAGCAGTTTCCCTTTACTTTTTAGTCTATTTCCATTTTTCAGTTATAGGACTTCTTGACAGCTACACATTTTTTCAGACTCATAGTGTTAAGTTGTCATCTCACTGTAGAAGGATGAACAGAAACATCTGTTTTTTTTTTTTCAGATCTGAAGCAAGAGCATTATATTCTCCCCTCTCTCAACATTAATAGATCTTGGATGCTGTTAGTAAAGTGGGCCAAATTAAATTTAAAAAGTGAAAAACTGTCTGGCTTGCACTACTGACACTGCTATTGTATACAAGTACTGATAATGTGCTAAATACATGGAGGTTCTTGAGGGAAATGAGACCCCCAAATTGTAGAGAGTAGAAAAGATGAGATTTTTAAGGTCTCAATGAATGTATAGAGAAGCGTACTACCAAACTAGAAAGTGACATTTTGAGAAGAATAATTGTGAAACCAGTTAGTGGTGCTATAGTGCATATAGTGCACTGGAGAAGCCAGCTAACAGCCACCCCCAACGAAAAACCAGGGGCTGTTTTGCCAACTGAATACCTGTCAGTAAAGTTTAACCTTTGCAAAATCGAAAAACTGTACTATGCCATGTTAACGTCATGGCGTGTTGGAAAATTTATGATCACTAGACATTGTAATTTTACAGAGGAACTGAGCCAAAAGAATCTGATGGGTGACATTCACCACAAACTCAAACATAAAAATAGCTTGACACCCTGTCTCATGCCTGTGATGATGGACTCACTCAAATGAGTAGTTCAGCATGTTCAACCATTTCTATTCTCTGGAATCCACGCTTTGCAGTTGTTGCGTGTGTAACACTTCCCATTCTCAGCAACATAACACTTTATTCAGTGACTCTTTGGTAGCTTTTATGTTGTTGTTTTTTCCTCTAAAGGCGTCTTTTTAAAAAAAAAAATATGTTAATTAAACTCTGCATTTACAGAGAAAGTAATTCATGCTGCTTTTTCTGTTTAGCTCTGTTCTCCACCTCATATCCTCTTACCACTGTCTGTGTTCTTTAAAAAAAAGACACGTTCACAACATTAGACAGCTTCCTCCTCTGGTAAATTAATTAGTTTTGCTGTGTTTTTTTTTTTTTTTTTAATTTTTGTTCTAAAGTGCATGAAGAAAGAAGTGGGAGGTGAAGAGAAGACTCTGTGATTGGATTAAAATTTCTGCCTTTGTAAACATTGTGACCCGAGTTTCTGACGCTTGTTCTTCTCTGTCTTTTAAGACGCATTCTCTCTCTCTTTTAGGAAGAGGAAGAAGCGAGATGAAGGCTCTGTTTAAAGCTCTCTTTTGAGGCTTTGTGCGCTGAATGGGACATGTTTTGTTCTTGCAAATCTCCTCCCTGTTTGTCTTAACCAAGCTTTGAGTGATTAGGTACTGTTCTGACTATGTGGGTATTCAACTACCCACTGGCTTGCACCCCCTCCAAATACATTCATATTAACATTCGTAGTAGCATGTGTGTGTGCATAAAATAAGGTAAACATTTGCATTTATGTTTATGTTCTTTAATTTAGTATGAAGCAAACATTGTTGCACGGTAATGTACAATGAGGAAAAACAATTATTCTGACACGTCTTCTGTTTTAACATACATTGCCCATATTCCTTTCAGTTTTACACATGTGATGTATTTTAAATATGTACTTGTAAATGTGAAGTACTTGTATATATTCCAAAATGTAAGCATAAATACGTTTAAAAAAACAAAACTGGCAAGGAAATGCTTTTTTAGACAAATCATTAAGACAAGATAACATTAGTATGCAAACCCATGACTGGATGTGCGGTTTTGAGACGTCTACTGTAAGAAGTAATTAGGTTTTTACAGTGTTCTTTTTGCCGAACTTTCCCCAAAGTCTTAAGGACCCCTTTGCTGGATTTGGAATTCAAAATCCTCCATTAAGTAATATTTAAGTCAAAGGCTAGGCCATGGAAGCACCATCACCTTTTTTGAGTTATTTTGACTATATATTTTTGAAATGTCCATTACCTTCTGTTTCCTGGCCAGCAAGATTAAATTCTCCTCTAATATGTCCTGGGTCATTGCTCCAGTCATGTTTTTGTCAATGACCTGTAGGTACCCAATCTGTGTCACCTGCCTGATTTGCACAGCACATGTGCATCATGTGCAAGTTGTTATCTAATGACCCTTTATTGAAGAGTATAGCTCAGTCATGATTTTAAACTGCTAAAAAATGGTGTGTCTATGTGCTATATACTGTGTAGTGCCAGCAAAGGTAACACTCTGTATGCGCAAGTAGTACAAAAGGCAAGTTAGGTAGCAACAACTTTGTGCTTCTTTTCAGCAGTGTCTTGCATGGGGTTGACAACAAAGATGATCATTGTGCTTATCATTTCTATGTAACTATTGTTTCTGTTTTTTTTTTTTTTAGCTTATAATATGAGGTTTACTAAATATGAAATGGAAATTAAATTTGGAACAGGAAACTTACATAAGATCAAGCATTATTTATTCCAGGTGCGACGTTAGTTTCTACCATTTTGATGGAGAAAAAGTTCTAGTATTACTGCACCTTCTGTCATGCTGATCATACCCTCTAGGGCTGTATCCAACTCAGGAGCTTGCTGGTCGAATTGGATTTGACTGTTTAATACAAAACAATTTTTCATGTTATCTAGCAATCAGAAAATCCTTTGGCATGAGTTTTGACCACATTCAGAAGGTCAAATGCAGCAGAATCATGAGGACATATCTTAGAGCATTTATAAAAGACACATTACAATTGATGAAAGATTTGAATTGCACCTGTTTTATTAACCAACATATAATGTCACGCCAGCATTTGGATTTGTGGTATATTGAGACTGGCAGTATCCATATGTTTCTGTTCTAAATCAGTAATTTATTTAATTGTACTTTAAACCTGAAAAATTATATGTGAATGAATAAGCAAATAAAACTGTTTACAGTATTTGTAGTATTCCACTAAGGTCATGCAATCGAGCTGCCGCCATTTTGGAAGGTAACATGCCAGCCCAGTGGCACCTTTTAGATACCTTCTAACTTTAAGCATCTTTTAATTGCCTGGTCTCTGACTGATGATTCAACTCGCCGACTCTCAGGGGTCAGCCCTGCTGCGTGACAGTCATTAGAACTGCTCTACATGTTCAAAGAAAAATCTTTAAATTTCAAAATGCTCATGAGAACTTCACCATGCGCTGAATATTGTGGTGTTTGGAAAACGAAACATACTTGTATCTGAATGAAGCTAAACTGTAAGCATGATCAAAAAAAGCAGGGTGCGAGTGACCGAGTGAAGAAGAAAGTGGAAGAGTGACATTGTAGGGTGCAGATGGAGACTGAGAGAGAGTAAAGCAAGCAGCAGGAGAGTGGGAGAGAGTGAAAGAGAAAGCAGGAAAGTAAAAGAGTATGAAGGAGACAGAGGGAGAGTGGAGCCATAGACAAGTGAAGGCTGCAGGAGAGTGAGAAATAGGTGAAAGGAGAATAAAAGAGTAAAGGGGCTGTTAATGTGAGGCCATTATTTTAGAAAGTGGAAAATTTTTAATAACAATTAAAAAAACTTACTAGCACAGTGTCAGTTCGGACTAGATGGGATATCCTTTAGTGCTCTCACACTTCGATGAACCATGGATGCCCAGCTCCCTTTGAACGTTTGTGATTTGTCTCTCTGGACCTCTGTTAGTAGGTCACTACTGGAACACCACACAAGACCTAATGTTTTAGATATGCTCCAATGCAGGCAATTATGATTGGGCTAATAGACAGACAATGCGATATTGGTAGACATCACCCAACCCTTCTGGACAAAATTAATTTGATCTTTGACACAATCACTCAGGAATTCAGAAATTCACTCATCTGCATATTATATTGACATGAACAAGGTATCATTTGATTTCAATATCATGGACGGCTAAGTTGGTTAATGGTTCAGCCTTATTAGCTGTTTTACAGTAAAATCTGTTGTTCTGTTGACTAGCTAGTTCACTTGCACTCTGTAAACCCACTCTCTGTTTTCCTGTGACATAGTTCACTGTGCTTCGGTGCTCATGTGCATGAGTGTAACAGGAGGATGGATGCAGCAGAGGCTGACAGGTCTATATGGTTATAAGAGTAGGAAAACTGGCAGGCCAATAGTGCTAAAAGCTAACAGCTGCACACAGGCTCAAAGAGTAGTGAATCAAGGGAGACATCAACAGAAATCTGAGTGCTGCCATTAGGTAGAATGAACAGTAGCAAAACGAAAGGGATGACACCAGAAAAAAGAGAGAGAAAGGGAGAGAGAGCAGGACAGTGAGAGGATTGTTCGTAACATACTGACTGTCCTTTTAGTCTTATCTCTCACAGGTTCTCTTACCGAAAGCTTAGGAGCAAGAGAGTGAGGGGGGAAAAAGAAGGCTTTCTCTCTCCTATTCCCCTTTCTCTGATTTCTTCTGTCTCTCTGTTTCACCCCATTTCATTCCTCTCCATTTTCTTTTGTCCATTTCTTCCAGTCCCCCCCTATTTCTCCAGACCAAGTGGATATCTCGTCTTGGTCCTTTTTTTCCTAGTATTCCACTGTTCTGCTCCAGATACCTGGTCTGTACTGTCTGCAGTTCGTTTGTTTAACTTGGATTCCCCCAGTGCAATTCGGTGCAGCTCTATTTCTCTTTTCAGATTGCTCACATTGATGATCCAAAGCCATTAGTATGTCCCACACTCACAACAAAAATGAAAAAGGGTGCGTGATTGGTCAAGTTATTTGATGTGTTTCGGCTATTAAATGCGGCACTGTGTATTGAACACACAAAATGAATTTGAAAGATCAAAAGGCATTCATAATTTCGCCATATTTTTGTGTATTCTTTCTTTTGTCATACAGCAGAACAGTTTTTGATCTGTGGTCAGTAAGTGCAAGACAAGAAATTCTGTGCCCCTGTTAAATAACTCAGGACACAGCAATGCCACTCTTTGTTTTCAAATAAATTAAATGATCTGCAAGCTTTTACTAATGAAAAAAGTTTAATTCAATAGAACATTCGTATTGGGTGGTTTACAGGGTTAGGTACTGCCAACATGAAGTTGCTGGCACTGTTTTTACATATTAGCATCTTGTTAACGTTAGGCCAATGTAAAAACCTAGCTATTTCCAGCTATTTAATCTGTCCTTCTCTGCAAAATACATGTATTATTAACAGCGTTTTTGATTTATTTGACATTTAAGATATATGATTTAACAAAGTGGGTGGCAAAGTGGCTCTGTGGATAGTGCTGGCGTCTTACAGCAATAAGGGCCTAGTTTCGTTTCCCGACTGCAGATCTTTCTATGGTGTTTGCATGTTTTACCTGTTTGTGTGGGTTTTCTCCCACAGTTCAAACACATACTGTCAGGCCATTTGGAGATGCTGAATTTCTCCTAGATTTGAGTTAAGTGTGTCTGTCATGCAGTGGACTGGTGACCTGTCCGGGGTATTTCCTGCCTCGGATAGGCTGCAGCACCCACTATGACCTGAAAGGATTATAATCTTAGAATATGAACTAATAAATGATTTAACATTTTTAGCACATGTTTATGTTGTCAAAAGCTACTTTTCCGAACAAGAAAACACATGGCTAGCAATAAAAGTGATTAAATAGAACTGTATAAAAATTTTAGAAATCTGAATTATGCTCTGAATGAGTTTCCATGATTGCCTGGATAAAATAATAGTACATCCAAAAAGTCATGTATCAGTACTGGGACTGGTATCGAAGTTTTTGTGCTCATTTACTCATGCTCATACTTATAAAAAGGCATCGGTACTGACACCCAATAAGGGCTGAAACAATATGATGTTGACTAGCTAGTGTACATGGCTGAGCTAATGAATGAACAACTTAAATTGGCAGTGAACGAGGGCCTGAACGCACAGAGAAGTGTTGATGATGCTGTGGAGCTCAGACACAGTCACTGGTCACTTTAAACATTCCACCCTGCCATCCCTGCTTTTAAACACGCCGTGTTCATAGACTGTATGTCAGAGCAGTTCATCAGTGAAGCTCTGCGACTGATAGGACGAAAGTCTTGGGAGGGGGTAGTGGGGTACGTTGGGGCGGAGGAGGGGGGAGGATAATTAGATATCAAAGGCAGGAGCGGGGACAGGGAGGGAGGCGCAGGCCCTCTCTGATGCTAAAGCACTTATTAATGAGATAGGCCTTATCTGCCCTCCTTGGAGGAATTCTGCCTTTGATCGGCCCCACTTTGGACTTAATACATTTTTGATTGATAGGCTGAGATGACAGGAGAAGGAGGCGCGGGGACGGGCGCGAGGGCCAGCGGGGGAGAGATGGAGACGCGTGCAGAACGATGCCCTTCATGTGATAGAGTAACCTGCGAAACAAGAACACGGGGGAATGCACTAGGCACACACACGCAAGTACTAGGGATTCATTCATTTGCGCTCAGTTTGACTTCAGGTTAAAGAAAGAGAGAGAGAGAGAAATAGAGAAAGAATGGATAAAAGGTAGAGAGAGCAGAAGACCGGTAAGCGGTGCTCAAGATGACTTGTATCTTGGTTTAACGTGACTGGTACCACAAAGAGTGATGGGACGCCTTATCAAAAGGGGGAAGGGCATAAGATAACATTGCAAGATTCAATAATACCATATGCACATAATGCCCATTCTGACCCTGATGACTTACCACATATAAGCAGACTTATGATACACACATACCACAGACTATGATTGTCCCTGACCAAAAGGCCTGATTATCATCCAAACTCACTTTTGGATAGTTTTGTCCTGGCCAGTTAGATTTTTAAAAAATTTAGTCTGTTTTGACAGATTTGAAGACTCTGCACTTACTTCGGGCTACACCACACAGCTGTCCTCCAAAAATCTGGATTTTGAGCTTCTTCGAAGTGATTCTGTTCAGTGGTTTAGCTTACTCAAAGTGGGAACATATTTTTTGATGTTCCGCACCCAATAAGGAAACATCTGAGTATGCTTTTCTCTTTCTAGCAACATGTCAGCTCTGTACTGTCTGCATAATCTGCTTGTTTTAACATTTGCCAAAACAAGTGAAACTGGGTGAAAATACCTAAAACTAAATTACTGTTGATTTGCACCCTATAAGGACACTTTTGTACACAAAATAATAATGTTTGTAGAGACCTGCTCATCCAACATTCACTCTGAAATTAGGGTTACTCATAGACAGTTGCTGCCAACCTTTGCTGGAGTAGCAGGCTCTGCTGTTCTTGGATACCTTTAATTGAATGTTAGAACATTTGTGTGTGAAATTGATTGCATGTGCCCATAAGACCATTAGTAAGGTCATGTACATGATGGTAGTTCTGAATCACAAATTCCACTCCAACGTGTCCCAAAGGTATTGGGTGATGCCCCTTACTTAAGAGAATGGAGTTCCACTGCTCCACAGTTTCATGCTGCTGACAATAAACTTGGTAAAAGTTGAAATCACCTGTACAAATTACTTTTAAATTACTTTTTCAACATATTTAGTTGGTGATGTATTTTCCATGGGCTTCAGTATGCAGTACATTGAATGAGTGATGTACATAAACAGTCAATAGAAATACAATCAATCTTGTTCTGAGTGTTCTGTATATGGGCCTGTTTACATTTTCATTGAGGGACATCTGCATAGGGATATATGTGTGTAAGTATTAAATAGTATGTCTACAAAGCAGCATATAAATAATTATTACCAGCCTGATAATTACAAGACACAATGTTTTATGTAGTAAATAACATTACCTTGATGTGAAGTCTTCAAACGTAAGTGACAGACATTTGCCTCGTTTATGTTATGAATTGAAATGTTATGAATGAAGAAATTGTTCTTAAATAGTAAGTTACTTCTTGATAAATGTGTTGCTCAATTTTAGTAACTGTTTGATAAGTCTAGAGTTAAGTATATGGATTCAGTTTATACAAAGCTGCATAATAAGAATGTTCATTTGCAGAAATATCAGAGAAAACATCAGATTGCATGAGAGTCAGCCTTAGCCAATCCATTTCACCTAAATAAGACCTGCTACCTCAACTGGGTATCTCCAGAGGATGAGAGGTAAAGGAAAGCGCTGTAAAGAAAAGCAAGGGGAAAAAGAGCCACTTAAATTCTTTGAATTTTAAAATCACCCTGTCTGTCACCTTTATTCATTAAAAATGAAAAAACCCACAAGGCCGGCCAGCATTAGCAGAGCAAATCGATTAGACTGACAGGTGCATTTCACAAGCCCCAGTCAATCATTTTAATAAAGCAGGAGATGCAAGACAACAGTGTTCTAAAGAAGTGAAACAAAGAGAGAGAATGCTCTTGTTGAGAAAGGGTAAATGATCACAATGATGAGACAAATGTCCAAATGGTCCAAATTTGTCAAATAGGTGTCACCTTGTCAGCCATATTTTTCCTTATTATATTTTTACTAATAAGAATGTGATTTTTATGATTGTCCATGATAAAAATAAACACCTAAATTAGTTTTAGTGAATGTGTATTCTGATTTAGTCTGCTATATGAGTCAAGAATAGAGTATTTGAGACTGGAAGTCAGGTCTCATGGCTTTAAAAGAGTATTTGAGCGTATTAAAAGTAAAGCCTACCAGGCTGAACGTTCATTACTGAACTACGGAACTGAGGTGCTGCACACATTAAATGCAGCGTTTAAAGAGTTTTAAGAGGCAAACAACTGTTAGCCTACAGCTTTAATAGCATGAATGCCTGTTAGCTAACTGGCATCATCATTCAATTGTGAATCCAAAGTTTTAGTAAGTTGAAAGAATCATAAGAAAAAGTTGCATTTGGCTTTTTCCTTTAAACATCCTATTTACTGATGCCTGAAACCTGATACCTGAAAAGGTTCTAATTCATTTATTGATTTAAAGGTCCTAATTAATTTATTTTTGTTTGATGTACCTGTTGTCAAAAGTTACAGGAATGTCATTGTTTTGGCCTTGTTATTACAATGAGAAGGAGAAGCGCTGTGTTTGAATGACGCAGCAGAGGAGGAGAAGATGGGAGAAGGCTCCTGAACAGATAAGAGCACCAAGTCTGGAGTAAAATAAAATGAAGGGTGAAAAAAAAGTGATTAAAAAGAGCAATCAGAAGCCTAAAGTCTGATAAACGTACGATTTGTTAATTAGTGTGGTTCAGCTCATGGGGATATGGGCAGCCGGTGCGCCTCTTCTTGTATTCGCTCTCTTTTTTCTTCTTTAATCTTTTTTTTTTCTTACATCTCAAAGCTGTTATACAGAGCTATTTCTGCAAGGCTAGTGTGCTGTTTGCCTTTTAGTGTTTGCAATGTTGTAAAGCACAAACATGTAATTCTTATTTATTCATCAACAATATTGGTGAGCAGGTTGCATGAATTTGGCAAAAGGAAACGTGTCACTACCTATTTTGAGAAAAGAGCAAAAGACGGGAGTGGGCAGGAGAAATGAACACTGGTGAAGGAGAGAGAAAAGAAGCAGACCTGGTGGCAAGATAAATTAGGCAAGAAGGTGAAAGAAATCTCACGGGAGCAGCTACTTTCACCCAATGAATTTCTAACAGTATAGGCTTATCTGTTTTTATAACAAATCGTTACACAAAGGCTGTGTTTCTTCACACGCTGCTATTACTGCAGTCCAACAGATGTAAACTAGAATTTATTATGTGAAAAGACAAAATTTTGCTAGCCTATTTCATACCCTTCAAACCTGTGCCTACTCTGTTCATAATGTTATTACAGCACATGCTTCATTAACTACACCTCTTTTTATACACTTCCATTTAATTGACTCTGCATTATTTTTTATCCCCATTTTGCCCTGTTCTTTAATGCTTAGGTCCACCACAAAGTAGTTGTGTTATTCAGGTGCTGGATCATTCTCTACATGCAATGAGACTGACATGGTGGTGATGTGTTAGTGTGCATTGTGCTGATACGAGTGGATCAGACACTGCTGTGATGCTGGAGTTTAAACACTTTGTTCACTCACTGTTGACCCCAGTGTGTCTCCCTTGTTATCATACCTTAAAGATCTGAGGTCAGAGGCAGTAGCTCATTGGTTGCTGCACAGTTTGTGTTAGTCAGCTACTTTTAACCACGTTTTAAGCTACTTGTACTAATTCAGATGAACAACAACAGTAAACCAAATGAACGAAATTACATGGGAGGAGACCAAAGCATTTCAAGGAGTTTGAGTGAGACAACATACCTTAGCTCATCCAAGTTTCTTATTTAAACTCATCTTCTCTTTGAAAAAATCAGAGTCGCTGGTTTACACATGCATGCAGAACTAAAACATTGAAAAGTGAAAAGGTGCAAAACCAGCTTAGGAAGATCCTGCAGTCATGCAACAGCAGTATTGTAGAAGATTGCCTCATATTTTACATCCTCTTCTTTGGAAGGTAGAATATATTTAAGTTATATGGTGCCCCACAGCTCCGTGATTGTTTTATGTTGTGTTTGTAACACAAAGTGAAATAATCCCCTTCCTCCAGGTACTGGGATCCTCTAACTAAGCATATTGTACTACTCATATTCCATGTTTATTATCACTGTTGTCTTAACGTATATCAATGGATCAGCTATCACACCAGAAATAACCTAAACAAGCTAAACAAAGATGGCTGCTGAATTGTGATCATGGAAAATAGTTTGAATTGACTGGATATTGTTTATTAGTGGACAATTCTTAGTCTAGCACCGAAGTGTTTGAAAACTCCAGCATCACTGCTGTGTGTGATCCATTCGCCCTAGTACAACACACACTAATGTGCTGCCACCACTGCATCAGTGTCACTGCTGTGCTGAGAATGATCCACCACCCAAATAATACATGCTCTGTGGTGGTTCTGTAGGGTTCCTGGCCATTAAAGAACAGGGTAAAAATGGGGCTTACAAAGTGTACAGAGAAGCAGGAGTACTACAGTATGTAACTGTAGAATTACAAAGTAGAAGACAGCAGAGAACAGAGAAAAGAAAAAAAGGTTTCCTCAGTGGACTGCTTAATAATAGAATTTCTGGTTAAAAAAAGTTCCTTTATGTCAAGTAATAGCATTTAGTTTGTGTTCCTTTTTTATTTTTAAATTAATTATACTACAGTATGTAGACATTGCTGCAAAAGAAAGTTTGGATGCTGTAATACATCCCTTTATACATTTAAGCAAAAAAAGTAAGGTTGAGTGCAAAGAATAGAAGAGACGGGGTGTTGGAACCTTTTTCCCCATTTTAGTAGTTGCGGGTGACACTCGCGAGATGCGAGACAGACAGGAAAAAGACCATAAAGCATGCAACGACAGCACACACATCACACTGACAGCCCAGCCGCCTGCGGGACAGATAACACAGCGCCTCTCTGCCTCTATCAACCCCATCCATCATCCACCCCCATCTACACCTCCGCCCCACCCAGCTGCACCTGCCCCAAGCCCCCCCCACCGTCCCACCCACACCTCCATCAGGTCCCATCTCTCTTAACCACACAGGCCTTTCCAGTAGGAAGGGCAAGAGAAATTATATAAATGTATGGACATTATCTAGAGCAAACCTTCAGCCGTATGGATAGGCCAAAGGCTGCCATTTGATTGATCTTGTGCACAGGAGAAGTTTGATTTGTACTGCATTTAAATCTAATGCTTTATGTAGGCATGTTTACACAAATTGTGAATGGATGTAATGTATTGCAAGTAAAAACAGAGTCAGAAGTAAAAAAAACAATTTTTAAATTTAATGCATACAAATAATTGAGGTTAATGTACTGATTAGCACTGTGTAAATTAAATGCCTAAATTTTGCACACCTAGCTGAAGCTATGTTAAATCTGAAAAAGACCTGCCCTTTGTGGTTTCTGAAATAATGACATTCTAATAACAATCTATATAATAATTAATTAAAAACGTTGAAAACAAAATTCTGTCTTTAGGATGGCTACCCTTAACTGCTGTTTGTTATTAGCTTTGCAAATTTTGTCAATGACTTTGCTGTCAATCAACTTTTGAAAATAATGCTGCATTCGATTAATGCTAGAAACCCAAAACGTTCAGCTAGGAAATACAACAACAACAAAGGTCAGTTAGTTTATTTGCCAAGCTAAATTCCATTAAAAAACATTAGTCACCACTCATACAAGCTACAAAAATGATAATGCATTATTTAGAATGGCAATTTAATTTATGACATCATATGGATTTACAAGTTTGAGCAGAAAGTGCTGTGCAAACAACAGCACACTCCAACATGTTAGTTGATATAATCGAGAAATAAATCCTGGGTCAAAAACTGCTACTTGTTGTTGACAGTGTTTGTTTTCAAATAGACTTTCATATTTTTCCTGCTGAAAAGAAAAGGTAAATTCAGATTGTATCAAAACACAAGTTCTAATAAAAATAAATCAACCGGCATGCCTTTTCTGTAGAAAAAGTACTCCCCTGGATCAAGTCACTGGTACTACCCACTCTGGCAGAAACAACCTTTTAGTAGATGTTTCCTTGTGTATACTAGTTTCTGATGTCTACTGGGAAATGTATTTGCTCCCTTTGTCAGGTATCAATGCTTTTAAATGTTCTGCACTCGTAGATGATCTTCTAGACATAAAAACGATATGTTTATAATATATACATCTTGAGCACCTTCCAAAACTTATCCACAACTTTTTTTCTGAAGGTCTCAGAGGGCTCTTTTGATGTAGGCATGATGGTACCCTAAGCTCCAAGGCCAAGGACCAAACAAGACCAGATGTCAGAGGTTTGTGTTAATAGTGTTTTGATAATTGGCACCTGACTGGGTGCACTTGATTTCAGTTCAACACATTTAAAATAATTAGTGTAGGGTGTAAATAATTAAATTTTTATATAAATTACCTAATTAAAATTGGATGGCAAAAATGCTGATTTAAGTGTCATTCGTAACGTTACATCTCGTTTATCTGATAGCATTGCTTAAATGGAAAGTAGATAACTGCATGTCCAAATATGCTGACAGTCAAAACTTTTTACTGGGTTTTCTAAATTATTCACAGGACTGTATACAGTGTTGATAAAGGTAAATCAGAAAATGTAAGCTCTCTTAGGGTACTGTTTTGCCCTTCAATCCTCTGAATATACCTTTACCCATAAACCATGCATTTTAGGCTTAAACTGTCATAATACTTTACTCAGGCATCGTGTAACAATTTTATATAAGTACTTTTTTGAGGTAGCATCTGATTCTTGTCACCATCACTGTGATCAATTCTTACTCTGTGAGTTTTTTCAGAATGGCACATTTCACATTAAACCATAGAGTTCAGCTCATCATAAACATGTCTTATATATAAACTACATATGGGAAGTTTTGTCAAACTATTTCTTTTAAAGTCACTAAAAGTTAGCACTCTTTAATTATACAAGCTTTTTTGACTTGCAGCTGTCTGTAACTTTTTACTGCAGGTTCTCATTCATCACTAAGGCCTAATTTGCACAGGTGCGTCCAGCATGCCCCCCTTTTTGTGTTCCCTTTGTCAAAAATTACAATTAGGGGAAAATTTATCCAAAGAGAGGCAAATGACCCTTCAAGGCCACCATTGTTCTCTCATCACTCCGGGTTTTGTTTGCGTATCTCCCTCGCCTTGCTTGTCCTTGTTGCTCGTAAAGAGGGTGTGTATGTGTGCATGTGTGAGTGAAGGGGTAATTATGCAAATAGGGGATGACACCCTGCTGAAACACAATGTAGATAGAAACACCCCTATTACACACATACGTACATATTTACTCACTCATGCTGGCGCACAAACGCTTCATCCTGCTGTTTGACCCAGTCTGTGGCATAACCCCATCATGGCTGGCCCTCAGCTCTCCCACAGCCGACAGCTCTAGCGACAGGCCCAGAAGAACAGCAACAAAAGAACCAACAATGACTGTCATCATCTCTGGCCAAGGCTTCCCTGCTTTATCAGGCTGTTTGAGAGAGAGTGACAGTGGCATGTATAGGAAAACCCTTAAATGTGGAATGAAATAAGAGTGTGTGAGTCTTTAACACACTTTCACTCTTCATCTCAGCCACTTAAACACACACAAAAGTTCCTGCTGTTTTCTACTTTATTGTTCTTCTTAAGGAAAGGGGATGGAACTTTTATGCCATTTCAAGGTTAAAGAAACTTTAACAGCTTGTAAGATTAATTTAAAGCAGTAGTTTTCCAAAATTCTCATTTGTTAAATATTCTCTGGACCACAAATATAGTTGATCAGCCAAGACATGTTTGTTTATTTTTGCACTGGACCTTGGAGGCCAGCATGTAAAACTGTTATTACTAATTAGAGTTAAACAAGAAGCTGATAAATAACACATTGGCCTCAAATGAATTGCTACAATTCACAGATACAGATAGAATCAAGCCACAGAAACATAGATTTGCAGTTGCCATTTTCTGTCAGGTTCTGGATTTTGGAGTAATATTAAATAATAAGTTATACAACTGATTAAGACATCAGCAGACTAATTATGAATTAAATATTTAACATATACATTTTATTTATATGCTGTTTAACTGAAGTTTTTCATATGCATTTATTTTTAAAGCATCTATGATAATGAGCCATGTGCTCTACAAACAAACAGGATGGTACAGTTAGACAGTGTTAACTAGAACAATCTTAGTTCTTCTTTTAAGGGGGAACTCCACAAAGTATGTTTAGACAGTGAGACAGATTTGTAGGTCATACCTAAAACAGAAAATCATCATAAATCATAATGACTACAAGAATGCAAGCCCTTATTTCATTTGTCACTTATTTATTCCCAAATAAATGCAGCCTTGTTGCAGAGTGCTTTGCTGCACAGTATGATGGTGGCGGAGTGTTCCAACAGGAAAGTGATGCAGGTGCAAAACACTTATTTAGACTTGCTTACAGTACTGTGTCAGAAAGCAGCCTTCATTTATTTAGCTTTCAATTCAAGAGTGATTTCTGAGGCAATTACATAATCAGCTTGCATATGGAATGTAAAGGTCAAAGAGAAAATGGATAAAAACGAGGGTTTTCAATACTGCAGTGCAAAAATTAAGATACAGAGAAAATGGGACTCCTGTCAAATGTGCAAGACCCAGTAAACCACCAAAAAGGATTAGGTGTGAGTTTTCTGTTAAATCGTCGCTGTCCAAAGAAAAACAGGTATCTCCAAAATGGCAACTTTACAGGAGCGGCCAAAAACCTAATTTAATTTGCATGGAAGTCAATGGAACCAGACATACTTCCAAGCAGTTTTGGGCCATTTCTGTTGGTCCATTCTTCATGAAATCTTCAAACAGTGTAAATAGCAGCTCATGCGATCAAATGAGGCATAAAAGTAAAAATCAACAAAAATGGAGATCTTTTTTTTTGGACAGTGAAGAAATATATGGCACAGCAAAGGTTGGGAAAACCACATTTAAAAACCTTTTTAATTAGGCAGTGGATTTGTCTTTGCTTAGAAATCCAGTAATATTAGAATATTTCAATAGAAATCCAATATCTAAACCACTCACCAATGTGTGCTGTTGCTGAAATTGGACAACTAGATGTGATGACTGGGTGAATTTAGGAAAAATCTGATCTCACAAAATATCAAACACTTAAAATTTTATAGTAATCTGCTTTTTCTGACAATGACAAACAGCTGTAAATGGCTGTTCAGGAAATCAATTGACACATTAGTCTGAGACTTTTGCTATGACTATGTTGGCATAACAGTAAGTAACAATGAGCAGTACATTTAGTGTGTCTGTCAAATGCATTTGATTAGGAGAGTTATTTATTGAATAACTGGAATACAAATGATTAATTTAATTGTGCTTTATGAATGATGACTTTGAAAGACATCATCCAAAAGACCTAATCTTATGCTGTGTTGTTATGGTGTAGCAACAATAACACAGTTAAGCAACAGTAGCTGCTATGGTCACGCTAATAAAGCAGTAATAGACGTGGTTATAACAGTGCCTCTGTGGTAGTTCTGTGGTTGATGTTATTGTGGTAATAGAAGCAAAGGGAATGCAAACAGCGGGGAGGGCTAAACCGATTACATTACACACTTATTTTTGTTCCTCTCCTCCCTCTCCTCCTCCATACGCTTCCTCCATCCCTCCTATACCTGCACCCTTCTCACTCTCTTTCTCCGTCTCTCTCTCTCTCTCTCTCTCTCTCTATTCTACTCTCTCACTCTGAATGCCTGAGGAGGGAATTGGACTAGTTATGCATGTTTGGTAACTGGATAGCCTATTGAGACAAGCTTGCTGCTAATTTGTCATGGCCATGTTTCCCTTGAGTGATGGAGACCTGCTTCACCACACACACACTTGCATGAAAGAGGAATTAAATGAAAGTGGAATAAAAAGTAGAATGGAAGTAGAGAACGAAAGTAGAGAGAAAGTGATGCAGCAACACTTATTTTTTACTATACCATGTTAGACATCCAATACCTTGGAGATTATTATTTTTCTATGCATGTCAAAGGATATATATATATATATATATATATATCCTCACAATCTGTTAATAATTAGCTAGTAGTTCAATGGGAATAGAATATAGAATACAGTTTATATCCATTTGATGGATGTATAGAGCTATGTATACTAAAAAAAATTAAATCAGAAAGTTAAACCATTTTTTGGAAGTTTATAATGTTCAACATAATCAACAAAATGGGAGTCAGGAACTGATCTGCAAAGGAGAAATTTATTTTTAAACTAAATAAAATAAAACAGCTAGATGAATAACTAGATTTGGTTAAAAAACACGAATATTTTTTCATATCGCAATATATAGAGGTAAAAAAAATCTTGGTAAATTGTAATTTTTTCTTTTTTTGTGTGCAGCCCTAGATAACCATAAAGTTCCAATAACAAGTACTTGAGCAAATAAACATCAGTAGGCTTCTTGAACAAATTAAAAATGGAAGTTGGACATTTCTTAAACCAGTGCATGATGAAGCTATTGTCAGAGTTGCAAACGTACCTCTGATCTGTCTGCCTTTCCATTTTAATGAAGAGATCAGCCTCATGGGTGATCTGCTATAATTTTAAAGCAAATGAAAACACGAGCATCAACTGAAAACTGGTAACATATTGCTTCTTGTCTTACTGGCCTGGACTGATGCTTGTTGTCATGGTAATGTCTACACTGAGTGGTACTCTACACATGTACGTAATTTTGGATAAGATATTTGTAGTATGTAGGTAAACAGGTTTTCATCAGATGGCTGAGTAAAGTGTGCATATAAACACCTCAGTCTTGATCTATAATGGGAATGAATTTAATCTGTCTGCCGAAAATCTGTGCATGTAAACACAGCCAGTGTAGCTCAGATTCTGCAAAGCTCATATTCTACACTCTGTCTGGCCAGTGTGGACATGCATATGCTCTATAAGTCCTCTGGAGGTAGTTTGTAATGAGTTTTAGGGACCATCATCAAATTTTTAGATAGATAGATAGATAGATAGATAGATAGATAGATAGATAGATAGATAGATAGATAGATAGATAGATAGATAGAGATAGATACACTGTTTGGTAATGTTAAAGAAAGGGCTTGGACCAAAATACATTGACACATTACCACCCCCTCCTTTTTCCAAAAATTGGTTTATCAGTTGTGACATAATATTTAGAAAACATTATTTAATGATTTATTTCATATTCTTGTGAGTGTGCACCATGTTTTCCTAAACTTTGATGCTCTGTAATTGGCTTTAGCGCATCAAACACAAAAAATGGGTGAACACCATGACTACTCTTTTGTGAATCAAAGAAGCCTTAAATCAGAGTCAAGGAACTGTGGTAGTGTTTCTTTTGTCTTAAGCAGTATAGAAGGTACATGCCGTTTAATTACATTTCTTATGAGACATTGCATGTCCTGTAATGTTATTATTGAGAACACTGTATTGTGCAGCCCTAGCTTTTGCCTTATTGCACATGCACTTCTCCCAAAAGAGGGAAAAATTACTGAAGAGTTTATAGGAAAGCATTTATTTTGATTTGCTATGGTTAATAGTAAATACTAGCTGTGTGCTGTTAATGCTTAACAGTCCCTGAAGTGAGTAAAACAATGTTTTAAACTGATATCCCTCATGCTATGCCTATACTTATACCTATACACTCCACTAAGTGTCTTAGTAGGTTTTGCCAAATGACAGCTTGATCTTTTTAACTCTACTTTTAACCCTACTTTTAGCCCGTTCTTGTTTAAGGCATGTAAGTGATGATTTTTGCATGCACTTTTGCCGAATAATAAGCATCCAGTTAGTAGCTTCAGAGCAAAACAAAAGAAGCAAATTTTGGTGTGTATAGGTTGACATGGAGTAACTGAAGCAAGTTTCAGTGTATTATTTCAGAATATGAAAATTGTCCTTTAAAAAATTTAACATAGAGAAACAAAGAGACAGAGGACGTGAGTGTGACAGACAGCTAGAGCAAACTGCTGTCTAAAGAAGCTGCATCAGAGTGGTAAAATGATTGATGATTAAAGCGATATTGATTAATGATGAGAATGCGAGGCAGGAAGGCCTTCACTATTGAACATGAGCCTTTTACACCAGACATGTCACACTTTCCCGCACTCAGTCCACAAAGCAGCCGGGGGGACACAATGGCATTTGTTACCCTCTCCCTTGCCCCTACTTCCTGTTTGACTCTGTTGATGGTGGGAATTCTGTCTGACCCTAAATTAACATTTGGCCCCTCCCCCAGCCTTAACAAGGCCAGACACAACACTCTCTGTGCTGAGACAGGACTTCTGAGCAGGCGTTTGGTTCAGGGGCTGGCCATGTCCAGAGGAAAAGCACCCTGTCTTTGACCCATTCATCTTAGAGCTGTTTTAGAACTGTGGTATATTCCATGCCTTACATATTACTTATATATTGACAATACTGTAAGACTTTGCTGGAGACATTTTCACAAAATTGTTCAATAGAACCAATGTTATGATATTCTCAACACAGGCTGCATACGCAGATGAGAGAGCATCATCTCACTTGAAATGTCGTAGTGCATATTAAATAAGATGAGCAAGATTTAAACCACATACACACTGTAATCTGCCAAATTAGAGCCATGCATAATGATAGTGCGTTTTACATATTAATGGTTGGATGATTGGAAGGTGACTTTCTAGTGTGGTGAGTTAGTACAAAGTACAATAGTTATAACTAACTTGGAAATGTGTTTAAACTGGTTGATGCCACCAGTGCCTAGTGGAACAGTATTAAAATATATTAATATTAAAATCTTGTCTGCAGGTTTACTTACAAAGACCATAGTTAAGACCATTAAAATCTTAACATTTTGCCCATTTGGAAACAAGGAAACATATTTGTTTTTATCTTTTTAGTAAAATAATAAGAATATTATTAGTGTTGGCTTGTTCTAAGTCTTCTTTACGTATTAAAATGCTTTATCTTAAGAGTTATTGTAATATTACTATTTCATTGTTATTGTACAGTATTTTACTAACAGAGGTGTCATACATTTTACTAGCAGTACTCTTTTCATTTAACATGGCACTCCTTAGTTCTTCTAGGTCTTAAAGCCATACTGTGTAAGATTTGGGGGTTTGGAGACTTTTTTGGTAGAAATATATAATTGCATGTAACATGCTTAAAAGCATGTTGTATTTTGGAGAATTCAGAACTTGGTAAAGGTACTGTGTCTTTTGAAGATTTGAGAAAATTATCCACTAATGTCTTTTACCTTGGAAACCTAAATGTCAACTCTGATCTTCTTTTTGAGTCTGTATGAGTTGTTAATATGCGTATGACAGACAAAACTTGGCCATACAATACATATTATGATACAGGGTTTCTTGTTAATAGTAATACATTGAGATACAGTATGACGATGTGATATATTACATTTTTAAATCTAAATTTAATATAGTATAAAAAGCACACTATCATATGCAAAAAGTTGCTAATGCTAACGTGAGCAGTGCCCCCTTAGGATACGTGTTTACATTGGAGTAGAATAGTCTGAAAGAGGCTTTGAGCACAACAACAAATTATTCACTCCCTGCCTACAATCTTTTTATGTAATCTGTTCATTAAGAATTGATTACCCGAATCATCCCTGTACCCCTGACTTATTAAAGATTATTTCAGGTTTCACATTACTGGGTTTGACTTGCAGTTGTCTGTGCACATTTTTTTAAACAAAAAAATATTATATAGTGCTGCATTAAGATGAAGAACTGAATAATAGGTTTAGAGTTTAGATAATGGACCTGTTAAGACCCATACGGACATGTATGTTCAGACCTATTAAAACTTGCAGACAAATTATGTTATTACATAAGTAATGATCATCAAAAAAGTTCACCTCACATGTCCCGTGATGAGTGTACTCTGTTTGACCCGTACAAAGGCATGTGTAGATGGGACAAAGTATACCTTTATGAATGCATGACGCTATGAACCTGCGGTCTTCAGATTCCTCTGTAGCATCCTGGCGATGCCCCTCATGCCTGTCACATTCCATTGTGTCTGTGTAGATGTGTGGGAGGTTCACATTCTCCACCATCATCATTTAAATCTGTGAGTCAGCAGTGCTATGTGCACGTGTGTGTGTGTGTGGTGGTGGACGGCCTTGGAATGTCTGGTGATTAATTAATGATGTCATCAGCTCATGGTTTGTGAACCTCCACTACACAGTGTGAGAAAATATGTCTCCGAGCTGAGGAAGCATGCGATACTGAAGGCTACTACTTGACCTGGAAGTGCAAAGGTCAGTGGTCAAGCATGTAGTGCCAGAAGTTGACACTATGCTCCATTAACGCAGCTTTTACCCTTGGTTATGTCATGGTAATCTCTGTAATCTGCTTTCACACCATAAATCTTATATATGCACAATTTCTTTTATTATAAACTACACAATTTACACTTAAAAAAAAAAAAAAATTCTCAGACGTGTTTTTCAAAACAGTCTGAAGGGAATGCAGACCATGACAGGGAATTACATTTTTTATCTCTCCTATTGTAACATGCAAAAAGGGCTGGAGTGCAATGTTGTATGGTAATTTGTATGGTACGTTTAAATGTACAAAAACATTTATATGTTGTAACAGTACAACAATTGTAAACAGTTATAGATAATAAGCCGAATAAATATTTGTCACGATTGTAAGAATAGAGTGCAACAGTGAAAAATTGTGATAAAATTGTATAAACATTGCATGAATAGTGTAAAGGGCAGCTGGCATAGTTATATATTTACAAAAATAAATAGTTTAGAAACAACACAAATACATTTATTTTAATTTATGTATATAAAATATGCTTCTACTGAATTTGAGAAAATTCGGAATAGAAGCACATCAATGCTTTAGTTATGTTGATTTTATTCAAATAAATTAAGTATTTTATTACATATTTTGCTAGTGACTAAGTTTTTTTCATACTAATTTTAAGTGAATTTACATTTAATTTTTTAAATTTAAAATCATATTTTTTCACTTAAGTTCAAGTTCACTTGAAAGCAAGCTAACTCGAACAATGTTTTGGTAGTTATTGTTCCTGATGTTGTACACTGATTTTTTTAAGAGACTTTGTGACACTTTGTTGTCTAACTGTTTACCATGTGGCCTATTGCTGCAGTTGCGCAGCAATAAAGCAGGAATATGGCTAAAGTAAAGCACTATGTTAGTAACATGAAAACATTCTTTCAGTATTTTTTTTTTTTATTTAACTCTAAATCAAAATGAATCTTTCAACTCCACTTTAAGAACTGTAAAAAGACCTGTTTAAAAATACCATTAATGAAGTAGTTTATGAACTGACTCAGGTGTGTTAGTGTTATAGAGAGTAATCCTCCATGCACAAACGCTACATGTCCCTCACTGAGGGCCTGAGTTTGGCTGGAGGTTGTACCACATCCGCTCTTCGTGTCTGAAAGCATGGGAGAAAATAACTGACCTGGAAAGCGGCCCTGCTCAGCAAATCAAAACCACATCTCACCACCATCTACTGCTATCGGAGGTGGGTTGTTTGTGATTTTAAAGCTTCCACCGGCCGTTGGAGGTGTCCCTCCGATGAACTGTGGTCTGGAGAGCGGGGTGCGTGGTGCCACGGTCAAGGGGTTTGTGGGGTGTGTGTGTGTGCAGTTCAGGTTGCATATTAAACAAACAGCTCAGCCGTTTTGAATGGCCAGCTACAGAGCTCTGCTCCAGTTAAGTAAATTAGTGTAAATTTGCACAAGTAACTTAATTTGGAGAGAAAACAAAGACTGGAATTTTAATTGGGCACAATGATGCTGGAGCAGAGCAGCGGCGAGGACGAAATGAGCCGAAACCGAAGAGAGAGAGAGAGACTAATGGTTTGTGTAGGCTGCCGCTGTCCTTGCTATTGAGAGAAGGAGAGTGTGTGAGAGTGTTTGTGTGCAAGAGAGAGAGAGATACTGTTACAGTCCAGCAAACCAAGCATGAAGGAACAGGTCAGCCGGTGTCAGGAAGGAATTTATTAGTATTTCTACTGAATCATGTCAAAAGAACAAGAAAACTCCATATGAACCTAAAATGAAACAGCAAAAAGCCAACTGGAGGGTTTAGATCATATGACTTTACACAAACAACCTCTGCAGCAGGTCTAAAGGTCACATGATGGAAACTGCAATGCGCATACAGTACAGCGACCATTCTTGATTTACAAAATATAATATTACATATTTATTGTTTAGCTTCCATTCATTCCAGGAAATGCTTTCTGTTTTTTTCCACACCTCCAAACACCTCCAAAGTTCCAATTAATTCCAAACATATTTACTGATGTCTCTAAATCTCTCTAGATGGAGAACAACAGCAGATTCTTGGTTTGATTTGTAAATTTAATCTGAAAAGCAGCTTCTTGACAGCTATCCATCTGAATTCTTTCAGACCCATCATGTTGAGTTGCATTGTCAAATGGAAGGAAGGATGGACAGAAGTACCTTTAGATCTTCGGGTGTTTGCAGTACATGATATGGGCAAATAATTGTTTATTTGTTTGTTTTTATAAAACACAACAGCAAAACATATACACCCCTCCTTTCATTTAAACCAACCCCCCAAATTATGGACAAAGATTTACAAGGGGCCATGAAATTCCTCGCAAATGCTTTTCTCTGTTATACGGACGAATACCATGATACATTGTTAGAGTGAACAATGGCACAACAAAGTCATATAACTACAGCTGAAGCATCTAGACGTACAAACAATATCCAAACATGTTTTTTTGTGTTTAATATTCCACTGAACATGTGAGACTGACAGCCCTTCATCACTGACTAATACAGAAAGCTCAACACGATTCACCACACAAGTCCTCAGTCACTGAATGGACACCAGTGTCAATCAACATTAGAACTACAGAAAGCAGGGTCTGTAGATCATTCAGAAGTTCTGACATCAGATAACTTGCATTTACAGTGATGAAATTCTAAGCTCACGAGACACAAAATGAATCTCCTTGCGTGTTTAAGAGTTGCAGATGGCTTGGCATGAGAATGATAAATTAATTCCTGCATGGTGTGACGGTATTAATAGATTGAAGAAAGTGGTACAGTTTAGTGAATGTCTTGTTTGATGTGTGGCCATATGGGTCCAAAGCAGATTTTAATGATTGGCTGAAAGGAGTGACTGCATTTGGGTGTGTCAAAGGCCATAAGAACTGAATTTACAGGTGTTCAGTAGTGTTTGGTCATATAAGTCTACCAGCTGTGGCACAAATCCGAGTCTACAAGAAATTCTACCAGGGAAGGCTTTCACAAATTCTGGCTTTGATGCAAGAGTTGATGAACATTGATGTGGCCTACATCTAGAAATTCCATGCTAAATCAAATCACAGCTGTTATTTGTGCTTGTGGAGGCATTCATGCTATTAGGTTTATATCAGTCACGGGTGGCAATTGATTTTTTTCTGGTGAGATTAGGTTTATCAGTTTTCCAGCAGAATTCAAATAACTAATATATTAATTATTCATACTGACATGTTACTAAGGTATTAAATATGAGTTATGATAAAAACCTAAAAAACAATCCCTGTTATTAATCTGAGAGAAGAGGTAGAGCAGCAAACTAAGATTTTTGACATAACAGCTAACCTTCGGAGTGAAGTCAGGTTAAGCTGAAGCTGTCCTCTTTGAAATGTGCTCTACAACATGTTGTAGGCACTGCTGCTAAACAACTCCATAACACGCCAAACAAGTTTTTATTTGTCGGTACCTTAAGGAAGGCAAAGCTTTTATCCACTTTACTGCTGGATGAGTTTCCAGAAAATACTCACACAGGGAATGTGGGGTGAATGATTCTCAGATGAATCAAACATACAGATACCACTTATAGGACTTTAGATTTTGGAAAGATTCTTTAGACACACTTTGTGCATGTATATTAAGGGAGCAAGAGGATCAAGATTCAGATAATTAAGAAGAAAACTCTTCTCTTCTTAATAAATTTAGTTACCTAGGCTTTAACTAGGTGGTGGGTTAGCCAACTATCACTATAGTTGCAGCTGTTGCCTGCTGGCAGCTCAATCTACCTGTCAAGCTTCTTGTTCAAACTTTTAAGTTCTGCCATAAATGGTGCAGCACAGAATAGGAAGCCAACTTCAGCCTCTTCTCGACCTCTCAGCTGTTGAAACACCTCACTGATGTTAACATGGCTTCCCTTTCCTGATTTTTTCAATTTGATCTTCAGACTTTGTGCCCCATCTCTCATTTTTAACAATGTGTGCTACTTTGTTTATTTCCCATTTACCGAGCTGAACTGTGTACCAACACCAGATTTATTTCCATCACGTATAAAGATCAGAATGACTGACTGTGAGGGGATATTTGCTGAATTTGACAAAAGGGCACTGGATTGAAATCATATACCGCCCCTTTAAACTGTGTGGAGCTGGCTTTTTCTTGCATCGTTTGAATATAATGGTCGTACTGTTTATCTAAGGGCAACATTTTAGCGGCCTACAGGGTCTTGCACGGTTGTTAGGACTCCTGTTGTCTCTTTATCTTATATTAACTCCAGTTTAGGAACCTGTTGTTGTTTTTTTCACTTTTTTTGTTTTGTCTTTCTTGTTACCTATACATGTGTATTATTTTATATTGAATTTCCTCAGAAATATCTCCTGGAAATTGAATAACCTGTATGTAAAGGTCATTATGACTGGACATTAAGTACATGAAGGGTGGTGACATATACCAGCAGTACAGGTGACATGAACTTTCAATACAATGTGAATATTATGTACGGCACAATCAGAACATATTCTGGAAGCAGTCATCTGTATGTGTGTGCGTGTTTGTGTGAGCTGGAGAGATTTGTTTATAAACGGTCTTTGACAGGGGGAAAGCCATTAGACATGTTTAAAGTAACCTGTCCTGTTTTGCTAGATGTGTGTGTTTGTAAGGAGCATGTCAGTGTTGTTGTGTGTGTGTGTGTGTGTGTGCGTGCATGTTTTTTTAATGTCCGTGCGTATGGATTATACAGGTCAAAACTTGGGTTTTAATGTACATATGCAACCCCTTAAAACAGCGTTTTATAAAAACAGTGGCTGTCCTCCAATCAGATAAGACTGCAAAACGGGAGTGAGAGAGTCTCTAGAGGGAGCGAGAGAGAGAGGTTTGAAGAGATGGAGGAAGCAGGGGAGGAGGGAATTTGGGTAGAGGATGAGTACTAAGAGAAAAAGAATGGAAAACTGAGATACACTAGGCCTGACTGAATGGTTGAATGTGTCTTTAACTGTAGAACTGTTTACCAACAACTCATCTGTCCAATCATCTCACAGAGGAAACTGCAAAACCAGCCACTTTCTTTTTCCTTTTTTTTTTGCTACTTATTTTCACTTCTGTTTTTTTATTCATTATTTTCTTTTTTCTTTTCTTTCTTTCATTCTGTTTTTTTTTCTTTTTCTAATGCACACGTCTTTCTGTATCTTTATGCTTATTTTTATGTAATTCATTCATTCTTACTTTCTTTTATTTATTTCTGTTTTTTCTTTATGTCTGTGTCTCATTTTTCTTCCTTCTTTTTTCTTTTGTAACTTTCTTTCACTCTTTGTCTCCCTGTGTCACTGTTCATCTTACTTTCATTTATTATTTAATTCTCTTTTTTTTTCTTTTTTGGCTGTGTGTTTCTATTTTTTCTTTTCTTTTTTTTTCTTTGTAACTTTCTCAGCGGTAATCTCTCTCTCTCTCCCCCTCTTTCAGGGTTTGTAGATTGAGAAAACTCAGTGAAGTTTTTAGTTTGTCCAAAAAAAAAAAAAGAAAAGAAATAAAATATAGAATTCAACGTCGCCCTAGATCAGCTACATCTTTGTTTCTCCATCACTCTCCGCAACACCCCCCCACCCCCTGCCAATTTCTGTCACTCCGGGAGACGAGCGTATATATGTGTGTGTGCCGCCGAGCTTCTTCCCCCTTTTCCTCTTGCCCACTGGCTGCTGAAACTCAGTTCCTGCTCCTTTGAAGTGGCTGCGTGCAGAATGGAGATTCTTTGCATGGTGAATTCGCTTTGCGACGCCCGCAGCGTCTCCATTACACAAGTTTAAAGAATGCCGTGCGCTCGTTTGGGGAAAGGCCCCCTTTCTCTCACTTCACAACCAATTTCTCTGTGTTTTTGAACTCTGGCAGTCATGAGCCATGTAATCTCCAAATTAGGCCTTTCTTCTGCGCGCGAGCCGCGCCAGCGCTGCGCGTTTGAAGTGCAATTATTTTGCTCATTACAAGTTAATTTTATTGTTATAGTTTGCAAATGTTTCCCGAGGTCATGGTGTTAAAAGTTTGAGAAGAAGTGAGCGGAGGAAATTAGTGAGAATGTTCTACAGGAAAGGAGGTTTTGAGGTGCATGTGAAATGTGCCAACTGTCTCTCTCTCTTTTTCTTTTGCTACATCTTTGCCTCTCGCCCGCTGTCTGTGCACCTCTGTAAAAAAGAGAAAGTAATACAATCAGCTTGGAGCTCTGTGAGATGACTGAATGAATAGATGTAATTATTATGCCTTTTTAAGTGTATAAAGATGGAATTTTTGCTAAAGAGGTCAACCCTTAGAAAATAATCTAATAATCTCTCTCGCTTTTTTTTACCCTCCCTCCCTCGAGTTATGAATTTACCTCCCAATATGGAAATGTATCTACTTTGCTGCACCTACTAAACTTTTCCAGTTTGCATGGAATAACAGGTTGCTTGTGTATGCATACGTGTGTGCATACATGCTTATGTGCATGCAATCAGGCATGTACATTTGTGCCATTAGGATTTAAAACATGGGTCAGAACGTTCTCTGATTTCGGCTTGGGCAGTTCATAGAGCTAATGTTATCCGGTCGAGGAACAAAGCAAACATTTGTGCTCCTCCACAAAGGCCAGTTCTGATGACGTGACTGAGGCCAATATCAGCCCCTCACATCAACATATAATAGACATCGCATTTAAGCCGATTTGATATTTAGTGTCTCATTTCCAATTAAAGCCCTTCAGATATCAGACCTGCCCAAAATGATGAAGTAAAACTAGCAGCTTGATCCAGGCTCCAGATCAGACTCAAGATATGTATTAATAGCCGCACTAATCATTAGCCAGTCATAATTGACAAAAAGTGTTTTAATGTGCCAGTAGATGGAATTTGAGTCCTGAAAGCCTTAATAGAAATGGAGCACAGTGCCCTCGGTGCTTTTTTTTTATGTTATAGCATGGGAAGGATTAAGAGTTACACGACGTTGCATGTGAAATGTTTTATAATGAGAGTTGTACCACTTTGGCTCTCTCCTCAGGCATGTTTACACAGTTAATACCAAGCGTTCCTGTGCGCAAAGTACACAAGGCATGAGCTGAGGAAAAATGTTTCACAGAAAATACACAACTGTTGAGAAGGTTGGACACACTTAGGATAAAAAGAACTGCTGCATTCAATTTTTTTTTATTAAAACAAATAAAACAGTTTAAATAAGATAAATTGCAAAATTTATTACCGTATCTAGGCTATAGTATGTGCCATTAAATCATACAGTACGTCTTTGACCATGTGACGGTCATCTCATGTGTTTTAAATATAGGATCATGCACCTAGAGAATCAGGATTGTGCCTGGATTAGGTCAAGCCAAATAAAATGTAAACATACTCGAGACATATTTGAAATGGACACAAATCGGATCCATCAGACCACTTCAGGAGGTGATCTGAGACGCTTGTGAGCAGGACACATTGAGGACACATTCAACAACCAGAACCCCTCCCAGTACAATCCAAACTCCTCCCCATGCTGTTCATCACTTGTCACATAATCTGTGCCTTGCATAGAAGATATAAGACATAATCATGGAGGATGCACATAATTGGGGACTGGATTAAACATGTGGATGAAATGGTTGAAAGTGTTCAATAGCAATATGCACAGACTGCAGACCATAGAAATAAACTGCAGACCATAGAAACCATAGAAACTGTAAACAGATTCTGTTTAGCTGCCACGTAACAAGCAGATTTGCATATGCTGTCCAGTAAAGCAATTGAATTTCATTCCTACTAACAAAATACTAGTCTAAATGTATCTGTCTAAACTCTCATCAGGATTTAATCCAGATGTGTAAAAGGGGTCTATTACGACAAAGAACAGTCAGCATAGAATGATATAATCCTTTTTAGTAATACTTTGCACTTTCTTGTGTGTGGTTTCAAACCAGCAGTGTAGACTGGTTCTTGGGTGTTAAGCCCCTCTTAGCATTAATCATGTTTGTTCTTTATGTCTCTGAGTGAAACCTCCATATTTTGATCTTACGAAACTTTCAAATGATTAAACAATCACTTATTATTTATTTAATAATACACAAGGCACATGCATGGCCCATAACGTCTCTTGCAGCAGATTTAAATTAGTTAAATGGGTCACTGCCAAATTCATAATGGATCGTGGATGACACTGGCTTATAAACTGTGTGGGCATTTGTCTGACCCAAAAAATTATACCATGAGGAAAAAAACCTAAATGTTATTTTAAAAGCACAAGCCGAGGGTAGCTCATTTTGCCAAAAAATCCAACAGCCTTCCCATTTCATGTTGTTTTTTGTGGTGCTGGGCTTTCTTTTAGCCTGTGTTAGGGCATGTGTTGAGGTGGCTGTTAAAATAAAGAGCTTTTGCCTGAAAAATGCTATGTTTAAATATTGTATTTAGATTTGGCCTAGTTTGAGAATCTAGTTAGTATTTGAGATCACAACGAATAGTCGCAGCAGGTTATCATAGCTAAATGTGTGTGTAGCTTTTCTTTACAATAACATACTAGAACGGTTTCGGTTAGCTACCATTAACATGAACTATTCTCAAGTTGTCAAAAAGCACTCTGAAATGTCTGATAATATTAATCTCTGGTTATGTCCCAAACTTCATGATGTATGTTAAAAAAGAGTATACCACTATTGAAAATGGTTTTAATAGTGTAATATGTATGTAGTGTAATAGTATAATAAAGTTCCAAAGCATGCTGTTTGGGACTCACCCTCACTGTCTAACATTAACGTTGGTCTTGTTTTAGTCTTGTAATGCTAGAACTTTCTCAGTGTTAACTTTAATGTAAACTTAATGTTATCTAATTTTAGCATAACGCCACCAAAAAATAAATAATAAAATCACCACAGGACACCTTTTTAAAAGCAAGTGTTTTATAGGATGGGGTGGACTTGTTTGTTTGTTTGTTGTCAGATTCACTCCTAAGACATCGGTCGACAAGATGCTCAGTTCAAAAGGGTTAATAATTGTAATGTTATACAATAATTCCTCTTAAGTTCATGTACAAACTGGAAATGTTTTTATTCTATAATCTTCTCTAAAGTCTCACCACCTCAACATATGACATCTATTTTTTTTTTATATTTAGTTGCCTTTATCATTGCTCTTGTTCTTGTCCAAAGAGTGCTTCTCTCTTAAGGCAATTTTTGTCCAAGCCTCTAAAGATCTACCTCTTAGTAATCCCAAACATGTTTATTGGTGATGAGGTCTAGGCTTTGTCTATTTTTAGTGGTCTTGTGCACATTTTTTCTTGGAACAACAAGAATTTATTCAATGATGAGCACTGAAATTTCATATTATTGTAAACTTTAATTCCAACCTTTCGAATAAGGAGTAAAAACTTTTATATGTACCTTTATGATAAGGGCCTCAGCGGAGCAGACTTTGAGGTGTGTGTGCGTGGCAGTTGTAACTAAGCAGTCACTCAACATAGTGAGGATTGATCATTTGTTTGGCTGTGTTCTGCTTCAGCTGTGTCCAGGACCCGCTTCGTTTTTCCCCTCTGAGTGGATCCACTAGTTCAGTAGCATTACTTCAAACCATTAGTTTGCTGAATGGAAGTGTACACATACACACACACTAAGACATGTAAACATAGGTGAAGGTACGCACGCATAGAGTCACATGCATAAACACACATTAATGCAGGCATGGACATGAAATTGCACATGCATGATTAAACACACATAAATGTACACTTAGGCAGGCCTGAGCTGGGTGAGTGTGACATTAATTTAAAAACAACTTTATTGATTTTTTTATTTTCCATTCAGAATTGGGTTATTGCAGTCTCCTGTGAAATCAGTTTTATGAACAACAATATTAAAATCTTGCGTTATACCAGTAAGCCACAAATAAAAAACCTAAAAATTAAACTGTAAAACTACATTTTTTAAAGACATTTTCCCAATAAAGATTACTTGAAAGAAAAAAATTATGGTTAAGTGTAAATTATGGTTTTTATCCAACATCACAAAATAATAAGACACTGCCTAAGTACAATAGCATGAGGGACTATAAGTGGATAACTTTCGAAAGAACTTGTTTATGGCACCATGACACCCCAACAATTACAAGTCTTCAGCTGGGTCTGTATTTCCGGTATGGACATCATGGCAGAGGCTGCAAAGAGACCAAAGATGATTGGTAAGAAGGAGTGGTTGGAGGAGACAGAGCATCAGAGTACATCTCTGCCAGTGTTATTTCTGAAAGATTGCAATTTAGTTAGTGATCTTATGCTAAAACGAATAAACATTTATCTGTGTTTATGTATATATACCTTCACCTATGTTTACTTATATTTGTGTTAGCCCACCACCCCGTATCCGCTTATTATAATGATGCGTCAATATTAGTAAACACTTATTGTAAAGTGTAGTCATTTTATTGGCTATATATTTGCTATACTGCCCACTGCTATTTCAAACTCTTAATCATCTGGTCACACACAGATGCACACAATCTAACACACACACCATATCAACTCTGTCACAACCACACATTCACATGTTGTTTGTTTTGCAGCCTTCTTTTTCCATCAGGCAAAGAGATAGCGCTGTGTTTTATGCTGTGTGTATGTATCTCACTCTCTCTTCCTCTCTCTCCTCTGCTCCCTTATTCCTCTTCTGCTTCCTCCATTTTTGCAACCTTCTCTGTCCTGCTAAATGCCATCAGCGCTAAATAAACTTTATCCTCAATAATAGCAGTTGGCGGGCTGCCCGCAGGAACAAAAAAGCAGACGACATGACGGGTTCAAAGGCAATGCATTACTAGTGTCTTTCTTTTTCTCTCTGTCTCTTTCTTTTTTGCTCTTCTTCCTCCATCCCTCTGTCTCTCATGCATTCTCTCTCCTTTGCTCCTCGTCCTCCTTTTTTTTTTTTTTTTTGATTTGTCTCTTTGTCTGGTAAACGGCTCCATCGGTTTTGATCCAGGCGTTTATTAGCTGGAGAGTTTAATTAAAAAAGGCCATTCATATGAAAATGGGAGTTTGATAGTGATTGCTGTCCCCAGCAGCCTCTCGCCGCTACTTTTAATTAGAAGCCTGTTTGATTGACATCAAGCACTGCTGGCATGGTTGCTCGTTCCTTCTCTTCCCCCCTCTATCTCACTTACTTTCTTACACCCACGTATACGCGCTCTTGCATACATACATACAATAACACAAAGGTCATTACAGACTACACAGCACATCAAAGATCCGGCACACTTTTTGACACGGCAGCATAATTAGCAAGGTGTGTGTGCTTTTGTGTGTGTGCTCGTGTGTGTTCAGAGCTAAATCACCATGGCCTTGTCAGTCACGCTCTGTGCACATTGTTCAAACATGTAATTAATAAAATGCCTGCTAACTAGCATCCTAAAAAACAGATGGATGAAACACATGCATGAGTTAAAAATGGTACTAGAAGCCAATATATCATAACAGGCGATAATCTAAACCTCGATCTTTTATTCTTTCCATTTTTCAGTCGAACTGTCCTTTTCTTTCTCCCTCTCTTTCTCCCTCTGGAAAAGTCTTCATCTGCTTTCTGTGCATGCTCCCTCACTCCCTGCTGCATTATTCCTCTGTCACTGGCACGTGTCGCTCTGACAGATTTATCCGCAGCGCTGTTTATTACAGAGCTGTGATTTACTCAACGTTCACCTTCTACTTTCCTTTTTCCTTTCTGGACTCGCCACTTCATCTGTTCTTACTCCATCTTTACCGAGGAAAATGGAGGGATGAGATAAAAATATAGTAAATAGAAGAAGGGAGAGTGAAATGATGCATTTTATAGGCAGAAATAAAACTCGTAGGACTAAAATTGAGAAACATCAAGTTTTAAAGGCAGGCACTAAGCAGCCTCTTGGAGTGAATTAAGGAGATAATAAACATTCTCCATGGATCTGTGTAGTGCAAGTGCTTGTTCTGAAAACCAGCTTCTAAAATTACTCACGTGTATAAATGAGTATATATTAATGCCAACTACAAGTGACTCCTGAAAATATGGACCAAGACTTATGTTTTTGTTGCATTGTATACCCTCCAGCTCTAGATCTTGTTAGGTTTAGTTTCACAATGCAGTTTAGTGCACTAAAGACCTTTTTTGCATAACATACCAATGTCCTCACTCACACCGCTATCACCTGTGTGGGCTACATCTCCCTATGCTTGGTTTGTTGTATGTAGACATTGGTTTGTAGAAGGGTGTCAGACATTGGCATGTTTTGAATATGGTGGTGCATTACTTTTACTTTTCCATAGCACACCAACATAGTGCAAAATGCACGCAGATGGTAGGCAAACCTGAAGTGCTTCTAGTGGTGCAGTATTTTCTATGAAATTTAGTGGAGCTTGTAGAGGCGCTTAGCAAATCTCCCACCACCAACAAATTTGAACCAATTTTAATTTAATGCAAATTAGGAGTGAAGCGCTGTGGTGTTTGCCATTAGAAACTGAACGTTGAGCAGGGTGGTCACGCTTTTCTGGAATTTTAAAATTGGACACTCCTTTTTGGTTCCTAGATAATAGTTCCTACTAGTGCTTTTACCTGCGAATATACAGCAATTACCAAGACCATACACTGAATGCACAGACAATGATTCGTTATTAAGGCATTAAATAAAAACAAAGATACACAATCTAAGAATTGTATTTTTAGTGGAACTAAAAATGTAACTTTTCTTTAGCGTCTGTAAAACCACAACCATCAGCCTGTTAGAGTTCAGCGACAATGAGCGACGAGTGATTTGGGTGACGAGCTGAAAAGTTGCTACCAGTTTGACCGCAGGGTAGATAAATATTTATAGGCAGACCTGTTTTGGTATGTTGAAAGTTGTGCTTATTGCTTCCAGAACAATTAAAGCAATTTGAACAATATTATTTGCTTTTTGTTAAATTTATAAATATGAGATGGCTCTACGATGATTATATTTCATTTTTATGTATATACATACACCTATGAGACATAACACAACCACCTCCTTGTTTTTACTCTCTTTTTTACATTTGTTCAGCTCCACTTACCATGCAGGAGAACTTGGTATATTTACAATTACAGACTGTAGTCCATCAGTTTCTTCGCATACTTTGTTGTCTCTCTTTTACTTTGTTCCTTAATGTCAGGACCACCGCAGAGCAGGTATTATTTGTATGGTGAATTATTCACAGCACTGTAGTAACACTGACATGGTGATGGTATGTTAGTGTATGGTGGGGTGAGTGGATCAGACACAGCAGTACCGTTGGAGTTTTTAAACACTTCAGTGTGGCGTTAGACTAAGAAGTCCAATAACCATTAGCATTTCTAGCTAACAGCATCATATAAAATAATAATAATAAAATACAAATAATGCAATTCTTCTTGGGTATAAAAGGAGCACCCAAGAAAAAGTCCTTTATGAGCAAGGTTGGCTCCAGGCTTGGCGCTTGGCCAAAAAATGCATCAGCAGTTCAAGATTAATGTTCTTGGATGAGTATTTGTGCGGGTTTTAGGTGTTTCACAGAAAATGATCAAAGGGTTTAAAGAATCCAAAGAAATCCCTGTTGGCAAAGGGCAAAGACGAAAACTAATATTAAATTCTTATAATATATACAATACACAACAGAAGTGACCCTGGACTGTTTAGCAGCAAAGGTGTTATGTCAAACAAGAATCGAAAATATTGCACTTCTACAAATACAGTTGGTGTCCTCAACTCACCAATAATTTAACACAGTGGTAAACAAGACCCTGTCCACACTTTTCCCCATCATGTTGCAGGCATTATATTTATGAAAAAAAAAAAAAAACCAACATGTAGATTATATGGACAAATGTATTGGGACACCTACAGACTACATCTACTGGAGCTTTTGACACACACCATTCAGTATCCATAGACATTAATAGGGAGTTGGTCCCCTCAGCAACTATTACAGCTTTGGCTTATCAGTGAAGGCCTTCTACAAGATTTGGAATATGTCTGTTGAAACTTTTCCCCATTCATATAGAAGAACGTTTATGAATAGACATTGATGTTGTAAGAGAGGGCCCGGCATGCAGTTCGTGTTCTAGTTCATCCCATAAGTGTTTGATGGAGTTAAGGTCAGGGCTTTCTGTGGGCCAGTCAAGTTCTTTCACATTGAACTCACCCAACCCAGCCTTTATGGACCTTGCTTTGTGCACTGGGGCGCAGTCATGCTGGAACAGAAAAAAGCGCTACCCAGACTTTGCCAGAGTAGTGTTTCCACAATGTTAGAAGCATATAAATGTCTTGGTAGATCTAAGGGTCTCAAGACCAACCTGAAAAACATCTCCATAGCATTATCCCTCCTCCACCAAACTTTACAGAAGGTACAGAGTTTTATTGTCTGGAACTCAACGTGAAACAACATTATGGCTATTTGGAAGGTTGTATGCAGGCTGGGCAGCAAACCTTTTAGAAATTGTGCAAGCAAAATGGTAATCTTTCTAAATTTGGGTGGGACATGGGAAGTCTGAGCTAATGTTTTAGGAAGTAAGTGACCATGGGCAGTTGGGCACAGCTTGGAGTTCTCACATAATATTTTAGTCTGAGTGTGCACAGCTTATACGTTAACAAACTTCTGCACATTCCTGTAAAGAGATGGCCACAATACAAAGTAGGGCTGGGCTGATAGACGTTGCAGTCGTTTATCACGACTGACAGTATGACAGTGTTGGTGTTGAGCCCACACTGTAATGGTACAAGCCCACCTGCCCCCATTTATCTGGTGCACACTGATAGTGGGGACACTTTAGACAGATGATCCTGTTTATAGCTTAATGTTAGACCAATTATTCACGCTAATAAAGTAATTAGTGTTTAGAGTAGAGTCTAGTACAGGTATAGAGCCACTACTCCCTTTTCACAGCAAAGTCCTATGTAGAAATCTGTTTTTAAAGTCAGCTTTTTGTTATGCACCCTGGTATGCACCATAGTAGCTAGCTACTTGGTTGACCTGGTGCTATTTGGGATTTTTATTAGCCCGTAATTCTCAAGTAAGTAACATCTTTTTTTTAGTTTGTCCTTGTTTTTAACAGGCCACTGGACCTTTTCAAGGAGTCATGACTATGCAGTCTCATGCCTGGCAAAGCTTTGCGCTATTTATGCATGTAGATTTGCTGTAATTTGCTTTGTCTTTATGGATTCATAAATGAAGTAAAGTGAAATTAAATTAAAGAAAATACATTTTTCTGTTACTAAACTCAGTTTCCAATACTGATATTGAGGTGGGTTTGCTGACTATTTGTCTGTTTATTAAAAATAATTACCCATTTGTCTGTTTAATAAAGTTGTTGCTTTCAGGCTATTATCAGCGATGTGGATAGTGACTCAAATGGGGAAAACAGTCATTCTGGCTTCATTTAATTTGTGTATGTGCACATTGTGTTTGTGTATGCTTATGAATATGAACAAAATGGAGCAGTACCACTGAAAATCATGGTTGAAATGCAGTAGCTCAAGCGAGACATTCCTCAGTTTTTCCTTATGATTATATAGGTGCTGGTGATTTATTTCAATAATTTGATTCAGAAAGTGAAACTTGTATTTTATATTAATTCATTACACACAGATTGATATATTTCAAGTGTTTATTTCTTTTAATTTTGATGATTATAACTGACAACTAATGAAAACCCCAAATTCAGTGTCTCAGAAAATGAGAATATTGCGAAAAGGTTCAATATTGAAGACACCTGGTGCCACACTCTGCAAAGGCCTTTAAATGGTCTCTCAGTCTAGTTCTGTAGGCTACACAATCATGGGGAAGACTGCTGACGACCACTGACACCTTGCACAAGGAGGCAAGACACAAAAGGTCATTGCTAAAGAGGCTGGTTGTTCACAGAGCTCTGTGTCCAAGCACATTAATAGAGAGGCGAAGGGAAGGAAAAGATGTGGTAGAAAAAAGTGTACAAGCAATAGGGCTAACCGCACCCTGGAGAGGAGGGTGTAGCCAAATCCATTCAAAAATGTGGAGGAGATTCACAAAAAGTGGACTGCAGCTGGAGTCAGTGCTTCAAGAACCACCACGCACAGACGTATGCAAGACATGGGTTTCAGCTGTCGCATTCCTTGTGTCAGGCCACTCTTGAACAAGAGACAGCGTCAGAAGTGTCTCGCCTGGGCTAAAGACAAAAAGGACTGGAGTGGTCCAAAGTTATGTTCTCTGATGAAAGTAAATTTTGCATTTCCTTTGGAAATCAAGATCCCAGAGTCTGGAGGAAGAGAGGCGAGGCACAGAATGCACGTTGCTTGAGGTCCAGTATAAGATTCCACAGTCAGTGGTGGTTTGGGGCGCCATGTCATCTGCTGGTGTTGGTCAGCTGTGTTTTCTGAGGTCCAAGGTCAACGCAGCCGTCTACCAGGACATTTTAGAGCACGTCATGCTTCCTGCTGCTGACCAACTTTATGGAGATGCAGATTTCATTTTCCAACAGGACCATGGTTTAAGGACCATGGTATCCCTGTTCTTAACTGGCCAGCAAACTCGCCTCACCTTAACCCCATAGAAAATCTATGGGGTATTGTGAAGAGGAAGATGCGATACGCCAGACCCAACAATGCAGAAGAGCAAAAGGCCACTATCAGAGCAACCTGGGCTCTCATAACACCGGAGCAGTGCCACAGACTGATCAACTCCATGTCATGCTGCATTTCTGCAGTAATCTAGATAAAAGGAGTGCAGTATGGAGTGCTGTAAATCCTTATACTTTTTATGTTCATACTTTTCAGTGGGCCAACATTTCTAAAAATCCTTTTTTGTATTGGTCTTAAGTGATATTCTAATTTTCTGAGATGCCGAATTTGGGGTTTAGTTGTCAGTTATAATCATCAAAATTAAAAGAAACAAACACTTAAAATATATCAGTCTGTGTTTAATGAATGCATATAATATAATAGTCTCACTTTTTGAATGGAATTACTGAATTAAATCAACTTTTTCATGATGTTATAATTTTATGACCAGCACCTGTATAAGGAATTCTTATTGCAAATTGGAATGGCTTCACTGGCCATTGCCGGCTACAATGCTGCCATTTTTTTTTTTTATTATTTCCACTTTATCGTCGCTTCGTTTGTTGTGGCTCTGGCTCTGGACTCTAATCGTGTTAAGAACACACAGAAGTATTAACATTTAAAATGGATGTTTTCATTTTTGTATGTAATGGGATTATAAGTGAGCCTTAATATGTCCTTTACGTTGGTATGTATGTTGAGCAAAACTGTTTCTGATAACTTTGTCACCATGTTTGTTGTTATGTACCTAACTACGAAAGTGATGAAAATGAAAGTGCTGTAGACAGCAGTGATCTGTGAGAACATTTAATATGTTGCAATATGTGAACAAACTGTTTTTTTACTTATTAAAGAGAGAAATTGACATTGTGTCTTGTTTGAGCTGTTTTCTAAACTGCCCGCACGATTTCTTGCGATGTTACTTCAGAGAGAACAAATTATATGTCTGACTCCCTGCTACACAAGCCACCAGTACATCTGACCCCCCGATTTCTCTCTACATCCACCCCCCTCCGCCCTCCAACATTGGGCCTAGTCCCATCCCGTCAGACTTCATTTGCACTTGCGTGTGCCTGCTTTGTTTTGCTTTGCCTGCCGTTTGGGTTTGATTTGGGGCAGAGCAAACGCTCACAGCGCAGTGGAAGCAGAGGCAGAAGCGTTCGGGGGCCAAAACCTTGTTCCAATTACGGCGCCTTCATTACAGTCTGCTCCCCCTACTCTTTTCTCCTGCTCCATATTTCATGGCTGTGCCCTGAAAGCCCTGCTGTTGTTTTTTCATATCGACTGATTTCCTGTACAGGCCCATTTTAATGCATGGAAGCAGGACTCAGATATTGTCCAGTAGGAGGCAGCGATGGGGGGAAAAAAACTACAGTGACATTTGCCTTTCTTTCAGACGATGCAGCGAAGGTCCCATAAAGGCACAATCCCGCTGCTTTTTTATTTAATTAGAGTGTGGAGAGCAGGCAATATAGGCCATTTACTCTCCTCAGTGTGGCCTGTGGCTGATATTTTTCAAGGTCCTTGCAAAAATAACTTTTCGTCATCCCAGAGCAGCCTTTGACAGGAAAGTCAGGTCAAAGGGCACATAAATGTTGCCAATGCCTTTGCCTTCTTTTTCATTGTCTTTTGAGAATGCAGGTACTCGACTTTTAGTTTATTCCAACTAGTTACATTTGATTTATAAATAGAGTATGTAAAGACATTTGCTAGCACAGCTCTATCTGTCAAACACAGTTAAGCTCTCGGCTCCAAGAACTGTCGATAGTTTGTTTTGCTTAGTATGGTATACCCACACACACACACTGTTGGGTAAATGGAGAATGTGTGTGTGTGTGTGTGTGTGTGTGTGTGTGTGTGTGTGTGTGTGTGTGTAAATGTAGCCACTGTAGTGCATGTATAGTGCCCTGCAAAAGGCAAAGACCATCCTTCAGTGGTCCAGGTTTACAAAATGGATTTGTTTAAGAAGATATTCTAGAGAAGATTATGCACAGGGTAATCCAATTGCATAAAGAAGAAATGTGTATATGTAAAAACGAAAAGATCAGAAAATGATTAAATGATGAACAGCTGTGCAACCGTACATTCATACTAGGAGGCAAGAAACAAAACTTTAGGCAAAAGAACTGTGATAAGGTGAAGTCATTGGCTCTCTGAACTTAATTCATTATTCTCAATAATATCACTCAAGAAGGAGAAACTTACAAACTTTTGAACTTACAGTTGTGGCATGGTGATATTTTTAACAAAATGGCAAAACACATTTTTAGGTTTGTTTTGTCAGAAACTTGACAGATTATATTCCCACACATGACTACAGCAAAAGTCTCAAGAACACCCACAAGAGACAAACTTAGCGACTGTTTTATGAACTTAATGTAGACTTTTATTCTTTTGTATAGAACTAATGAAAATGCAGCCTAATGTGCAAACATTTAAGAGCATGTCATTTTATTCACTTGAATGTAATTTCACAGCTGGATGGAAGTCTCAGAAACACCCACAAGAGACAAACTTAGTGACTAGTTACTTACTATTGTGAATATGCGGCAGCGCATGGTAACATCACCACATAAACAGCACTTAAAGCTGTTAGTCTGAAAGGATGTATAGATGTGACGAAGCTGTTACTGCGAAAAGAAAAATCCGCAAAAATAAAACACAAAGCTGCTGGTGTTCCTCAAATAATAATGGGACTATGCAACCTAGAGCACAGATCTCAAAATTTTGATAATGTTTGAGATTACTTAAATGGTGAGAAACAAAAAATCTAGACAAAAAACGTCTAAGACTGCACTTTAGAGATGTGGAAATACATCTCTGCAGGTTTTTTTGAAAAAAAAAGTTGTATTAAATCCAAAGGGTGGACACGCAAAATACTGAACAATTGATCTTATATTTGGTTTCATTTGCTTTTGTCTGATGCTCAACAATGAACAACTTATATGTAATGGATGTACATAATGAGTGAAAGATCCTCTCTGAGTTTTTCACAGTAATGTCTTCTTGTAACATTCCATATGTTTCTGATTAAAGATGTAGCCATTGTAACATTGTGTGTCCTGTACTGCCCCACTTCTCACAAACTGGCCGCAGGTTACCCTGTGTGCTCCAGCTGCTCTTTCAGGTGAGTTCCCTGCTCCGGTGGCTCGAGCTAAAGCCTCTGCTGTATTCAGTGTCATGCTCGCTGTCCTCCTCCACTTAAATATCACTTAACACTGATTAACCCGCACTGGGCCGGCGTTGGGCCCGCGCTGGCCCACCTGCCAGCTGACTGCCATTAGACTGACCGTTATCTACTGTCTGATCTGGCTACAATAGAGCCAGGGCCAGAGCTGGGGCTCAGGGAGCCTCTTTAATAATAAATCATTAGCTAAATACTTTTGTTCATTTGTGTCGAGTTACATGTACTTCAATTTGTTCTACCGTGGCTCGCGCCTTCTCCGGCAGATGCTGAGTGTCTGATTTTTTTTTTGTTGTTTGTTTTTTTTTTTTTTTCAACACAAGTGATTTAAAAAAAAATCTCATCCCAGTGCCTTTCATTGTAACTGTAGCTCTGTCTTTCTATCTTTTTTTACCCCAACCCCAGCTGTCTGTAGGAAAGGTAGAACATGTTAGAGCACAGAATTTTTTTAGGTGACTTTGGGAGCATTTTCCTCATATGATGGAGTAGAAAGTGTTTCTCAAACTATGTATTTTCCTAAAAATGTTCTTATTTATGCCTAAGGAGTCACATTAACCTGACCTAATACAGATAGCTTGAAGAGAACTTTTTCTTGTTTTCAAGCTCTTTTAATGTAAAAACTGTAAACTGAAACAAACAAAGAAAATGTTTTATGAACTTAATGTAGACTTTTATTCTTTTGTATAGAGCTCATGAAAACGCAGCCTAATGTGCAAACATATTAGAGCATGTCATTTTATTCATTTGAATGTAATTTCACAGCTGAATGGAAACCTTGTTAATAATGTCATTTGTAAAATTATGCAACCTGTCAAATTCATAGTCCAAAAATATAACATATTGAAAAATTATGGTGGCTACCCCATCATAATAAACAAGAAAAGCACAATCCCTACTCCTCAATGTTGCATTAAGAACTAGGTTACAAAATTCAGCATTAAATTTTCTCCAACAGTGAAAGAATTTTAACGCTAATGTTAAAAATGACTTTGTTTCCATTTATACTTTCACTTTTGTCTGGTTCTGAACATTTTGACGGGAGTGGACAGTGGCAATTGCTTGCCGAGAGCTTCAGCCATTATTGCCATACGTTTACTGTCATTGGCTATATGTGCTTAAATGATCAAATGGAACAGGACCTTGTTTATCAAGGTTAGAATACGGTGTTGGGGCAGCAGCACTGCTATTTCATCCTCATGTTGTGCTGATGGCAGACAGTAACTCACTATCACCTCTTTAGGTACAAAGAGTCAGGGCTACCTGTTTAGCATGCTAACTACTCTGTAACATAATAGATGTCTTAGACATACCTTTAAAAATGCTTTAAACCAAAAGTCTTACAAATTGCAAATGAAGTATATTTCTTAATATGTTTGACCAAAATTGTACTTGGCGACACAAAAAAAAGAAGACAAAACGCCTTTTTTGTATCCTGTAGGTTCAAATTCTGTGTGCAGACTTATAGGTACACTAGTAAATGTTCTGAGAAAGAATGTATTCAGATGCAGTACAAACAATAAAGGATACATACACTGTGTTTGTAATGTGTATTAAGGTCTTTCATGACAATTTTTAAATAGTAAACACAGTCATCATTGGTCTTTGCATCTTCTAGTCCCTTAGAACTTAACAGGCTGTTTTGCTGCTTCGCATTTAAGATCAATATATGTTAATAAACTTGGTTCTGATTGGCTGCCTTGTATTATGCCCTGTCCAAGCTTCAGCACTCCTTATAACTTCATTGTGAATGGGTGGGGCCAAACTGCTGTAGACTGAATAGGCACATAGATGTAAATACTTTTTCACATTACTATATGAACCATATAAGGTGGGGATGTAAGCTGTATGTTTGGAAACATGATCAGTTATTACATAGAACAACAAATCACCTTTTGATATGGGCCTCTTGTTAATATAGAGCAAAAATCCTGTGACTGGACATTGTTTGTGGATCTAATTTTGTCGTTCTCAGGCTAATTTGACCTCATTGTGCCCTTTTTGTGCTCTATGACCTGCAGCCATGCTACAGCAACTCTCCACCACTTTTTGCTAGGTTTCAGGTTAACATGGACGGGCCGTAGGGGTTAGAAGCTGTGTATGAAAAGTTACTGTTTGTTTCTCCCTAAGGACAAAGAGATACAACACACATGCTTACAAAGCGCGCACGCACGCACACACACACACACACACACACACACACACACAGAAAGAACAGAGAATAGATGAGGCTTTCTTTGGGTATGACTTGTATAAAGTGATTATAGTCCATCTTGGCCCAACAAATTTAGACTTCTTGACGCCCCCTCTGTTGTTGCCCCCTAGTCAGATTCATGTAATCTCATTAAATGCTGAGAGAGGCTCAAGACATAGTCCTGGGTCACACACACACACAAACACACAGAGCTACTTTGATGCCGCAATGTCGGAGACAGACGACATTAGGCCTGTCTGCAGCCTTTTAGCCCTAAAACCATGTCATCTCCATCTGTACAGAGAGAGAAAAAAGGAAAGAAAGGGAAAGAAAGGCAGAGTTCCTCCAGGCCGTTGCATCAGTAAACAAGAAATGCTGTGTAGGTGTGTGGGATTGTGTGTGTGCATGTGTGGTGTCACATTATAGTTGACTCTAAATAATGTTATGGGGCCTATTTGTTGTTTTTTAAGGTTATATATTGTAATACAACTATATAACTATAAATTTCTTGCTGGTACTCTGTTAATGTAACCAATGCTCCTGACATTAGAAATGGTTTGTTGTTAAATAATTGTAAAAGATTTTCCACCTTCTGTAAAGGTGCCAGTACAGAGAAGGTTATTTTTTGTGTGTATAACCACATAACAATAAACATACTCATTTTTCATTATTTATTTTGTGTATTGCCATTTTGGTTTGAAAATTGGCCTTTGTGTAAATGTTTTAGCTAGAATGAGCAATTGAAATGGCTTAAATATACATACATTAAACTTAAGATTGTTAACTCTCTTTCTGTTTTAAAGCTTTTGTTTTCATATCAGATAATCCATATCTATAAGGAAATCAGGAAAAGAAAACAAGTTAAAAAACAAGGAAGTTGCCAAAGCTGGAAATCAGTAGATTTATAGAAAATGGGAGTCCAAGCAACTGTACAAGAGCTAGTAGGCATCCAAAATTTGGCCCCATCTGATAAACAGTAAAGGTTTCATCTGAAGATAGGAGCTTTGAAAGGAACCAAGCTCTTCTACAGATCTTTAAAAATCCACAAGTGCCCTTGTCTATCCTCCCCATGTGAGAAGGAGGATGAAGGAGAAGTGCTACTGAACTTTGGGAACTTTGGAGGAATATGCAAATTCACTGTTACACGGTATCCAATTACCAAACTGTTTATTTGTTCAGCCTCTTTTTGGAATATAGTAAAAAAAAAGGTTGCTGCCTTAAAATTCACCATTTTGTTTGTCTGTATTGCTATCAAGCACTTCGATAGAACCCTGATTGTTCTTCCATAACTGCCTTTAATCAATCATTCACGTTTAGATATGTGATACAGTTCAAGCTTTTGAAATCATGACTTACAAGTTTGGGATCAGGGTTGCTTTATAATAAATATGTTGTAGTTATATGTTTAAAATGATTCTATTTTTTATTCAACATAAAAGATTATCTAAGCTAGATCTCCATCTCACAGTATTTCTATCTAAACTGTGTTAGTTATGAATTTAAAAAATAATTGTTCTAACAATTACGAATCTAGTAAGTGGTTCTAACTTTTGAACACTAGTGTAGATCAGCACGTGAACCCACAAATTGAATGGAACAGTGAACAGTAGATTTGTTCTTTTTCTTTTTTTTCTTTTTTTTTTTTTGGACATGAAACTCTGTTTTCATGATGAAGGATTGGCCTCAAGGGCCTCAACCAATCAAATCCTGTCTTACTGACTTTATTCCATTATGCTAAGTGCTTTAAAAAAGAAAAAACACGTGTTCAAATGTAAATACTTATGAGCATATTCCTTCTTCAGCGGTACGTCTGTAATGCCTGTCATCTCATGTCAGTAACGTTATTTCCTTTCTGGTCCTTTTTTTCATTCATCCATCCTTTGCTCCCTTCTACTATAACCCAACCCCCCAACACCCCCTTTCCTGTCACAGTCTGACTGCTTAAAGGTCAGCGTATGCGTTTTATATGAATCTGTTTTATTGATGTTAGTGCTTATGTATGTCTTGCTCTACCCTCAGCCCTCTTCCTCCCCGTCACTCTCTTTCACTCTCTTTCTCTCTCTTTCTCGACCCTTTCTCCCTCTCTCTCCCTCTTTCTCCTCTGGACCGGAGCGAGTGCTGATAGGCATCTCTGTTGGAGTCTGCCTGTGTTTCTGCAGACAAAGCGCCTCCAAGAGCTGTGTTGCACTCCCTGGGAACCTTCCACGAACCCTTCATGCCCCCCACCCCCCACCCTAACACTCCCTCTTCCTCCGCCCTAGTGCCCCTTCTACCCCAGACTGCCGCGCTGCCAGCCTGACTGCCCTCCGCCCACGCCTGGGGCTCAAGCTCCACACAGCCCAGACAGCAGCCGCTTTGGCCTGTGTCAAGTGTTTTAAGTGTAAGAACTTATTGACTGTTATGGAGTTCCATTCATCACTCATGCAACTGTATAGTTTCTGAGTAATTTACAGTGTAGTAAGCCTTAAGATTTATAACTGAATTAAAGCAGGGCTTTCCCACACCTGTGGTAATGGTGAGCAACACTGCCAATCAGTGGGATCAGAATCATTATAAATCACTTTTATGTGGGTTATATAGCCAAATGTGCCAAACAACTTTAAGATGTTTTTGCTAGATTTTCCCAGTGATTTCAGTGATGTTTGAAATGGTAATTTGACCATCATTTTTGAGAATTCAGGTCTTTCTCTGTGATGGCTACATTATAGACATATTCAGTATTCAACATACAATATTTGAATGCTCAGCAGCGCTAACAGAGTTTCTGTAAACTGTAGCTGGTTAGCTGACTGCTGGACTCCGCTCCTAAAATGTCATACAAGTCAGTACTATTTGTGAACCCTGTGGTGATATTTTTTGTTTGCCTTACTTTGCACCATTCAAGTACAAGTACAATTGTGGGAAAACATTGTGAATCTAGATGATGGGGGCAGCTAATTGTTTTATACTGTTAGAGCATCATTAACAAATTGAGAAAAGCTTAGGTACCTTCTTGAAATCAAGATCATTCTTTCACTGTGAGTTCATTATTTGTTCCCCCAGTTCCATTTCAATTTCTTATTAACTGTCCAAAACTGTTCATGTATACAGTCACATTCAAGAGTTTTAACACTTGAGTCACACACCCCCAGTTTGCAATCAAGGTGGCTAACTAATAGCAGCCAAGTATCATCTAGCTAGCTAGAAGAGTCACACACTGTCTAAAAACTGCATCCTATTCACTTCATAATGTACTTATTTGGGGAAAAATGTCTGAAAGCATAGTCTAAAAAATACAGTGCAGAAGATTGAGTGCAGACAAGCAATCCCACAACTGATTCTCGTAATGCATGTAAATAATGTGAATAAAAGTGTCCAAAATGTTTACTAGCATGACAAATTCTATAACGTGATCCTGATTATTGATTATAGGGTATAGTGATTAGAAGACCCTTTCAGACATTGTTAATGTTGGGGAACACAAACTTTAAGATTGCAGTTTACTTAAGCCATTTACAGTTTGCACAGACAGTAATACAATGATCACCTGTGGCTCTTTAACTATAGTAATTGAAAGTGTTGTTTCTGGGGATGCCTTCTCGTCATAGGTTAGTGACAAAAAAGGGCATGTCACGAGAGCTAAGGTAGAAGCTTTCCTTGACCTTTTTGGGAATCACAGTGGCCTTCCAGGTGGCAGCAGAAGTTTAAAGGGCAGCTTTTTTAAGAATCCTAACAGGGCCGCACTTTATTCTTAAACTCTCCAGGAATCACGATTTCACAGCACTCTCCCAGTATGATTATGAAACAGGGGGGTAAAGCGATGGAAAAGGTGGCCTTCTAGAGCTCGCATGTGTCTCTCCTTGCTCCTTCCTGCGCTCGACCTCTGGACGACCTCGGAAACGGAGGGGGGGATGCTGGGAAGGAGGGTGCCGAGGCCGAGCTGCACACACATTCACATTCCTCTCGGGCTATCGCTGCCATCACTTGACAAGAATTATATAATTGCAGCCTGTGATCTCATTCTCCTCAAAGAGCATTTTGAAGTTTCCTTTCCTCTCTTTTAGCTTTACGTTCTCTCTCTCCCACTCGCTGTGTAATGTTCAAATTGCTCACATTAAATCACCCCCCCTTCTCTCCCTCACTTCCCCCTTCTCTATCTCTCCTTCTTTCTTTCTTTCTTTCTTTCTTTCTCTCCCTTGTTTCTCTCCCTCTCCCTCTTTCTCTCACTGGTTTGGCCTTTTGTGCAGTTCTCTTTCCATTCTTGTCAAATTGTTTATGATACGCTTATCACTTTAATGTGTGTGTGTGTGTGTGTACGTGCATGCATATCTGCACGCTCGTTTGGTGAATGCTGCGATGGAGTGATACGAAGTAGCATTTATTTATGTCGTCCGCATTTAGAGATAACTAGCCATCATGTTGGTAGGAGCGAAAATGGAAAACAGGCAGAGAGCAAGTAGCAGGGGGGACGCACGAAAAAAAGTGGTAATGGTTGATGATGCGGCATAATGTATATAGATTATGAGCGATGATGAGAGGAAAGAGAGACTTGTCTTTTCATCCCTGCGTTTAGTTCTGTCCTTAATGTCAAACTTAAGAACAAAGACAAACAAATGCCTAATGTAGTGCTAATTTTTGATAGCAGCCATTTTGGATTCTTGTGATATGTCGCGCTAAGCTAACAAACATTCTAGATTAAACCAAAACATTTGAAGCTGTTAAACACATTACATGTTTTATTTGAAGCCTTACATTCACCTGGACTCTTTTCTGTAAAACGCTCAGGCCGAGCCGCTGCTGTTTTCTAAATAATACCAACGTCTGCAGGGCTGCTTTTTGACCTGCTCATGTTCCTTGGGGCTACAGGTGGTCGTGGGAACTGTGGGTCTAGTTCAGCATCCAAACACTCAAAACTAAACCCATTTAAGGTGGCCCAGAAAATAAGAAGAAGCTGGGCAATAGGATGCCAGTTTTAGCATCACTCATGCCTTTTGGGTTTAAAAACAAAAAAACTAATTTGAGAAATGTGATCATTTTACTACATTTGTCAAGACTAATAATCAGCAAAATAACATTGTGGTACTTTTAACATGAAGCACTTTTATAAAAAAAAAAGGAGGTTTGTTTGATGCAGCTGGTTATGAATCAGTTATACGTAAACCTGGACTTAGTAAACTCCCATGTCAAACCTAGCTTATGTTTGCATTTGCCCTCTGCTTCTGAAGTCCTAACCAACAGAATGCCACTTGTTTGGTTGTATCTACCTAAGTCCTGTAATTTGCCCTTGGCCATCGGCCAGAGAATTTATCCCACTTTTTGTTGAACAAAGAGAAATTACACATTACTTTATTTAAGTTTAAATACAACAAGCACAGTGACTATATGACATAAAAAATAAAGTACAGATTACACATAGATCTAATCACTAGGCCTATAAGGTCTTCCTCTGTGGGTAGATTAGAGAAGTTACATGTTTATTTACAGTTACACCCCCCTCCCCCCACCAAACATCGTTTATCCATGACATCACTCCAAACCCCAGTGTAACTCTGACAGACACAATAGAGCCAATTCTCACCCAACTCCACTTTAACTTCGTCTGCTATTCACTCCCATGATCAATGGTTCAGGCCTTAGATCCATCGGTCAGATAAGCACTTACAACTGCAGAACCTTTTTATTTCACTTGTGCATAACTGATCTGAGAGCGGTGTAGGTAGGGCTTAAAGCATTCGTGACTCACACTCAGTGTGCATTGCGTCATGTCATGAGGACCTCTGCGCTAATGACGGGTGTCATGACCTTTGGGGCTGTTTAAGTTTGAGGGTGAAGTTCTAATTGAAGCGTCACACGTTCCTTTCCTTTTATCTGATTAATGACTCGCAATTCATTAAAGTCACAGTTTAAGATCCAGGGCTGATCTCGGGTCAGATTTTTAAAAAAATTATAAGGAGCTCAAGCACAAATACGGGCCCTGGATCATTTCTGCATGTGCAGTGATTTTGGGTGTTCAAGGCTGTGTCTGAAACTTGCGTAAATGCTGTGTATTCATGCAGTATTCTGGGCAGCAAGGCACCCAGTTGTGTCCGAATCTAACGTTTGTATAAAACATGCTGCCTGCTGAGGTTCCTCCGTTTGACTGTATAATGAGTAATACTCTGTGTCAGTGCAGATTTGGGTAGGAATGAAGGAGCAGAAGACAGCAACACTGACACAATGGAAAACACTGCCTTCCAGGCAGACAGTGCAGGCAGCAAGGCATCAAGACAGCTGCCTTCAGTTTCAGGCACTGCCTATGTGTGCGTGTGCAAGCTAATGGAATTAGCTGGAATTACCTTTTCCTTCTTTTCTTTGTTTTGTTGATCTTCATCTCTTATCCATCTCCTTTATCTTGATCTACGTGTTCTTGTTATTCGTCTTCTCTCTTCTGTATAGTTTCTTTTTCTTCTTTATATTCTTGTTTTTCTGTATATATATATATATATATATATATATATATATATTTTTTTTTTTTTTTTTTTTTTTTTTTACTTTTATTTGATGTCTTTTTCTATTTCAGCTTAGTGTTTCAATTCATTCATAGCGTTATGTGTTCTTTGATTTTGTCATCTTCTGTTCTATCTTTTTCATCAGTTTTCTTTCCTTATTTGTTGTAGTTGTTTGTTTTCTGCTTTTCTTTAACTTTAATGTCTTCCTCTTCTTCTTTATTTTTTGCCTTTACCTTGCTTTTCCTTTTTTTCTTCTTTTTCATCTGTCATTTTGTCTGCTTTGTTTTGTTTGTTGTTGATGGTCTTCTTTACCTTTTTCTTCAACCTTTCTTATTTAATCTTCTTTGTCTGTATACTCCTTTTCTTCTTGTACATTTCTATGTTATTTCTTCTGTGTTGGGTTTCTCCTTTATCATCTTTTTCTTCTTCATGACTGGTTTTTATCTTTCCTTTTTATCCCTCATCTTCATGTTTTGACTTCATGTACTTGTCTTTATTTTTATTTTTTCATCTCTGTTACTTGTTTTATGCTGTCATTTTTTGTTGACATCATCTTCATATTATTTCTTCTTCCTTGTCTCGCTTCTTACTTTTTCTTTTTGTTTGGGTTTTTCTTTACATTTTGCTTCCTTGTCATCATCTTGCCATTTTTAATGTTGTGATTTTTTTCAGCTTTTATCTTCTCAACTTTTGTCTATGTTCCTTTTCTTCCACTTTCTCATACTTCCTTGTCTTTTGTCTTCATCAGTATCTTCTTCAGCTTTGTATGTATGAATCATCTTCTTTTATATTCTTTTTCATCAATACTTTGTTTTTTAAACTTCTGCTTTATCTTTCATCTTTCTTCTTCCTAATTTTTATATTGTTTGCATTTTTCTTTTGTCCTCTTCTTCTGAATTCTTCCTTATGTTTTAACTTAATTTTCTTCATTGTCTTCTTTTTTGTCTTATCTCTTCTTCTTATTATTTTTTTCTTCATCATATTTTGCCTTCTTTGTCATCTCCTTGCTTGCCTTTTTATTTGACTTTGCATTATTCATCTTCTTATTCATGTTTTTTTTTATCTCTATCTTTCTCCCTCCTCACCCTTTCTCCTCGTTTCTGCCCTCTCTGCTTCCTTGTCCATCCGCTGTTGTTCATGCAGTCCAAGCGTGACCATTGGGAGGCAGTAGAGCTCTGCAGCAGACCCCAAGTAAGGCCCCGGGTGTGCGCGTGTACAAGTGTGCAGCCTTACCTCTCCATACTGAAAGCTTTACAGTGTGGATTTATTGAGGGTGGAAATGCTATTATTATTATTCATCCCTCCTCTCGTGCTCTGGAGGGAGGGAAGCAAAAAAAAAGAGACGAATCTTTTCAGCAGGGAGTCTGCTCATCGTCGGCGCGTGTGTAGGGAGGCGACGCTGACATCTCTCACTCCTTCTTTCATTCCTCCTTTCATTGCTCTTCTTCTTGGATGGAAAGGGGAGAAAAAAACTCTGCCTGGCAGAAATCTGCGGAGAGTTTTCTCTGTTCTTTATTAATAGACGGTTGCCTCTCCTTTTATTTGGAACACTTTTGTTGTGACAAAGGCTTATCCGTCACTGACACAGCCCAACCAGCGCTAAACTGACAATATGATTAAACCACGTACACTGGGAGATTTGATCCAAAGCTGCGTTACTGTACGTCCAAGCGTGTTCTTTTTATGGCCTTGTGTTATTATTTTCATGATATGGATGGTAAATCATGAACAATGCCAGGAATGGAATGACGGTGACTTGCAGCTTGGAAAGCACATCGCTGTGTGTGTATATGAAATGCCTTTGGTCCTGTTATTCTAAATAAGCCTCTGTCTGTATCTTCTTCATTCTGTCTAAATGATGGATCACGGCTAGATTGTTTTAGCAGCAAACTGTCAACATAGAGGCAAGACAAAGAAAGCAAGCAAGACAGAAGGGAGCGAACTAGGGGCGTCAGTCTTGATTGTATTAATAATCACATAATAATCTACCTTTTCTTTCAACAGTTAACCAAATAAGAGGGTTAAAAGAGACCAAACAATAGAAACTGACATATCTAATCATTGTTGAATGACATTCTTCTAAAGTCTAATTGATAGAACCATGTTGAAAGACATCATAAAACACTCAGTATATGTACCCCAAAAGCACATTGACCGATTTCACTACTATTGTTAAGTTTCTAAAATATGACTATTATTATGGAAGCTTGGCCTGTGCCTGCTGACCCATCTTATGAACCACCATCATAATTATAGACTAATCAGACACTATACTCTCCTTTCTAGTGCTGTCTTGTATCTGGTGTTGACCCGAGGAGGATGGGTTCCCCGTTTGAGTCTTGGTTCCTCTTGAGGTTTCTTCCTTCCTAACTTAGGGACGAACTGTTGCCTTCGGCTTGCTCATTGGGGGCGTGAACACCAGATTCTTAGTGAAGATTCTTTGTAAAGCTGCTTTGTGACAACATCTGTTGTAAAAAGCGCTATAAAAATAAATGTTGATTGATTGATTGACTATTATTACTACTATTAAGAATGAACTGTTATGGGCACATGAGTGTATCGATAAATGTACTTAGTTTTGTTCAAACTGAGGGCTTAACATATGAACGACAAGGCTAACAATGATGGCAGTCTATTCAGGCTGAAACATCCCTTCATTAATATTCATTAATATGTTTGGAGGTACTTACTAAATACTGTGCTGTATACATGCAGTGAATACCAAAAAAATGTGTATCTCTTGCATGTTTTACATACTACAACTGATAGGTTAAGCTAAAATGTAACAATTCAGTAGTATTAAACCCAGCATAGAAAAAAGATGTGTGACTCTGATAGCTTGATGTTAACACAAGATGGCAAATCACATTGAGACTCTAGTGCAAATTAGCATTATTATTGCTGCCGTAATTGAATTATATTGTATTTTCATTACTATATGAAGCAGGAGTGGGCAATATGGCGACATTTTAACAAATTTGTGGTAAATTACTGTGTCACGTTACACTTTTCTAGGTATGTTGTACAGCATAAGCTGCCGTTTACATTGCGTGAAAGTTTTATGGTGAATAGGCCAACAGAAATTGCTTAGAAGCACTTTGGGGGGGTGGGAGTAGGGGTTGGTTGGAGGAGTTTGTTAGCATTGACATTGACAGTTTTGGCAGGTTTTCCGCCTCTCCTGTAAAGATACTTGGTTTTGTTTTGCAATTAGACACACACAGACACACACATACTATTTTTTTAACAGGGAAACTTGTATATCATTATTTGTAATTTTTTTTTATTTCTTCTTTTTCCTTCTGCCTTCTTTTTCATGTTTTGACTTCATCTTCATGGTCTTCTTGACCTTTTTTCTCAACTTTATCTCATACGTCTTCATCATCTTTTGTCTCCTTTGTCTGTACCCTCTTTAACTTGGTATTAATCATCATGTTTTATATTCTTTCTTTTTCTTGGTGTTTTTATTCCGTCTTATTTATCTCATTTTTCTTCCTTAAAATGGTCTTCTCTTCTCTTTTGTCATCATCTGCCTTTCTTTTATAATTTTGTATTGTTTGGCTTTCATGTTTCATTGGAGTTTATGTTTTGACTTCTTCTTCCTCTTCTTCTTCTTCATCTTGTGTTTTGCCATTTTGTCATATTCTCCATCGCCTTTTCTGTAGCTTTGTCATCTTCGTCTTCTTTTGTCTTTATCTTCTTGTTCTTCTTTTCCTCATTTTTGACCTCTTCTTGACAGAAGAAATGTTTATTGCAGTGAGTAATAATTCTTTCTTTTATGCTGTTATTCTTGTATAAAAGCAAAGTGCTCCTTGAAGCTGTACATTACATTGGTTTTGTCATGGGTAATGGGGTTTTAGGCACTCTGATCTTTTGAAGCATATTGTTTTAATAACAAACCATGTGAATATATTAAAAAAACATTAGATGACAAATACAAAAAAAGACATATGTTGGAACATGATTTGTGTCTTTTACTGTAACAAAGACAGTTTAGAATTTGCATATCATCATGCAAGTAGAATGTGTAATTTAATACATAGGTAATCGTCACAGTCCCAGAGCAAACAAGCATTCCAGTAGAATGTCCAGGCCACCCTGAGAGAACCTTGAGCGTTTTCTCTCTCTCACTCTCTTTCACAGCAATGAATCATGGGTAAGGGAGATTGCAGATTGCATTTAAAAACAGGCCCATATTTTATACTGTTAGAGATAGATGAGTAAACTCTTAAAACTGAGAGAGGGAGCGCGAGAGAGAGAGAGAAAAGAGAAAGACCCCGACCCCAGACAGCTGACCTTGGAAGAGGAGGAGTGACGGAGAAATGACCCGCCCATCATCCATTTTATGAGTGCAGAATCCATTTTGCTTTTCATTTGTGTGTGTGCATGTTTTTTGTTTTTTTTTTTCTTTAAAGGTTCTCCGCTTTGTGCTGCACTAATTAAGCAAAACGTGTTTAGGCAGGAAATTAATTGATATATCCTCAGCTTTCTCTCTCTCTCACACTCACTCACGCACACATGCACACTCTCGCACACATTGTATCCGTCTCTTTGGCACACAAAAGATGGCACAGACAGCAGAATGGAAGTGTGAAATGAAAGTATGAGAATGGAGCTGTGTTTGAAATCTATAAGCCGCCAAAAGATCTTATTACACAGACGAGTCCGATAAGTATCAGTGCTGGAGTAACACGCCGCACTTTTAATTAAGCATGAATATACGCAGCGCAACACAGAGAGAGAGAGAGAGAGAGAGAGAGAGAGAGAGAGAGAGAACGGGTAACTCAGTAAAAGAGAAAGAGACAGAGACAGTGAGCATGTAGTTGGGGAAAGGTGAGAATGCTGGAGAGAGAAAAAGAAAGATGTAATGACATTTATTTTTACTTTGTGACCCTCTGACCTTTAGTTGGGAAAAAAAAAATCAAAGGATGAGCAAAGGAGTAGAAGAAGAGAGAAGTAAAAGAACAGAAACAAGGCAGGAAGAAAGAAAAAGAGACTGAAAGGAAGGAGTGAAGGACAAAATTAAACGGAGAGGTACAAAGAAGGATGGAAAGGGTGATGACTGGAGAGCAAGAGATGGGGAAGGAGGGAATGAGTGGGAAAGAGAGGAAGAAAAAAAATTGAGGAAAGCAAAGAGGAGGGATATGAAATCAGGGTAATAGATAAAGGGATACGGGGAGAGAGACAATAAAAGATTGAGAGAGAAATAAATAGAGAGAAAAGAGGAAGGAAGGGAGGGTGGGAAAGAGAAAGAAAAGCAGAAGGAATGAGAAAGGAAGAATGATGTAATAATCTTTACTCTGTCTCCCTCTGATGTATTTAAAAAGAATGTGTGTTGTGAGACAGAAAAATGGGCGGGAGAGAGAAAAGAAATGGAGTGAGGGAGAATGAGACTGAAACAAAAAGCCCAAAAGAGAGGGATGGAGGAAAAGAGAAGGAGAATGACATTCTTCTTTGCTCTGTGCCCCTCTGACCTCTTGGTAATTTTGGCTGGGAAGGAATCAAAGGATGAGCAAAGGTGGGGAGAGAGAGCGAGAGAGAGTCACTTTAGCTGTCTGAAGTTGGTGTCTTTTTTAAAGCTTTACACATGTTGATTCGTTTGCTGTCTCGTTGCCCCCCTGCTACTGCCCCCAGGGAACACACTTTGAGGTGTGTATGTGTGTGTGGGATCATAAGCTGGCCTGGAGCTTCAGGAGCCACTTGCAAAACCACACTGCAGCGGCCTGTGAACTGTGTATGTGTGGGTGTATGCGCCACAGTGGTCTACACCCTGAGATACCCTCAGGCGTGTGTGTGTGTGTGTGTGTGTGTAAGAAAGAGAAAAAGAGAAAGACAGGGAGTGAGTGTAGCCATCCTTCTGTTTGAAGCCAGCGATAGGAAACACTTGTCCAAACACTTGTGCATTTGTGTGTGTATGTGTGTGTGGCTTCAGTCCTGTAGTGCCATTTCACATCTGAAGCTACCAGCACTGGTAGGGCTGCAGTCATCAGTCAATACAGTTGATTAGTTGTAGATCCAGTACTATAGATACAGTTTGTTCACTGACAAACAAAAGTGCTATACAATATGGCTGTAAATGTGTGACCTCACAGTATCATCGTCACATTTACAGTTATGGGACAATTTCATGGGATTTAATTATTTTGGTACGATTTATTAGTAAAAAACACGCTGAATGTGCAAATATGGCTCTACATAATAATGGAATACAGACAGTGAGGACTATTTTATAAAAATGCCGTTTTAGTTTGGTGCAAATCCTCCTTAACATGAAATCTAGTCAATATGTAAACTGTTTCTGAGTATAAGGTTTTAAGATTATAGAACTGAATGCAACCAATGAACCTTGTTATTGTTTTAACTTCTTAAACTGCAGTCATGTTCAAAGCTTAGTCTTAAAGCATTCCATATAACTTCAATAAGAAAGACTGACGCAAACTGCCGTTGGCTGAATAGGTGTATATTTGTGCATGCATTGGTTTTTATGACATCACACTGAAAAAGTTAGAAATTAGCTGTTTGAACTGGGAAGTGAATGGTTTTATAGATGACCAATGTTGCTTAATGTTACCGGTCGACAACTGTCGTTCATTACGATCTGCCAGTAGCTGATACCGATCAAAGGCAGGGCTGGACTGTTATGAGGCGATCATATTCTGCACCTCATAGTGGTGCCGGGTCTGACTGTGGTGTGAAGCCTCCCAAAAATGTGTGATTAACAGAGGAGAGAGCTTAAGCAGCATAGATTTGAAAAACTGAACTTCTGATGGAGTGTTCTGCTTGTGGCTGCGGCCCACGTAATGTTTCTTCTCACGGTAGCAGAATTTTCCTTTGCAACTCCAATAAAAAGAATGCAGCAACCCATATACCGCAGCACATACCGAAAGCAGCATAAGGTGTCTTTGCTAGTTCTGCTGTCTAGTAATACTCAATGAACTGTGAGAACATGCTCTTAAGTAATCCTTAAATTGTAGCTTATGACTCTAACTGATCAGCTCTCAGGATTTTCCTGTGATGGGCAAAACCTAAACTTGTGGCATCATGAATCGAATAGGAATTGTAATGCTGGATTGTAAGACTGTTCAAGACGGTAAAAATGAGCATCTTTCTTCTCCCTCTTTCATATTTACCGTCTCTTTCTCACTCACACTCTCACGCTCGCATGCACACAAACATGCATGCACAGAGAAGTTGAAGCTGTGAAAGGAACAGGAATTGAGCAGTGAAGAGAGTTGTTGAGGCATTGTCTAACATGAGGTCACAGTCTGGGGACCTGTACTAAAATGTGCACTGAACTAGAATAAAATCTGTCTTACGCACAAGCACACAGACACAACCTTACTAAATATATACATTTGTGTTCATTTGTTTCCTACCTTCCGTCCTGGTGCTGACCAATTATTGATATGTATTTATTTCTGGTTTTCTAATCCATTATATGTGTGGTTATTTCATAATGATCCCACTCCATGTTGGTACACTGCTGCTTTAAGTGTTCCATCCTTACAATCGTAAAGCTGAGGTACAGCTGTGCCCTTTCAACAAAAGCTGTTCCAAAAGGTATCACTGACATTATGTTCCCCTTCAAAGATGCACCAGCAATAACACAACCAACGACAATACAGGCACCAACAATGAAACAAGCAATGACACAAGATGGTGCTTGGCCAATTTCTTTCGCATGTGCATCTAAAATAGTTAAAGTAGATCTTTTTGAGGATATTATTTTGAGTATAAAATGATATGCTTGTGTAAGGAAGGGAAACAAATGGGGAAAAAATAAGTGAGAAGTTTCCAAAATTGGAATCTGTTTACCTCATCTCCCTATGTGTGAATTTTTCGGATGATTAGTCAGCCCAAAAACACTGATGCATCCAGAGTCTTGTTGCAGTGACAGCCTTTACTATCGTTAATCTCTGTCCTTTTTAGAATAAGTTAAAACTCACTTGTTGAGTTTATGTAGCTATGGCTGTCCGGTTGCAGACTCAAGGACTTGTATTTCTCAGATTTGTTCATCTCACTGCAATCATCTCTTTTTAATACTGTTTTTGAACCCATACAGATACATATTACAGCCTACAAGTGATCTGTGTAGGCTCATACTCTATCAGTCTCTAACAATTATGGACAGAAAGCTTTTCTTTTTTACTTTTATGCTTTTATGCTTCTCTTTATTAAACATGGCAAATGCTCCATATTATATCACTTTTTTTCAAACAAAAATGAACTTTTAGCAAAAACAAAAAAACCTCCAAGCTTCAATGGTTTGTTGTCACATACAGGGGTTGGACAATGAAACTGAAACACCTGTCATTTTAGTGTGGGAGGTCTCATGGCTAAATTGGACCAGCCTCGTGGCCAATCTTCATTAACTGCACATTGCACCAGTAAGAGCAGAGTGTGAAGGTTCAGTTAGCAGGTAAGAGCACAGTTCTGCTCAAAATACTGCAATGCACACAACATTATGGGTGACATACCAGAGTTCAAAAGAGCAAATTGTTGGTGCACGTCTTGCTGGTGCATCTGTGACCAAGACAGCAAGTCTGTGTGATGTATCAAGAGCCACGATATCCAGGGTAATGTCAGCATACCACCAAGAAGGACGAACCTCCACCAGCATCACGCAGTGACCTGGCCATTATCCTGCAAGAAGAATAGCTTAAAAGCCCTCTGACCACTGTGCAGGACTTGTACATGTCATTCCCAAAATGAATTGACGCTGTATTGGCCGCAAAAGGAGGCCCTACACCATACTAATAAATGATTGTGGTCTAAAACCAGGTGTTTCAGTTTCATTGTCCAACCCCTGTATATTTAGAATACAGGTCATTCAAAAATTCAATGGAATAACAAATAGGAAATACAGGAGATGTATAAAGAAAGTAATTAACGAGGTAGGCAACAAATAACATTCAAATAAGGAAGTAGCACCACCAATACATGTACCCTGATTGGCTGCAGGAAATTAGCTAGATGGCAGTAAAAACATTGAACTAAAGTGTAGCAAGGTGTTTCTATGTGTACTATGTGCCGTACAAAAGGCCACATGTAAAGAATTCATTTAGTGCTTAAATATATTCAGTAGAAATGTGCTATACATGAGATGAGATGTATGTATGTAATATTTGCATTATTGAAGGAATGCACATTTTATCTAACTTAGCTACAGCATGGCATATTAGGGTATTACTAATTGGTAATTATATTCTAAGTCCCGAATAAAACCTAAAATATATTTTGCATATGCCACAGTTTATGTTTATTTGGTCCCCTCACTGTTGAATTCATTAATTGTACCTTAAAACGTGGTCTCTGCAAACTCTGTGTTGAGTGATTTTAACTTTTAAAGTTAAACTTTAAACTTAATATATACAGGATTAACTGCTGGACATATGACACATTCATATCCATTAAAGATAATATAAATCAAAAAGTGCAGCTACACACCATCTATCTCAGAGAGATCTTACTCATTTGATGAATGTGCATCAATAGCAGAGGGACATAGACATGTTTCTAGTGACACTTAAAGTTCCAAACAATTTAGTGATAAAACTGTTTCTGAACATAGTTTAAAGACATTTTTCACTAATGGTAACAATCAAACAAGCAGAAATACTCGTCACCAAGTTGTTCGCTATACAAGTGCTAATGAAGTTAACATACTCTGTTTGCCTTTATCTAACATGTCACTTCTTACCAACGGGGCCTAGCAGCTCTACACACACACTTAAACCCACATGCTCAGGCTCACATACTAGTGTGGTGGGATCGAGAAAGAGAGAGAGAGAGAGACGGCAGTCCCAGCTCTATTATCACATAAAAAGAGGAGTTGAATGAGACACACTCCCGGCCTGCTGCACCTGCAGTGCTGGGTCATTGTTGGACGCCCCCTCTCTCTCGCTCAACCTCTCCCCCTCCCACTCTCTCGCTCTCTCTCTCCATGTCTCTCTCCCCCCCACCTCTCTCACCCTCTCTCTGGAGGGCAGCTTAGTGGCTGCTGCTCTTTTCACAGCTTTTCTTCAGGCCCCTCGTCTCTCTCTCTCTCTCTCTGTCTCTCTCTCTGCGCAAACACAGCTGAGAGACCCTGCTCACGTGCCACTCCGCAAAGCCTCTCTGCCAGCAGCCTGCCCCCTGCGTGCGTGTGCGCGCGTGTGTAAATGTCAGTATTTGCCTCATTGTCTCAGTGTTTTCCAGCCTTTTTAATGCTGATGAGTTTGCTCAGTGCCGCCCGCTTGTTTGCTGATTGTTTGACTGGAAAGTGTTTCATTGTGACAACGGTATTGATCTGTAGCTGTTTTACTGCCTTTTTTATGTGTGTGTGTCGGTTAACATCCCGGCAGAAATCACACCTGCGTGGCAGGATTGCAGTTTGCGCATGTGTATGTGCATGGCATTCATCCTGTCTCATATGCAGTAGTCAGCGATTTACCCATTACTTTTTCTCTACTTCATTTATTTATGTACTCATGCATGTATTTAGTTATGTATCCAGATTTGTCTAAATGTCAGTGTAACTAAATGGTTGATATGTAATTCATTTAAAATGCTGTGATATAAAGTATGCATTATACTGTATGTCACTCTGTGTGCATATATTTCTCGAGAAACTTAGCAGTTTGAATTATTGTCAGTGATAGTGATAGAAACTAGAAGTCTGAAGCATTTGATGCCCCCAAAAGATCCATTATGAAGTAGTTATAAATATGTTGCCACATTGTTTTAGTATTGACTTATCATGACAAAAAGTTACATAGAATGAATTTTAGTAGCACCTAAAGAAACCTTCCATATGTATCCTTACGTTGCTATTACCAACTTTAAATAGAAGAACTTTATTTCAGCTGCACGTATTAAGTTGGAGACCTTTAGTTGCAGACAAATAATTGGGATCCATGGTTCCTATCACCACCACTGTAAAGGCTGTGAATTTGATATTTAAACACTTTGAATAAGTTTGTCTACATTATGCAGGATTTTTAAAAGGCGTGGAATTCCCTTTAAAGTGTCTCAATATGAAACAAAATTATATTATGACATTTTAACAAAACAATAAGAGTTGCAAAGCCCATGTACTGCTGCTAGCCTATTACAGCTACTTTGTATACTGGTACTATTATACTATTACCTCTGTTACTGTTATGTTGCTGCTATTACTTCCATTTTTACAAGTACTCCGCTGTTATATTGCTAATACTGTTTTTTTTTTTTATTTTGTTTTTATTACTGGTACAACTGATAATAGTGAAATAGGTTCTATTGTTAGTAGTAGTAGAAGTTGTTTAAAATGCAGCTCAAAGTGCTTTACCAAGTGTGGACATAAATGGAAACAACAAAACTAGAACACAAACACAAGCTACATTGTTTTCTGCCATTCCTGGTTTAAACTGTATTTGACAGGCCTGAGGGCATTTAAGATGTAACCTTTGGACATGAAGTTGGATGATGTAGCAAATGATGTGAAGAAAACTTTTTAATATGACACAGCTTATCAAATGTTAAAATCGGTCAGTAAAAAAAAGTAAAGTCAGTTGTCTGCTTTTGGGGCTGTTTTGTATGGGTCACTCAATGATTTCAGGTACAATAAATTGAATACATTAGACTTGGGTGTGTGCTTCAGGGCTGGTCTGATGGATGTTCTGTGGCTGGTATTCTAACCATGCCGGCTTTTACAGTCCTAGTCTGCATTTATAAAGAAGGCCTGCATCTCCTTCCCCAGGTTAAAACACACACACACACACACACACACACACACACACACACCCTCCCTTGCCCTCCTCCTTGGCTCCACTCGCCCGTCCAGGGGGCAATAAACTCGTTATCTCCCTCTTTCAGATCCTAATCTGAAGGCTGGCCTGCACATTGCCAGGTGACCCGGGGTGGGGGGGTCTGTCTCTCTCTCTCCCTGTCTCTCTCATTCTCTCTCTCAACCACTCGCTCTTTAAATCCCCAGCTTTCCCCCAGCTTGTCATCGCCCTCCTGCCCCACTCTGTAGCCCCAAACACACACGCACACCCCTCCCCGCCTGGGGGCTCCGGCAGCCTCCTATCCGCCCCATCCAACACCCCCTACTCCTCCAGCAATTAATCCAGCTATTGATCACAGAGTGGGGCTCGACTCCATTCTATCCAACCTGCAAAGCAAAGCTCTCCACCGCACGGCTAAATTGGGCTACAGCTTTCTTTCTTTTTTTTTTTTAAACACTCATTTTCTCTCCCTCTGTCTTTCTCCCTCTCTTGGCTTTACTCCATTTGTTCTTACTTGGTGTTATTGTGGGCCATGTATGTGTGATCACACTTGTCTCTCTCACAAGGAAGAGTGATGAAGATAAGTGATCGGTGTGATATTGTGACATTATGAGCTACCATGAGTCTTTATGTACGTTCATGTAACCCAGCAAAAGCATGTAAAATAAACAAATCAACATAAAACTAAACTTTGAAAAGAGATAGCTTTACAGATTACCACCCCCCTCTCTCTCACATTCTGTCACTCTCTCTCTCTCTCTCTCTTTCACAATCTTTCTTACTTTGGATCAAAAGAATTAGATGTGAGATAACGTGACTACTCCTAACCCCTAAATGGCCAGGAGCCACCAGCAGGTCAAGACATTTATTGTATGTTTTTATACAGTTAAAGCTAACTGCAGTTTGCATTCCAGTCCATGTAACTGAATAATGAGCCTTACAATGCAGTAAGCCGGGGTTTGTTTAGGGATTAAACAACATCACTGTTTAATTTGAGCCAAGCTAAAGACAATAATTAATGAATTAATTACAAACTGAAAGAGAAATACTCTAGAGCAAGAAAAAATGAGCAGAGAACAGAGAACATGAAAAAATGTACAGCTAAGTTAATCGTGGATGTATCATGGTCAGTTTTTTCTTTCCTCTTTTTCAGTGTGGCACGTGGAATGTTTTTCTTTTATATCCTCCCTGTATTTCAGCCCGCCCAGTGAACACTTTAAATCCGCTCTGTGCTTTTCCCAACACAGAACACACCATTCTAAATGTGGGGCATTCTCAGTTCAGGTACACAGCAGAGCAGAAGGTATGAGCTGTAGTGAATACAGTAAGAACAGAAGAGACAGAAAGACTTGGTTTGAAAATATTGTATGAGAAACATGCGTGGTTACAATGAAACAGAACGACAATAAACATGGCCTGATCATGTGCATATGTGTTTGTTTGTCAGCGCTGCATGTACACTATATGGCCTACAGTATGTGGACATCCCTTAGTTATGGAATTCAGGTGTTTCAGCCACACTCATTACACATAGACAAACATTAGCAGTAGATTGGGCCATACAGGAGAGCTTGGAGATTTAAAACATGGCATAGGATGTCTCCTTTTCCATAAGTCACTTTGTAAATTTACTGCCCTGTAAGGCCTACCTGCTCAACTTGATGTTCTATTATTGCAAAAAGGAAGTATCCCTAAGCAACAACAGACCAGCTACAAAGCAGTAGCCCACACAAACTCACAGAGTGAGGCCACCAAGTGAATCATGAAGAATGTGAAAATCACCTATTTTATCACTCACTACAGTCTCAAACTGCCTTTGGAAGCATCATCAACAAAATATCTGTCTATCAAGAGCTTCATGAAATTGATTTCCATGGCCGACCAGCTGCATACAAGCCTAAGCTCACTGTTTGTGATGCCAAGCATCAACACTGGGCACTGGAGCAGTGGAAACATATTCTGTGGGATGATAACTCACACTTCGAAAAGGGTTTGGTGGACGCCAGATGGGACCTGCCTACCAGAATGCATAGTGCCTGTAGTAAAGTTATGTGGATAAGGAATAATGGTCTGTATGGTTTATAGGTTGTATATTGCTATAAACCTACATCTTTGTGTTTTTGTTGTTAGTCCTTTTGTCTCTGTTGCTTAGGTGAGGCAATGATAGTTGACTGTAGCATACTGTCTTCACTCTGCCAAGTAGCTAACTAGCTTCATGAACCCTTATCTGGTTGACAAGTCTAAACCTAAAACCTAAACCTGTATCAGGGTTTTCACAAAGTTTTCATAGGTTATAACTTATAGATTCATAGCTAGCTGATGTTATCAGTCTTTGTTTTTTTTTTCATTAATGTAACAATTGTAACTTCTCATATCTATTGCAGCCATTTCCTCTAATCAGTGTTGCAATATTATCATGTGAATAATGTGAGTACTCCTTCTGTATGTGTACGTTGCTGTTATACCTTTATACCAAAAAGTCATTACGCATCAGTCGTTGTGCTACATGGCCAGTTAGATGATGTACCACATAAGATTAATTTTACTTATATAAGCCACTTACAGTTTGGCCCAATAAAAGAGACTCTAATGTTATTTATATTGTTTGACATGGCGGTGGCATGTTAGTATGGGTTGCATGTGGATCAGACACAGCAGAACTGCTGGAGTTTTTAAACACTGTGGTTACTTTATTAACTGCAACAGTTAATAAAGAGACTGCAACGTTGTTGGTTCACCTTGCAGATAGCTCATCAGTTGCAACACAGTTTGTGTTGGCGGTCCTTTAGTGCTTAATCATCCTGTTAGCTGGATATTTTTGGTTGGTTGACTGTTCTCAGTCCAGCAGTGACACTAAGGTAAGGTGCCACCGTCATCTTGGTGTCACTACAGTTCTGAGAATGATCCAACTACATAAACTATCCTAGTTGCATTTCATACTCTGTTATGTTTGTCCCATGGTCTCCAATTACAATATTACAATTACAATAATACAGTCGTCCAGTTTACTTCTGTCAATAACTGTTTTTGTGTTTGTATTTCATTTCTGTGTCTTTCTGTTTGTGAGAGCCACCCTGTGTAAAAAATATGTGTGTGTAATCTCCTGAGCTGAACTGAGTTGAGCAAACGCTCTGAGCGAGTGTGTGTGTGAGGCATGCGGCAGTGGCGGCGGCGCTGCTTTGAGGCTGACGGCCCTTTGATCAGGTTCTGCGGCCTGTGCTGGGGGTGTCGAGCCTGTCAGCCGCTCTGATGGAACGATAGGCCTCCTCTCTCTCTTGGTCTCTTTCTCCGCTCCTCTCATTCAATGCTTCTCTTCATTGCTCACTGAAGGCCACATTATGGAGCAGAGAGGAGTGGGATATCCTGCGCTCCGACCCCTGAAGGTCGCAGGTCGAGGGGGAACAGACGAAAGATGAAAGAGTCTGTAATTATGGCCAAAACAAAAACTACCTTGTCCAGCAAACAACTATTTTTGGTGGGAAGCAAGGGGAAACAGGGGCAATTGAGATCAAGATGGTGGGTATTTTTTTATTTTTTTTTGGCTTGCTTGGGAAATGCAGAGCTTATCATGATTGGTGCCCGTCGTTGTGTGTGCCGGAAGCCAGGCTTCTGATTGGCAGAGGCCCGTCTGCTTATCTGATGGTGATTGGTCGAGGCCTGCGGGCACAGGAAGTGACAGTGCAGGTTCCCACAGACCCACCCTGTGAGAACGGGACCCAGTGAGTGTGTAGAACCACGAGGCCCTGTACCCACACCCACTGGTGCATTGGGAACAGAGAGACTGTGTGTGTGTCTCCACATGCCTGTGTGTTCGCATCTAGGGGTCATGAGCTGTCTGCCCCATGTCTGTCGGCCTCTCTGGGACGATGTTTGGGCGTGTGTTTGGTATGGGTGTGGATGTAGGGTGGAGTAATATGCTGAGGGAAGGTGGATATGGGTCAGGCTAGTGTAGCAGCAAGCTTTTTTTTTCGCATGACCTCTGTAGAAAAGACCATGTAGTGATGTAATGTGATATGTAATGTGAAAAATTACCAAGTTAGTCAACAAGGCATAATGCCCCTTTAGTTTTGTACTCATGCTAGTGGGCAGTTTTAGCTAATGAGTAATGGAAAAAGTTAGCATTGTGCAACCTAAAGATATCAGCAACACCTATGGGTCCAGATATCAGAGGGAAATAAATAAATAACTGGTCTAGACTTGTCATCTGTGAGAAAGACCATATTTTGGGAAAATGTAATAGTTTGGTGTTAATAAAATGCTGGCTAACAAATAAATCAATATCAGTGAAAAATACTGAATTGAATATCAGAGGGGAAAAAGGTATACAGATACACTACATATACAAATTTGCAAATATCCAGAGTCTGTATGCCCTGTCCCCTTTTCCTTAAAATATACGATAAATAAATGTAACTAGGAAACTGTGAATTAGAATTATCTACAAAAATGAATGACGAATGCTTAGACATGTTAGCTGTCAAAAGTTTGTGTCTTTAGTTTCACAATGCATGTGTGGCTAATGTAGCTTCGGGCCAGGTTTGCAACTCCCTTTTGTTAATTGAAGATAGCAGTATGTCATGCAGTGCCAGAAACGCACTAAGTTTTGGTGTGTCGAGAAAATAATTCGTGAGAAAATGTTCATGTGTTGATTTTCACTCTGTGAGACTCGGTGAGGCTTTTCTTTCCCTGATCGGCTGTCTTAATTTAGATAAAATAACATCACATGATTATCTGCCAAAACAGTTGCTTCTTACAGATGTACCTAATGCCAGAACAGGACAAATCAGCCTAAGGTTGATTTTTTGGAGCTATTTAATTTTAAAGGAAAGGTTCACATACGGATCATATGTGAGAATCTGATTTTGGGGCCTATGTCACGCTGCTCCTGAGGGAGTTTTTTTCTCCTCAGTGAGGGGAGAAAGAGGTAGTGAAGCGCGTGAGGAGATGGCATGGTGTCTCGAACGGAAGCACATTTCAACTGTTCCGCCCTCAACATCACACTCTGAAGCTGACACAGGCCAAGGGTGGTTTTTCAGTTAGAAGAGCTGTTGTTTTTCCTTGAATCTGGGCCGTCTCCCTGCTGCTTGATATAGTATTTTTGCGATTTTAACTGGAACTGACCTTTTTACAGCTTGGTTAAACATGATTGCAGCTTGATTTCATTTCTCTGAAAAATTCAGAAAGCAAATGGCAAAGCATGAGCAATTCACAGAAACGTTGGCAATCTTTGTTCAAATCAAAAACACAGTTTTAGTGTGATTTTGTTATCTGAGTGTTTGGTATGGTGGTGCTATAGAGGTTATAAAACAGTTTTTTTTATACATATATAATTTTAAAAAAATTTGTGGATGGTATATTGTTGCTTGAAAAAAACAACAACTTGGAACTCTCTTATTTAGATTTTGTTTTTTCAGTTGCATACGCCAGCTATTCTTCATATTGTGTGAACATTTCATGATGTATTGAACAATAGAAATTATTTGGAAGTAATACTTGAAAATAACGTGGAATAAAATCACTTTTTTGGAGAGACAGAGACAAGAATAAATGAATGACCAGGCAAGTGGATTTCTGGACCAAAGGGAAGTGGACTGGCAAAAACATTGGAGAGTCTAGTGTCAAAACGATATGGAATTGCCACCCTTCTTTTGCAGCTATAACAGCCATCACTCTTCTGGGAAGCCTTTCTCCAAGAGTTTAGAGTGTGTCTCTGGAAATTTCATGATTCATTATGCCTCAGAACACATTTCCACTGCTCCAGAGTCCAGTGGTGGCATGCTTTACACCACACCCTTCGACATTTGGCATTGTGCTTGGTGATGCAAGGATGCAGTTGCTCGGCCATTAAAACCCATGACATAAAGCTCCCAATGCACCCTTTTGTCCTGATATTACAGCCAGAGGAGGTTTGGAACTCAATTTGGAGTTTAGTTATTACGTCAGCAGAGCTTTGGCGACTTTTATGCACTAATTGCTTCAGGACTAGTTTATATGTCTGAGTTACTGTAGTTCCTAAACAGTTCCATATTTCAGTAATACCACTCAGAGTTGATTTTGGAATATCTAAATTTCACATTTTGTAATATATTAAATTTCACATACTACATACTATTACAGTATCATGCTTGAATTTAGTAAACCTTTAAAACAACCATTTTATTCATAAATGTTTAAATGGCAAATTACCTGTGGCAGTGGGGCTGTATTAAACACCTGAATTCAATGATTAAGAGGTGTGTCTCAATACTTTTTTACTAATTTTACAATACTACTTGTCCATGCACTGAATAATTAATGGATAATCTAACAGTTGTTGTCAAGGTGTGGCTGCAGGAGCACACCTGATTCATCCTGCTTAAGTGGCTTCAACAAATGATCTTTAACAAATGATTTTGTGTTTCTGCATTACTTGCATAAAACTGTAATTTGTGTCTGTATCAAAACTGATCTAAAGACAAGCTTCAGTCATGAATCCCTCCCTTGTTCTTTTAAGCCACACAAAGCCATAATATGACAACGGAAGTAGCCCTAGTTCTTCACACATTGAAAGAAAACTCTAATGATACTACACAGAACAGATGTTTAACGCACAAAAACAGATGTCACCAGTCCAGTCTTATCCTCAAAGGGCTGTTGCGTTTTATTCTAAATGATCAACTGTAAATAACAAACTGTTATTATGTAGACACAATAGAAAACATTAACTGCAGAGCTTTGCAGACCCCTGGTCAAATTACATAGTTGAAGTGCACTACATGACTATATGTACAGTTTTACAGAGTCTAGTGCTGGTTGGCTGTAGTCTTCAGGTTTTAAGAAAGTAGTGTGCAAGGGTTACAGATTGCAGATCAAGTTTCAGACCAGTCAGGGTATATCAAACATGTTTGATTCCGCTGGTGTAGACCGGTCAACTTAATCTGAACAGGCTTCTCCAACAGCCAATGAAAACTGAGAGCACAAACAAAAAAAATGGGTGAAATTAAATAAAATGACTCAACATTGGAAACATTTGTATTTTACAAATACATGTAATTTGACCAGGGTTGCCGAGACTTTTGCATACAACTCTACTGCACATGAATAAGTTTTATTGTTTATTTTCAAAACAAGAAATAAATATATCTGCATTGCTTAGAAGACACATAAGCACAAACATAATGTATTGTTTAAAGTTACCTTCCAGGTCTTTATTTATTTAATTATTTTCCTACTATTCCACCACATGGCTTAACTCGACTCCACTTAACTTGCTTTTGGTACCAGCTACTTAATTTTCCACATCAGATATAGTTTCCCATCAATGTAGCTTTTCATCATAATGCCATGACATGAAAGAGACAGATTTTGCTTAAAAGAGGTAGCAGCAAAAGAAAATGCAGTAAAAAAAAAAAAAAAAAAAAAACAGGAGCAAGAGGGTACACTAACATGGTAGCAAGTGTTAGCATATGTATCCAGGGTGGAAAAGTAGTTTCTCGCTTTTGGCAATTCTCATCAGTGGTCTGCAGTGTTTTTACAACATCTTTTGGTACCGATTCAGCTTCCTTGGAACTCTAATACAGTACTATAAATTGGACCAGGTACCAAATTTTGCCTAATGGAATTCCAAAAAGCAGGTACAGTTAAGTTGTTTGGCTATTTATTGGTGCTTTCCCTGGGGCCCCACAGGACCATGATCCGCCCCATTCTAGGACATGCTACACTTTCACTTTTATATTTAATAATCTACGTTCAGCGATCTATAATCTTCCTTTAGCAAAGATCATTATAAGACTCAGTTGTATCTTATGTTTCCTTTTTAGGGCAGCTTTGATGAGAGTTATGGAGGGTTATGCAGTTATGAAGGTATTTGTACATACATTATGCTGGTATGTTCTGTTTTGGCTATGTGTGGGCAGAAGGTGATGTCTTGACCCTGGCTGGCCCACGCTAGCCTTACGTTGGCCCAGTGCTGGTCCTGCGTGGGCTTGCTGATTTAGGGTGGATGGAGCACTCCCCTATGGGTGATGAATGGCAGTAAGGTGAAGGGAGAAAGAGTGAGAGAGTGAAAGGAGAGAGGGTCTCTGACCACCCAGGCCTGTCTTTACGAGCACTGGAGGGAGTAGGCCTGAGGCGCTGTGTAAGCTACTCAGATTCCTTTGGGAGATTCACGATCAACCCTGGAGGAATGCAGCAAGGCCACGTGCCATAGCACACTGTCAGACATGGAAAGAGGCCCTGATCTCTGTGTGTGTATGAGTGTACGAGTATGGGGTAAGGCAATGTATGCTGTAGGTCCAAGAATATTCAGCACGATTTCTTAGCAAGCTTCTTTAGGGTGCACCCAGTGGTGACACAGATGCTTAGTTGCGACCAACTTGTATACCAATGGTCACCAACACCGGTCCTAGATATCTGCCTTCAGGCAAGGTGCAGTTACAGCCCTAATCTGTCACTCCTGCTTCAGATAATTAACTTCTTCAGAAGTTTATACTGCTGTTTAATGCCCCTGTGTATATTGTGGCTACTGCTCTTGTGCAGGTCTACATAACAAGGGGCCTCAGTTTGAGATACAGCTTAAAACTAAATTTCGCAGGAAAATTGTTGTATGGAAAAACATTTCCAGTATTATAAGACACATCGGAGTCGCCACACTAGAACCTAAAGGCAGTCACTCAATAAACAGAGCAAATAGAATTTGTTGCAGCGAAGGGCCCAAACATCAAGCTCATTTGAACTGTAGCTTTATATGTTTTTGAGTTAAAGGGTTTATGAGGTAAAAAAAAGACTAAGCTAGTAACATTACCTAAAGTGCTTGTTTATCCCAAAGATCTTCAATTGACTGCTTTCCACAGTGCCAATTTCTAGCCATTACATCTTTTATGGCTTTTTGTAGTCTTAATCTGAGTTGTAAATAATGCAACAATAGCAAATAGCTGAGGCATCATCGTTATGTGTAATTGTCAGTGTAATTAAAAGTTAGGAATTTTCAGATGTAGGAATTTTTCAAAGTTCCTGTATAATGCAAATAACAAGATTTAAACAAAGTCAGAGTGCTGTCTGTATGGTTTACAGCACAAAAATAGCTTTAATTACATTTAATTATGTATATTTATAATAACATTTACCATTCAAAACCTCCAGTAAATCTGCATAAGATTTTTCATGTGATGTTAATCATATTAAACTAGTGAGAAATCTGAAAAAATGCATGTGCCTTTTCACTATAAATGTATTGTAAGAAATGCTTTTTAGACCAAAAGCTTATTTCAGAATTATTGTGAAATCATTTCTCAGACATCAGGCAGCATATTCAATACAATGTCACAATTTGTAAGGTTGATTTTAGAGACACTAGGGCTTTAGGGCTCTGATTTCTATTGGCAACTCAATAGTGATGTAACAATCCATCGATCTGTATCGACGCATCGACCCAAACAGCAAACGATCCGGTGCATCGAAGTTGAGTGGGTGTCGAAACATTTCAGTTTTCTAAAAAATAACGGACAGACAGACAAGACCTTTGCCGTATGCAAAGAATGTAAGTGTGAATTAAGGTACTCAGGTAACACCACAAACTTGTTAGTTCACCTAAAACGGTGGAATGGTGTTTTTGAAGCCGATGGCTTGAACACAAGAGAGACTCTTGCACCTGCATTGTTATTGCCCACAGTTTTTTCTCAAAATTTGAGTCGCACTTCCAAAAGAGCGATGCATATTAAGTCTGCCATCTCTTATTTCATTTGCAAGGATATGCGGCACTACAGTGTAGTAGAAAATGAAGGCTTTTGTGAACTTCTGCACACGCTTGAGCCGAAATACAACATTCCCGCTCAACAACACTGCATACCTAAACTGTATCAAGAAGCACAGGATGACAGTAAACGCGAGCTAATGGGTGCGGGGCGAGTCGCAATCACAACAGATGGCTGGACGTCGTATACAACCAAAGCGTATGTGACCATAACTTGTCATTTCATTGATGCTGACTGGCAAATGAAGAATTACGTTCTTCAAACACGCATTTTGAACAACACATACAGGAGTAAATACTGGGGCAGTGCTGAGAGAAGCATGTGGCGAGTGGAATATACAAGACAAAAAACCTGCTCTTGTGACCGTGAACGTGTCCATATCCGGACAAGAGGCAAGTCTGTCTCCGCACATTAAATGCTTTGTGCATACCATTAACCTAGCAACACAGAAAGGCCTGAAATGTGCCGGTGCAGTGTTAACTGCACTTGTTTACAGTATCTATTTACTGTTACGTCATTTTCTGCTAATGACTGCTATATTTGAGATTTAACAATAAAATGGTCAAATTACAATTTGTCTGCATTTGTGAGTTCATAGAAACATAAGAGATGTGTGTGGAATCAAATCATATCGAAACAAACGAGTTTTAAACCGAATCGCATTGTTTCAAAGTATCGAAAATGATCATATCGTTGGCTAAAAGAATCGATGCAAGATCGTATCGTGATGAATCTTGTGATTTACACCCCTACAACTCAAATAGAATCAAAATCAAAACGTTTATTTGTCATATACCTGGTCATGCGTCGTACATGTAGCACTGAAATGCTTCCAACATCAGTACCTGATACTCATGCTCTTACACCTGAAGGCAAACAAAACCTCACAGCAATGTTCCAGCATTTAGTGTAAAGCCTTCTTGGAAGAGCAGAGGTAGAGTAATCTCCCTGTTAATACTCTTGATTTCTGTGAGCAGTGAGCAGGTGTGTCCAAACTTTGCAACATGTACGGTGTATGAGTACTTGGTGAGTATATCGTCTGTGCATGCATGTACAGTGTGTGTGTGTGTTTGTGTGTGTGTGTACTAGACCTCCTCACCTGATGGCTGATTTTTGATAAACTAGCAGAACCTCCCTAGCTGTCTAAGTGGAAGAGGGAGGCCCCCAGAGCCCACCTGAGAGATATATAAACTAGTGACAAGAAAGGAAAACAAGCAAAGCAGATAGAAATTAAATTCTAGTGCTTTATTACCGCAGGGGATTTATGAGAACGTGCTTTTAAGTGTTCATGTTGAAGCTGTAAAACTGCAAGCTTTTTATGGAGGGAGTTGATCCAGAAGGGCTGAGCACGAGTATCAAACCAAAACAGGAAAAGAAGTTGGAGTGACTTAAAGCAGGGAGTGCTCAGATGTCACTACACAGCTGTGTTAAACTTTCTTTCTTTTATCTACTCTCTCTCTCTCTCTCTCTCCCATCCCCTCTCTCGTTCATCTTTGTTTTTCTCTATCGATATTTCCATTTCTTATCCATCCATCCATCCATCCATCTATCCATCCATTCATCCATCCATCTCTTTTGCCTTCTTGTTTCTCTGTCTCCTCTGTATGCCTACGCACCATTTCTCTAGGTGTACGTATCGTTTCTTCCTTCTTCTTTCGCTCTGTCATTTTTTTCTTATTTCTTTCACTCTCTGTTCTTTTCCTTCTTACTTTCTGTTCTTTCTCACGATGTGCTCTTTATTTCCCACTCACTCTCTGCTTTTTTCTATCCATTACTATTTCACTCCTTAGTTTTTTCATTCTTTTCATTCTTTCACTCACTTTCTGTCTGTATATAACTATACCGACTACATTGTGTCAAAGGAGTGGTCATTTTATAGCTGGCTCTGTAGCACTGCAGTCCCCACGTGCCACACCTCTGGTCAGGGAGTTTTGTGTGCAAGTGCTAAACACATCTGACAAACCGCAGCTTTACCTGAAACTTTTCTTCCTTTGTTTTCCGAGGGGAGTAAAAGTGTTCTGTCACCAGCATTGCGAAAGAGGGGAAGTTACTATTACTTTGGTGTACCAGTGCAACACACACTCAAATACAGAATTAACTCTGTGTGCAAGGCCATACTAAGGATCAAACAATGTGCATTTTGGGCCATTAGGGGATCAAACGAGGTGCATTTTACAGAAAAGTGGCGTACATCACACAGGGGCTAAACTAACAGTCAAATATGTGTATTACGCCATATACCAATGATTTGTTAGGGAAAAAACTCCATAATGTAACTTTTTTCTTTATTTAATTGCTTTCTTATGCTTTTAGTCTTCCATTAACTGCTATTAGTTCTCTTTAAACCCCAGTTGCTTTTTTATTTATCATGTAACTATTTATTTAGCCATTTAATTTCTGGACTAAATCAGTCAAGTTACATTGAGCCTGCAGCCTAAACTGAGCAGCAAAGAATGTTCAGTGAGCTGGACACATTGTCAATGCTCCAAATATAAAATAAGTTGTGTGGGCATCTCCCATCCTCATAGCTAGTTACAGCCAAGTATGATTCCAAAATGATGCTGAAAATTATGTGCAAATTATGTGCAAACCCCCACTGTGTACCATATCTCACCACACCTATTCTTTTTTTGCACCATTCTTTTGTTGTTTGTTTGTTGTTTCATGCCAGAACTCTTTAACAATATTAACATCAGTGCTGCTGCCGTGTAGTACTGTTGGCACTCCTTGTCAGTGGGTTTGGGTTCTCACTAACTCATTTCCAAACCACTTGAGACAGTGAGTAAAAGCCAACTGACCTGACAAAGACAAGATATTGAATGTTTCACCTAATCAGCTTCATTTTTTTTTTCCGTAGGGATTTCTATACCTTGATATAAAGTCACTTAGCATCAAAGGGCAGAAATGTCTTAAGCCATGAAAGGGGTAGCATTTCCATGTAGCTGAACACGACAAATTCAGGCAGTTTCATAGCTGCAGTGCACTATCGTCCAAACAGCCGGCCATTTAGCGACGATGTACCAATGCTTAAGCAAACTGCCTAAAAAGTCTTGTAGCTCTGGCGGAGCACTGCCCATACATGCAGCCAAACACCGGTACAGGCAGTACCACAGCTGTGTTGTAGCTTCATCCAAATAGTCTGTCTGCAAAGCCGCATACATGCGATTCTCTGTCACTCAAGTGGCCAATCCAGGCAGCTTCATGGCCGTGATACACTGTTACTCGAGCAGCCAGTCTAGGCAGCTAAATAGCACTAATATGTAGCATATGTAGCATTTTCTCCCCTTCTTTCAAAGATGAAAGCCCTGTTCTGTTCATGAAAAGTTTTGTTCATCTGATGGTGACAGTTTTAGTTGTCTACCAAGTCTTAGGTGGTTGTAAGAAGTCCCATTTTCTCTGTAGCTTTTCATTTTTTTGTCCAGTTTTGGAAACTGGATTTTAGATCTGGATTGTTTTATATGTATTCTCTTTAGAATAACCTCTGTGAATAGTGAATAACTTGTACATAATGGTAATTTTGACTAGATGTTAAATACATGAAAGAAAATTTTTGGATTTCTCACTGCCCGGCACTTTTTTTATAAAATATTCAGAAGTACTAACAAAGTTTAGGCTTAAACATGGCAGCTGCTGTTGTGCTTCAGTCATGTTTTGTAGATAAAAGAATTGCCTATTTAAAAGCACATTTCAAAGACTATTTGTAATTATTTACGTAGTACACATCATTCGAGGGCTAGTGCATGTTGATTTAGGCATGTATAATACTGATAATTAGTTTGTTTGCTAAATTGGCTTTGTATCTCTATTACAGACTCTACAGAAACCATCTTTAGTATAGCACTTCTTCAATAATTGACAACATTTGATTTAAATCAAGTGTGGGTTACTCTGTTCTGAAAGACCGGATATGTGCACACTTTGGTGCTTTCAATGTTTGAGGACAGAGGATCAAGATTAGCATGGTAGGTAAGAGCAGGGAATTCACCAAACTGTGTTGGACTCAAGCCATCAGTTCCCCACCCCTGTTGTGAAATTTATTTTTTTCTCAGCTCTCTTTGAACACTTTATGAACTGATGAGAAATCTTCAAACCAGAGGTAATCCATTCATCAGCTATTCTTAAGTTGAACATTGATTATAAGGCCCTCCCAGGTCGCTTCAAAGGAACAGAACCATGTTGCAATTTCATTTTGGGCTTAGCCAGAACCTGTTCTGGCTGGGTTTGGCTAAGCTCGCCCCACACTGCGAAAACCATGTAAGGAGCAGCAGTTGTGTTGCTATCTGCATCTATCTACAGGAATTTATGAACTCGCGGTGACTTTGCAAGGCATCTGCACAATCAGAGTTCCCCTGCTAACCCAGATAAATTACACTTGGAGATTTACATCAGTGAAAGCTGCGTTAAGACACAGCGCTACATTTCCTGATTGACACACTGATAAAGTGAGAGATCCACACATAAGGTGAAAGGTACAGCATGTTTTATGCAATTTCTACAAAAAGTGAATATAGCAGTCTTTCAGAGATCAGAGACGAACACCTTCCTTGAACCCACATAACATAGACATAAACATGCCATCGATATGTTATGGCAGATAGAATAAAGGGTCATGAGTTGTCATGCTACCATTATTGTTGGCTGCCATGACTAATGCCATAATGTTGAATCCCATGAAACCTTAAGGCACATGTCCGTTTTTCATATACCTAGAATTTATGTATATGACGTCAAGCACCATGAACTCTCTCAGGACAGTAAACAGTAATGGGTACAATTTAAGAGAGCATGTGGCATCTGCTATTACAGGTTTGTCATGGTTATGTTAATTATTGTAATTGTTAGCTTTGTGTATGGATAAGCAAGAAAAACCTTCAGATAATATTTTCGAATGGTTCACTAATACGGCGCAGGCATGGACATATTCTTTAACATAAGTTGCAATCCCATTTACTGCCACTATATCTCAGTTTGCACACGAAATAACGTTCGTTAAGACTCTTAACAGACTGTAGTTTTAGCGGGCCTTAATACAGGCTATACATAAGCACTAAAGACTTTCCAGAAAGAAAGATGACTAGCTAAACCACTATCTCTTCAGGATATCCCTTTTCTCCTGTAAATCCCAACCAACGTCTATTCATTTTGACATCATTGTGAATCATACTGTCTTGTCTCATTGCATAAGATCCTCTAAATATATACTCTCTAACCTCACCGCTAACATCATCTTTCATGTTTCATAATCTGTTATCGCTGCTGGTGGGTCAGCCGTTAAGGAATACTCTGTGGTTTGTCAGAAAGATCGCCTAAATGCCCCTTTTGACCTGTGAAGGCTGTGCTTTGCTCTCTTTCTTTAACTTCATGTCAGTTTTCTCCCTGCTTGAAGAATGTAAGAAATTTAAGTTGAATGCAGTAGATTATATTAGATTTAAACCTGAACATAATCTTAAAGTCAAAATTAAGTATAATCCTAAACCTGTTCCTAGCAGCAGTGTCACCAGCATGTGATATCAGTATCATGTATGACCCTTGTTTAAATATAATGTGGTATAATTACATGTAAGTGCATATTAATTGGTTATTAGAGTAATTTTGTGTCGTATGTTAATAATGGTCCTACTTTTTATATTGGCAGGTTGGAGTCTGCATGTCCAACTTTTTGTTGTTTGTTTCAACCTCAAGCACTGACAAAAACATGGCAGAATGTCTACATGGTGGGCTTCAAATCCAAATTATAAAAAAATATTGCCTGTAGCTGTGAGGTATACAGTAGGTTAGCTGTGCCTTTACTTACAGTTTTACTTACTTATCTTCTTTATTATGTATTAATGCATTAATGTTGCTGTGGGAAAGTAAAGTGTTGCAATTCTTCACAGACACTGGGGGGCCTTCAGACAGCCAGGACACACCAAATCAAGCATATAGCATATGTACCGCCTCCATGAAACTGCAAGTCTGTACTATCCAATATGCAATACTAGGACAGTTTGTGCAATCTTATATGTGTTGGATGTGGTCTGCTGAAGACAGGCTCTGGTCAAATGTTGCAACTGCAATTGCTGTCCTCTTTTAAATGATAAACCCTATGATGCCATCTTCCTTCTTTAACCCTTTTTAGTGCTGTCATGTATACTAGTTAATAATAATATTAAAATTTAACAATTAGTTACAATTATGTCCAGCTTACATTCTCTATTGACAGGCTTTTGACTGTGTCACCCTTTTCTGTTAATTTTGATGTCAAAGTATGGTTGGGTGTGAAAGTATGTTTTTGTTTTTTTAACAGCATGAAAAATATATCTACTTCATAAAGTTCTGATAATCATAAAATGTCTTCTTTTTACCTACAGTCACAGATATGGTATTTAATCAAGTTTATTAATTTCATTCTGGCAGCAGCTTGAATTATGTTGTGCCATAATTCAGTTGGATGGTGTAGAAAAAAGAAGAATCCTTGTTAAAATGTCCAACTGTAGCTCAGTGCATAAACCTCATTGTAAAATATTCAGACAATTTGTATTAAAAGTCCTTAACAAAAATACTAGCAGCAGCTACAAGGCTGGAGTCAGCTTCATATTTGTCAAACTTTTCCATTCCACCTTAAAAGTTGTGGCAGTTATCATGTCTGTTATAATATATGGTTTTATTTGTCGTGAACTGCTGCATCATCTAAGGTGTAACAGAAAGATTCTAACAAAAAGCTAAATGCCAGCACCACAATGTAACTGCTGCACCATTTAATACTGACTCACTATGCTGGACTGCTGTGATATGAGGAGGCTAGGTGGAGCCATATTGTGAGAAGATTGAGAAGGCTAATTTTGACAAATGCAGGCTCATCCGTATGACAATGGTGGAAAACCCATGCAAATTTGAAACGCGCTTCACCGCTAAAGGTTACACACTGTTCCTTAAAGTGTTAATCAGTGACAAATTAAGTGAATGTTTGTTCTTAAACCTAGCATAACAAGGGTTTTGGTCAGGATTTTGCTCCTGTTGAAATATTGCTTTGTGTTTTTTTTTCTTTGTAGTGTTTTAAAGGGCTTCTATTGTTGCTCTTTGTAAGTTTTTCTGGTTTTCTGGAAGGTTGTGGCTTAACCACTGTTGTCCAATTTGGACTTAGACTTGTTTGATCATTACGTTTTATAAAGGTAATTAAAAATTTACAGCTTGCAGAGAAATGTGCTGCTCTTATCGGTACTTCTCTGGGTTATACATTGCATGCATGCTGGAGAAGTTGGTTTGAGCTGCATTTCCACAGTCTGTCAAATATTTAAGACAGTTAAATGCTTACTGCAAAGCTGAATGGCGCATGGTGGTCTGGCAGTATACAGACACGTGCAAACACAGATGTAGACACACACATTCACCATGGCTGCATTGGGCAGTGTTGTAAAATCACTGTGATCAGGGATGACAGAGCGTAGAGTCTTATTCTCCACTCTCTCACAGGCTTAAGAGTTGACTGTGTGTGTGTGTGTGTGTGTGTGTGTGTGTGTGTATGCGTGTGTGTGTTCGAGAGTGGTTGTTACGGATAAGATGAAAACAAGCAAGCAAGATGCTACACTTTACTGCATTAAAGGGGAATTCCACCTTTTTTTTATTCTCTATTATTCAGTATAATATCTTGTATGAATCATGTATGAAGTCATTTGTAGATTTTTGATGTGAAATGGTTCATTGTAGAGAAATTTACTGACTTTTCTGCAGTGGTGGTGATCAGAACCTGGGCCCTGGCTTCCACAGTGCAAATATAGCCAATTTAAGCCTATATGTAATGTCGATAGGGGTGAAATTAATTTTTCTGGGCTACTGTTTTGCCTGACAGCTAGAGATGGGCAATTTTTTTTTTTTTGGACACCTGATAAACACCTGAATACATAAATAAAAATGCTATCAAAACTATAAATGCAGTAATATGTATCCAAAATTTTGGAAAACAAAGATTATTGTTGTGCTCCATACAACATGAGCTAAACAGACAAAAATGAGTCACTTTGTGTGTTTATGGTGAGAGTAACTTCAAGTCCTTGCGTATGGCATTGCATGAGGGTGATGGGGCTATAAATACCTGTGAGGTGCGAGTGACGGTAATCATAGATTGAGAAGGGGTGATACAGTGCAGTGTATGTCTCGTCCCATGTGTAGAAAATGACTCCAAAGCAGATGTTAATGACTGGCAAAAAGTGATTTCCTTCCGGTTTGCCAAAGGCCATAATGTAAAGGAAGAAGCTGAATTAACAGATGTTTGAATGTGTACAGTCATACAGGTCAAGTGGAAATTCCTTAGAAAATTTTACTCAGAATTGTGCCCGGGAACGCGTCCACCAAATCTGGCTCAACTGCACATTTTCAATACGCTATTAAGAAACACAAAATCTGAGCATCTTTAAGGCCTCTTCAGTGGTACAACTATATACACATTTGAGTTTGCAACCCAGTGATGCCATAGTCATCTATAACTGGGAGGCGAAGAGCAGGAATTGTCTGGTGGGTTTGTGTGATGGAAAGTGAAGAACTTCACTCCAGAACGGAACATTTCACATTAAACCACTCTGACTTTGTTTACATCTTAACCATTTAATTATGCAGACATTTTGAAAATTGGTGAAATTTTCCTTTAAGAGATGCAAGCGTGGGTGTGAGTAGTAATATCTTCTCTTTGGGCCGATCACCATGGATTTAGTCTTGGCTTTTGGCAGGAAGGACTGCAGCAAAGACACACTCCTGACAGAATAATCGCCCCAAGGCTTAACTTACACACACACGCACATACATACACACAAGAACAATGCACACACTTCCTCTGATCTCATCGAAGTAAAAAAATAAATAAACATATGGACTCACATTAACACAGTTAATGCAGATTTAAACTCAGACTGAGACACATGAAGGTAAAAGCTTGATAAAACACAGTTGAGCGGTTGGGCGTGTATGCATGTGTGCTTCGAGCGCTCATGGAGATAATCTAAGCGAGGTTTACGTGAGATTTTTTCGCCACACTTTAATACGTAGTGAAAGAGAAGATTCGGGGGGTCAGTGTTAATCTCTACACGTTACTTCATCCCCCCCCATCCTCTCTTTTCTTCTGTCCTGCCATCCTCGCTCGCTCTGCCCAGATTACCCAGCCTCGGTGCGGACCTGAATCTGACATATGCTAATGAGCAGCACACACACAGCCAAGATCAAAAGATGGAGATATTTATACTCTGAGAGGGAGAGAGAGAGAGAGAGAGAGAGAGAGAGAGAGAGAGAGAGAGAGAGAGAGAGAGAGTTCGAGTTTAATGTAAGTGGATGACTCGCCTACAGTAGGACAGCTTACAGTGAGCATGTGCTGGGCTGATTCCATGCTGGATTACTCTGTTAGATCATCTCTCACTGTCAGACATGCACATACACTTGACTATTTCATGTTGGATCATCTCTAACACACACACACACACACACACACACACACATGGATCTTCTATTCTGAAGCATGTCATTTACAAACACACAAATACACACACACACACTCATTAATGTGGCGTTATGACATTATGACAGTACATGGGTGACAACAGATCAAATGTTCCGCAGTTTTCACTGTATCTGTGAAAAGGCAGCAAATGCAGCACATTGCATGATGTCGGGCAAGAAACGTCAAATTTAGCCACATTACAGTAGTTCAATAAATCGGATGTCTGGGCATTTCTGGTCATGCTGTTTTAAACTGATTTTGTTTCATTTTGTTTGTGGGTATGTTGAAACTGCAAAACTGGCTGAGAGAGACATTGGCAAGAAACTGTTTTTTCTAGCCAATAGGCTGAGACACTTTACACCATGAGGCCAACCAGCCAAAAACTACATTGCGGATAAGCAGCCGTCCTGGGCACACCAGTCAAGATATTTTTCACTAAGGACTAAGGAATCTTTCCGAACACATGTCCTGGGAGACTTTCCACCATGGATAAGAAGTCTGTATAAGACTTTACTGCTGCTCACGACCCAAGGACTTTACACTATGGCTTAGGAGTCTCTCTGGGGCCACCAAGACTTTACAGTGCAGCATGTGGCATGTCTTGGTTGAAACTGCCTGAGAGAATATCCTAAGAGACAGATTTCTCTAACCTGCTAGCTAAAAGACTTCACACAGAAGCTAAGAAGTTTTCTTGTGGCCATTAGGCTCAGAGACCTTAAGTAATAGATAAATAGTGTTCCAGAGACTGCTATCTGAGAAACTTTGCATTGAGTCTAAGAAGTTTTACTTGGCCTGTTATCTGGGAGACTTTACACTTCAGCTCTAGAGTCTTCCTTGGTTTATCTGCTGAAAGACTTTACACTGCGGAAAAAGTTGTTTCTTAGGGCTTGCTGGTTGAGAGATCTTCCCCTCCTACTAGAGAATTTTCCCGGAGCCAGTTGTGTAGAGATTTTCCCCTGAATCTAAAGAGCTTTCCCAGCCTGCCAGCCAATAGACTTTACAACTATAGCCCCACTGCCAAAGAGGCTTTCCACTGGATCCACAAGCTGAGAAACTTTAACCCTTTTAAGGAGTTTTTCCAGACCTGCTGACACAGAGGCTTCCCTTGTGGCTATGCCTCCTGAAATACTTTACATCACAGCTAAGGAGTAATCTCAGGCCTATTGACTGAGTGACTTTACACTGCAGCTAAGGAGTTTCTTGACCTTTCCAGCAGAGAGACTTTAAAGGCTAAGGGGTTTTTTAGGCCCCTCAAATGAAAGATCTTATGTATTTGCTAAATAGTGTTCCTGAGCCTCACATCCTAAAAACTGTACACTGTGAATGTGGAGTCTTTCTGGGTCCACCACCTGTTTTGTGACTTTACACAACTGCGAAGTGATTTCTCCACCTTGGCTAGGGAGTCTTCCCTGCAGTTGTAAAGTAATGGTGCCTGCTGAGAGACATAACATCATGGCTCAATAGTCTTGCTTAGCCCACTATCTGAGAGACATTACAATGTAGCTACAAGGTCTTCCACTGGCTGTTTTCTGGTTGTTTCAGCAAAAGCCTTACTAATCTCCAGAACTCTGCAGCCACAGTCCTTACGAGAACTGAATAATTTGTTCATATCAGCCCAGTCTTATTGGCATTGCACTGGTTGCCAGTTAAATTCCACATTAAGTATAAAATTCTTCTTCTGACATATAAAGCTCCAAATGGCCTCCCTCCTCAGTACCTCAGGGAAGTTATCTCTTACTATGAACAGACATGTGAACTCAGATTGCAAGGTGCAGGCTCACTATAAGTGCCTAGAATTCATAAAGTTATATCAGGGGGTAGAGCCTTTTCATACAAAGCCTTCCAGTTAGTTTTTGGGACTCAGGCACAGCCCCAATCTTTAAGTCTAGTCCTAAAATTTACATGTTAAATCGAGCATTTGGTAATTAGATTCCCTGCTAACAGCTAACGCCATATACTGCTCTCAGTCCTTCTGTCAGAGCTAATTGGCTGTGTGTTTTTCTTTGATCAAGCTGACTTATTGCCCAAATCTCGGAAGTCTGCTGCGAAGCTACTGCCCATCTTGTGCGCTCTGATGCTCTGATTGCTTTACCTGCCTCAGCTGGCTTTTTGCTGATCAGTTTGCCTACTACGAAGCTTCTCCTTGTCTTGTGCCTGGGTGTGGAATTCACCTGCATCACACCCCCCATCCGACAATCATGCTATTTAATCTGACGAGCCAGCTTTAATCACAGACAAATCTGACATTTCTTTCCTTGCCTCATAAACACTCACACTTCTCTTATTATTACCATATATTTATAAACTCTGATCCTTTTTTGTGTTTGTTTCTATCCGGGGTCAACCTTAGGAGGATGGGTTCCCCCTTTTAGTCTTGATTCCTCTCAAGGTTTCTTCCTCCTGCCCTGCCAGGAGTTTTCCCTTGCCACTGTCGCCTTGTTTGCTGGCGGCTTGGACCCAACTGAAAACATCTGTTGTAAAAAACACTGTATAAATAAATTAGACTTGAATTGATACCGCAACCAAGGGGTTTTCCTGAGTCTGCCAGTCAAGAAACTGTACCCTGTGGTCTATGGAATTTTGCAGCTTGTTGGAAAATCAATAAAATGGCACAGTTAACTTGTTTGACAAAAATTATATTACATTAAAGATTGGTCAAGATGTTTAAAAACATAATCATAAGCTCTTTTGCATATTTCAGCCTTTCTGTAATATTAGTATTGCAAAAAAACAATTATCACATCATGTCTAACAATGTATACATTGTGCAGCCTTATTTTCCCACTTAAATTTCTTATACTGTATTGTCTCTTACCTCCACTAGGGTGAATCTAACATTTTGAACCATGTCATACACACACACACACACACACACACACAAGATGGCTATTCCATATTAAATCCTTGCGCACAGATCCACTCTTGATGATATCCGGCCCCTCGCCACTCTTCAATATCAGCAAGGCCTATCTCTCTCAGCCGTGTGAGAGGGGACTCATGTTTATGAGACCGCTAACCTGTAACCAGAGACACTCTCACTCTCTCTCTGTCTGTGTGTGGTGTTACAGGCTTTTACAGGTGCCCTGATTAGATTTGCTGGGCCATTTGAATGTGCTGAGTGCAGTGGGCCTCCTCCTGTTTGTGCGTGATAAGGGCCGGAGACTAGCGTTAGCCACTGCCGCCCGCTAATGGCCTCTTGCAACCAGACAACAGGTGTATATGCAGCCACGGCCATTTTCACTGATGCAGCCTCTGAGACCCAGGCTGTATCAACTGACCTTGATTAATAAACTCAGAGTGGGGGGTTGAGTGAAGGGTAGTAATTGGAGAAAGAAAAAGAGAGAGCACAGCACTGACTTCACGTTAGGAGGTAACTCGAGCATGTTGTACAGTGATTTTCACAGGTAATCATCTAAGATCTGGTGTTGGTGATGACCTGCAGCGATTAGTCAACAAAGTCCATTAGTCTTCAACAGTGCTGAATATCAAACAAGCCAGGGTGCTGTACACAGCAGGACGTGTTGGGAATATGGTTTCTACTTTAAAAGTTGCAAGGAAAATTTGGATTTAGGAGAATTTGAAAAAAAATTTTGGATTTTCAATTATATGCTTATATATGCTATACTTTTCATGTTTTTTATTAAGCACATTAAGTAACATCCACAGGCTAAGATGTCCACATCCCTGGACAGGTCAGGAAAAGTAAGTGAACCACTGAATTTAACAAACCTGCAGATCTGCGTTTTGCAGCAACTCACACCTACCAAATGTTTCTGCAACACTGAATAGGAATTTGGACCGTTCCTCTCTATAAATGTGTTGCAGCCCATCAATATTCATGGGTTGCCTTGCTTACACAGCCCTCTTCAATTCATACTGTAGCTTCTTGATATAGTTCAAAGTCATGATTCCGACTTTGCCATTCCAAAACATCATATTCTACGTCTTTTTTAAAGTACTCTTTAGTTGATACACTTATTATATATGTACTTATTGATTATGTGCTTTTGGTCATTGTCTTGTTACATCACCCTGTGTCTCTACACCTGAATCTGTTGTTCACACAATATTAGCAAGAAATCCCATGATGCTCCCTCCACCATGCTCACAGCTGAGGTGAGGTTTTGGTGTTGGTGTGCAGCGCTTACGGTGCATTGGTGCTAAAACATTACGCTATTGTCTCATCTGCCCGCAGAACATTTTTCCAGAAGCTTTGTGGTACATGCAGGTGGTATTCAACAAACTTGGGACAACAGTAGCTTCCTTTGTGGTGTCCTTTCATTGGAATGTTCTTGTTCAGTGTTTTTTTTTTTCCCTAATAGTTTACAGGTCTTAACAGGATGCCCACTAACTGTGGATGTATGTACATCCTGGGCTTTTGTAGCCTTTTCTAACTTCATGCGTCTCTATAACATGTCTTCTGGGTTCTTCTAAAAGTTGTTTGCATTAAGGCAGCATTCGCACTAACCTTCAGAACAGATTGGTCAGTAACCAAGCCTTGTGTGCTGCCTTTGTTTAATGGGCAAAATACCTGTGAAACCTGGACATACGATTTCATCTCCTCAATGGAAACACCTTTTGCCAGTTAGCTCTGTTTTCTTGATTCACCAAATGCCTGTCAGTTAAACATAATGCATTAAAAAAAATCTTGGTCATGCTTTGTTTATCTTACAATTATTACACAAAATAGGAAAATTAATAAACATAACTATTTTCTGAAATTTGACTGTGTTCATGTTAAATATTTTATTAAATAACACGAAATAACAAGTTGCATGTGCAGTGACTGCTAAAGGATATTCTTAGCTTGCTTCATTGGATGTTGCAGACAGTCTATTTAAAAAGACACAGTTACTGAAAGTATAACCACAAAAGACACGACACAAACAAAATAACCTTATTAAAATCTAGATCAAGTGCACTGTTAATAAATTATCATCTTGTAAATACTGATAGAAGCCATTGATGAAGAATCGTGTAGTGTTTTTAAAATGCCTTTTCACATGTATGTGTGACAAAGTAGGTTGTTTATTGTTTATTACTTTTCTTACAACTCACCAAATACCACCAACCTGATATCCAATTACAAAGAACCTTAATAGTGTTGCAGTAAAGAATCTACAAATTTAGTGCAATGCAGTTAAGCCGTCATTGGCCTATAGATGTATCCAGTTTGTGAAAGATTTTCAATTATCTGTTGCTTCTCTCCTTGTAAAGATGGCTTTTCTTCCTTTCTCGGGAAAAGATTCAGCAGCTTACAGAGACACGCGCGCACACGCCGTACCATGGCCTTTGCCCTTTAGCAAAGCTGCTAATAAGCCTAAATTACTGTCAAACAACTTGGAAACATCAAGTGCTCGAATGCTCAGCAATAATGACATCTGCTTCAGACAATTCAATTAGTGCCACAAACACCAGCAAGAGGTCCTCTGAGTGTGTGTGTGGCGCGTGCGTGTGTATGCGTGTCTGAGACAGTGAGATGGACGTTGAGAAAGAGAAAGAGAATGAGATCGCCTCTGGGGCTTGTCAGTGAATGCACATGTGTGTGTGTCTGTGTGTATGTGTGTGTGTGTGTGTGTGTGTGTGTGTGTGTGTGTGTGTGTGTGTGTGTATGTGTGTGTATGTGTTTGTTTTTGTATATTTTCAGTACAAAAGTGTCTTGACTATAGAAAGGCGGAAAATAAAATAAAGTCTGATTTTACAAATAGTTTTTCATAAAAGCTGTATGTTTCATTTAGCAAAAAGCCATTTGGTTCCTGAGGGTAATGTAAGGATTACATATGGTTACATATCTTTGCTGTCCCCAGAAAACTATGTATCTTTAAACTGGCTCTCTCTACCGAAGAGAGCAAAATTAACTTGAAATGAAGCTATTGTCATGAGATTTTAATTTTGTGGGAAAATTGCCTTTTTGTATAAATTATATGGGCCCTGCTAATATTGCATATTTGTGCTTATGTCTGTATGAGACCTATTAATACATACTGGCACTTGCCCGTATATAATGGCTCTATTACATTGCTATTGCATAAATATTAATATATATATTATCGTTGTTGTTATTACGACAATTAAGTGCTTACAAGAATGTAACAGTATCATCCTTTATCATCACAGCATATTGCCATGTATTGCATTATTGTACTGTGACTAGTGTGTTAGCCTGTGATCAACATGTTTTAATTTAAATTGTTAATTGTAATTGTCAATTAAAAATCATTTTGTTTTGATTGCTCTAATAAACTGAAAATAATATAAATATAATAAAAAACAATATTAACATATTCATTTAAAGCACATTTAGCACATTTTCGATCACTTCTGATCTTTATTGAATTGCAACGCAACATATATATGAACCATATGTCCTCACATTGTATGAAAACAAACTTGTGTGTGTAAGAGAGCGAGAGATACCTGCTGCTTTGGCTGGAAACTGTCACTGTCTGTAGCTAATCGGATTTGGAAAGCACCAGTGGCTAATGCAGGCTGTTGCCATCAAGTCCCCCCATTTAAAGCACAAATGATCCGATTGCTGGAGTTTATTAGAAAATGGAGAGGCTCACAGTGTGGCCCCCAGCATCCTTCTTTCTCTCTCTCTCTCTCTTTCTCTCTCTCTCTCTCATGTATTGAATGGAGAGGGAAGTTGGTTGTTATCAGTAGAGGTACTTTAACATGGATTTGTTTTAATGATTTAATGACGTAATGTAATTTCAGCATCGCAGTCAAACAGGAAACACCCCCCGCTCCTGCCCTCAGCCCCATAACTAAATACTTTGGACACAGGGCAGGTACTGCCACGAGTGCATCCATCGCATCACTAACACTTAGTAACCATTAGAAATCCACTTTGCCGCATTACGTTCCATGCCAGTCTAATAAAAAAACACAGCAGCTAATCTGTGAAACCTCAGTAAAACAGATTTGTTTTTCAAACGCAAGTCTTCTAATCAGTGTAGGCACTTTGTCAGCATTAAGAAGTGTAGATGTATCAAGCCTACATGCTTCAGATTAAAGGACTACAAAATCATTTTTTAGCCAGAATGTTTATTTGCTACAGTATTTCTTATGATCTTCTAGGACATGCAGTAATTGTAATGTGTTTCCCAGTGCTTAGGAAAAGAACACAGAAAACAGCAGCTTCCCATTTACTTCTACTATACAGCACTTCCTTGGGTACAGCTCCATGTATCTATACTCATTGTTAATTTTTTAGCTCTGCATACCATATAGCAGGACTTTGTAGTTCTACAATTACAGACTGTAGTTCATCATCACTATATACTTTATTAGCTCCTTCACTCTGTTCATCAATGGTCATGGCCCCCACAGAACCACCACAGAGCAGGTATTATATATTTGGTGGATCATTCTTAGCACTGCAGTGACATTGACATGGTGGTGGTGTGTTAGTGTGTGTTGTGCTAATGCCAGTGGATTGGATGGAAGTGCTGCTGGACGTCTGCCTCCTTAACTTTAGTGTGTTTACGACCAATACACACAGGCTGACTCAGGTTAATGTTTTTTAAACAGGATGGTGTCAGCATCATTCACAACTGGTAGACACCTGATAGATAACTATATAATTGTTTGCATTGTTGATTGTATCGCACTCTTGATCACCATGACTTGAATAAACATTTGCTCATATTTTAGGTCAAATTGATGAAGACATTCACAAAGCACTAGGCAAACTGATAAAACGCTGTCTTAAAATTATCCCCAAATTTTGGTGAACACTAACAAACACAAGCAGTGCATATGAGCCAGGTACACAATGAGCTTGTGATTGGTCACTGCAGGAGAGTTGGGAAATCAGGCTTTAAAGAGGCACTCTCAGCGAAACAGAAGTGTAAATGGAATGCATTTTCGTTATTATTGGAGTCCATGCCAAACTTAGAGCTGTATCGTAACAGGGGTGTTGGGTTAGGGGGGGAGAGCAAAAGAAAGATAAAAAATGTATGTGTTAATGTGCTTTTTATGCCAGAAAAGTAAAATCATATCTCATCTGATCATCTGGGGATGCATTTTAGCAAAAAGTGTGAACAGCATCTAGCTGAAGAATATCTAGATATGATCCAGACATGAAACACATGTTGCTGCGAGGTGTAAACAGGCTCGGAGAGCATGTATGCTTGTGAAGGTGGTTTTGACTGTGGGCCCTCAAGATTTGTTTCGCTGAAACAACACACAGATGTCTTTACTACATGTGACCCTAAAAAAGTTTACTGTGGAATAGTGAGTAAGTCTTTATTTAGAGCTTAGATATTAGGAAGAAAATTAGGACAATGCTTAGGTAAGCATTGTGCAAAACATTATAAATGATATATGAATAAAAGTGCTCTGGAATAAAGCAGTAATGGACACCAAGTTAACAACTTTATTAATACTTTACTTGAGCATTAGAAATGTTATAATGCCCTCATATTATTGTATTTCAGTTGTTTGTGCTGTAGATACTACCATTTACTTTACAAGAGGCTTAAGACTGTGGGACTATGGATTTGAAAACATGTGCTGGAATACTAAAGAATATTTACCTGCACTGTAACTACCTTAAGCCATTGCAACAGAGTGGTATATTGTTATATTACATTGCATAATAGTGTATGATATAATGTTCAGTAAATTGCGATTACAGTTAACAGAGGTTAGGTTATGTATCTGTGTTAAAGTAACATACAAACAGGCTGTGGAAACAGCTTAAAATGGGTTTTTTCAGTCAGATGAATCTCTGACAACCCCAAGGTCTCTTCTCTAAGTAAACTAACAGATCTGAGCTTTTTTAAGATTGGTGTTCTCTCTTGGGGGAATATTGTACAGTTTTGACCGTGACACAGTGACAAGTGACCTGTGCAAGTGTGTGTGACCAAGACAATGAGCACCTTTGGTACGTCATCAGTATTCAAATGGAGAGCAAGATTAGATTAGTCATGAATGAAAGATTAGATCCGTTCATGTGGCCTGTGCAGTGGCCACGTCATCATTGTGTTTAGGCTGAAAATAGATGTGTCTGTCTTCTGGAGGAAATGTGTGTATATTTTTATCCCAGCATCCAGACATCATTGCACTGGCCTTACTTTTGTGCCAACGCTGCAAATAATTATAAGTGAAAACATAGTGTAGAGAATATAGCCCATATTTCTTATTGAATGTGCCACTTTACAAAATTAACATATATAATCACAGAATGTGAAGAAATAACTCTGTTGGTGGTGTTGCAGCGATATCTACTCAAGGTAGCATGCTAACCCCAGCTTGCCCTGCTTCATAATTCCACTTTGTACCTCTAGAGGTAATGGTAAGAAAGGTAAGAGGTTGAAGAAGTAGCATTGCCCTGATGGCGCATTCTAACCTCTTGTCAAATGTTGTCAAAAAAATCTTGCTCCGGCACAAAAATACTTCAGTATTTAATAATGATTTGTTGTTTCGGTTGATGTGTTTGAGCTTATGTATAAATATTACAGCCAATTAATTGCTTTGTTGTCTTGTTGTGCAGTTGTCTTGTTTGTGCTTGTTTGTGTATTAAGTTGGCAATTTTTTTCCCCATTTAAAAACCAGTGCATAGTGTTGCAACATATACTGTATAAATAGACAAAAAAAAGCTTACTGTCAGTAATTCAGTAATTATTATCTTTTTTTATTTTCACCGTGTTTGTGAACCATTTCAAAGAGTGAACACAGTTTTTGATTTTCATCATTAACAGAGTAACAGTGGTTCTAGAAATATGTAGCAGGCATGGGAAGGGGTTGCAGAGTGTTAACCTCCAATAACCAGTTTACTGTAGGCAAAGTGGGACAAAAGAGAGGTACTTACAGTGCAAATGTGCTAGTGGAGTAGGGGTTAAGGGAGTGCAAAGTTATTTTACTAATAGTAAAACATTCATCCTATTAAAGGCACAAACAGGAAGGCAATGACATGACAGCATCTGGAGTGACCCATTCAGATTCCTGGGAGGACACTGGCTACCCCATTCAACCTTTTTCAGTTGCGCATTAAAGTAGCTACATGTCCCAAACAATGAGTGTTCATATCATAAATGTCATGTAAACAATCAATAGTTCCAGCTCCTCCATGATTGTAACGTTTTGCTCTTGTTCATACAGCTTTTTCCAGTGGAGGTTTTCAAAAGAAGCCGAGGGTTTGTTTTTGTTAGTTTGCTGCTCATTGATTTATCCATGTGTCTCCCAAGAAGAATGTCTTGCATAGTTTGTTGAAGGAGCTATGATATTGCTTAAGTAAGGCTGTTTAAATTCTGTATTCAAAGTAATTAATCTATAGTTATATATTGTTCTGTCACAGCAACATGTACCACATGAGCAGCTGGACCTCAGTGTAGCTTAAGTAATCATTTAAATGGTCAGAGTAGTAAAACACATTAACAATGGTGAACAAAAAGTTATTATAAGACATTAATAATGTATCAGATTAGAATATGGAATATCAGACTAGAATATAACACTGTTTTATAATGAGACATATTAAATATATTTACTAGATTTAAGATGGCGTATGTTATTTTTACAATGTAAAAATGATGTGAGTGTGTGTATGTCATTGTGGGTTTGCTTCCATCTGTACCTTGTGGTCACCCCTCCTCTGCCCACTCCCTCTCTCTCCCTGATGCCTCCCGATCCTTATCACCCTTCTGATTTTATTTGGCAGTCTCGGCTAATCAGAGGCCAACATCTGGGCAGTAACCATGGCAACAGCCTGGCCAGATGAAGTCAGGGTGTGTGAGAGATCGACAACCATCTCTCTAGAGAAAAAGAGAGAGAGAGGGAGAAATTTGATGGACAGAGAGGGGGCCCGGATGAGAGTGTGACACACTCACATAAACATGTTTGTTGTGTTTTGTGTGGATGTGTAAGTGTGTCTATGTTGTACTAGGTGTGAATTCAGGGAAGAACCTTCTGGACCTCATAGCCTTCCAGTGAAAGAAAATCTAATCATTTCTGTTAATGAAAATATATGTCTGCTGTTTTCTTGACTGGCTATTTCAGCATTAACTGGTGTAGCAACTAAATGTTTGTGCTAATAGTTATTTTTCTAGTTTGGTAAAGTAGGCTTCCAGACATTAATTGAGATCTTTAACTTAAGGGTTTCAGTTTTACTATGGCACACTGTAAAGCTTTTCAGAGGTACAGGCATAGTTAAAGCTGAGAGGCTTTGAAGGGCCAACGGAATGACCAAGTTTGCTACAGCATCACCTTGAAGCAGACCAGTGCTGTTCCTCTAGTTAGATAAGAATACCACAGACAGACACTCACTGATTCTGGGTAAAGCATGCCATACAACATAAGCTGCTATGTAGCTGACGCCTTTTTCAGGGACATCCCTCCTTGTTTCAGCAAGTCATTGCCAAACCAGAAACAGCTTGAGTTCATAGTAAGATTGTCCAATATACAATAGAGTCCCTGGACTGTTGAGCACTTCAAGTGTTTTCAAGGATGGATGCAGGCATCAAAATCTTATGTATCTAATTATCTAGGAATACTAATTAATTCTTATTGCTTAATTTTATACATATATGATTATACCCTATATAATTTCCCTATAATTATATAGTGAAACTATATAGGGATATTATATAGAAATTAGCATTGTCTAACCAACATTATCTCAAAACAGAGCTTTAGAGTTTCGACATTTATGGCTCAAACTAAAGGCCTAGTTCTGAAAGGTCACAGTTTCCAACTATCTGAATGCCCTCGGAGAAGTTACACAAGTCTAGAATGGTCATTGCCCTTATATATTCAGAGTCTGTTTATGGGGTAGTAAAGAGAAACTCATTGAGTAAACTTACAAATGTGTTTTTGCACGCTTACGTTGATGTACTTACAAGTGTTATACTCCATAGGTTTTAGCTGATTGTCACTGGCAACTGAGCTCCTCCCATAGCACCACCCGTACTGCATTTGAGAGTAACTATAAGGTAATACCATTATTCGATATGACACTATACAGTTACAACATGAAGGAACTGTGTATATATTGCTGCATAGAGTCAAGCAGTTAGTATAGTTAGTTGTGTTACTATACACATGCTGTAGTCATACAGTACATAAACACACAACCACAACCACTTGAATGCATACGGATGTACACATATACACACACACCCACGCATATGCACACACAAACAGTTAATAAGGTCCATTACACTTTGCTCCCGCAGGCAAGTAAAAACCTCATTTAGCCAGGTCTGTTGAGCCAAGACAGGAAGCTCTCCCCCCTGCCATAACTGGATTAAAGCGGGCCAGCGGATGAGCCCTAGGACAGGACACAGGGGTCCCACCACTCTACACCCTTAGAGAGAAAGAGAGAGAGGGATGAGAGAGAGCCTGAAAAAGAGAGAGATAAAGGAATAAGAAAGGGAAGGAACGAAAAGGAGGCTGGAGAAAGAATGACCGAGCATGAGAGAGTAAAAGAGGGACTGCATTTGGGTGGGAAGAGGGCAGTGGAGAACTTTCAGTCTTCCTTTAAAGTTGAGTACATGAGCCAATTCCTAGGATTTCCATGCGCATGAGTGTTTCCAAGAAAGCATTGCATGTTCTTCTCTGTGTATGTATGTGTTTGTGCCTGTCTTCTATATCTGTTTCTGTCTGTAAATTTACTACAACTGTATTGTTAGGAGTTAATATATACAGCAGTTATACTGTACTGTTACACCAAACAGCCACTTCATTAGTTCCGTCTGCTTGGATTGTTTGTTTTTTTTAAACACCTCAGTGTCACTGCTGGACTGAGAATAGTCTACTAATTAAAAATAGTCATCCAGCCTAAAAAAAAAACTCTACAGCATCACAGGAGCTATCATCGCTGACTTTACCTCTACAAGGTGAAGCAGCAAGGAGTGCCTAATAGTGTGGGCACAATGTTTAAACACTCCAGCATCACTGCTGTGTCTGATCCACTCACACCACACATCAGTGTCACTGCAGTGCTAGGAATGATTCACCACTAAAATAATAACTGCTCTGTGGAGGTCCTGAGGAGGTCCTAATCACTAAACGAGTGGAGCTGGACCACAATATGTAATTGTAGAACTACAAAGTGTGCCTCTATGGGAAATGGTCCTGTGTGTAAACAATGTTGTGTGTAAGTGTGTGTGTGTGTGTGTGTGTGTGTGTGTGTGTGTGTAAATTATGTTGTATAGTATACTTATGTGTGTGTGTGTGTGTGTGTGTGTGTGTGTGTGTGTGTGTGTGTGTGTGTGTGTAAATTATGTTGTATAGTATAATTGTGTGTGTGTGTGTGTGTGTGTGTGTGTGTGTGTGTGTAGATGATGATGTGGAGCTGTAGTTATCTGAACTGTATCTCTGTATGGAGCCACTGAGTCTGATACAGGCTCTTATTTATCCCAATAAAGCACAATAAGCTGGAGGCTCCCTCACTGAGGCCTGCCATCAATCATAGAGCTAACACTGACCTGACACACACACTCACACATGCAGTTACCAACCAAGTCCTTGCAAAACAGAGCCCCCATTTTGGACAGCCAGCCAGACCTGATAGAGAGAGCCACACATACATATCCACATGACAAACTGGAGACCAATAAGCACATAAAAACAAGCGTCCTCATTAGACACATTTTATCTATTTAATATAATATATATTAAATACATAATACATATATACATATAATACATATTATATATGTTATATATCATGTCATATGTCAGCCTGACTGTGCAACGTAAATTATTACACATTGTATTGATAACTGCTTGAGTACTCTGTAGGTTACAACAAACAAACAAACTGATGTTGATTAGTCTCTCTGTCAGGCCTGGAGATTTTCAAACCGCATCCATCATCCATCTATACAGGTAGAGGTTGCACACACAGGCCTAAAAAAAGGGTCCAGTTCAATCTCTTAAATGCAAAATCAACTTTATACTGTTGAGGAAAGGATGACAATAGTTCACCCCAGAAGGCATATTATCTTTGAATACTCTTTCAAGGCATTTTCAGTCAGCAGATTCATCTGCTCAAAGAAAGGTGTCAGAAGCACAACCTCACATTACAAAATGTTCTTTTGTGCATTGTATGAAACTACATATTTCTCCAGAGCTCTCCAGAGCCTTGGATCTTACTTAGTGCACCTTTAATAGCATGTATACAAGCTTACGCTTGGTATTATATATGCTGTATAACACTTAATTACTATATTTACAATGTATTATGTATACAGAATTCATAGCATGTGTGGCCATATTTTCTTTTTAGATGTACATTTACAGTAAATTCCAGTTATTGAGTTGTATTACCTTTGTTTTGTAGAAATCCAGCCCAGATGATTGTACAATTCACTGTAATTTTACAATGATTTTTTTGCAGTGCAAATGCTCACATTTGATTACATTTTTCACAGCCTATGTGCATGTTACCAAGTCTCTGTGTAGGTAGCGGAACATACTTTACTGGTTTCTGCTTCTGCTTCATTAATGCATTGTGTTAGAACCCTGGACAAGGACACAGAAAGACACACTGACTACAGGCACCTTTAAAAAAAAAAAAAAAAGGTCACTGGGTTACATCAGCACAAATAGAAGGAGGACGCGCACACACACACGCTCACACCTTGCTAATCTGCATCCACAGCACATGGGCTTGATCACAGCAGACTTAATAGTGTGATTGCTTGAACAGTGCAGAGGCTAAATTGTGGCACATTGAAGGCTTTCATGGTTCAGTGAGTTTATCACTACACACTGCGATAAGGCCAAGAGACAGAGGACGCAGCGAGACACAGAAAAGCTTAGGACCAGAGAGAGGGAGGTGGATAGATAGAGGAAGTAAAAAATGAGAGTAGGAAACAGATTAAAGGGCAGAGACAGAGTGGAGACTGAGAGAGAGAGAGACAGAACGAGAGAAAGGACGGGACAGATGGAAGGAGGAAAGGGAAAGAGGGATGATGCGTCGGAGTTCAGCACTAACAATATCCGTGTTTGATGTTTGTGAGCACACTAACTCACATGACAATAAAATAAAGTGCTGTTTCATCTCCTAACCCTGCCGCTTTCCTTTAAGCTTTATCCTCCCATCCATCTCTCCATCCCTCCTTCAGCAGATGAGAGTGCAGACCTCCTTCCCGTCTTTCTTAAAAGTCCTCAGGTCCCAGGGCATCATTGGCCTTCATTGGCGAACAGTGTCCCGTGCTGTCAGAGACCTTTAAAGGAGTACTCTGGCTTTTTCCAAGCTAATCCAGAGCTGTACTCTTCTCTGCCGTTCCTTTGTATGTCAAAAACCTACGTTTTATAATAATCATTGGGCATGTGTCAAATTCTGTGAATGTTTGAAATGCTAAGTAGTAGAGAACAAGAGGATGGGAATCTAAATGCATTGCTGCAGAGTTAGTCATGGGCACAGACCAAAGGCAACTATGAGTTGGGTTACACCAGCTGTACAAATGTCACTGAGTTATTAGTGTATTTGTTTACATTGCTAAATTATTACTAAATCAATAGGGGCTGCACCACACAAATAAGCTCAGCTTTGAGCTTACTCAGTATTTTCACTGCCTCCTAAAGAAGTGTAGGCAGAAACCACATGGATAGCATAGAAATAACAAAAAGTAGTGCATACAAATAAATTAAAGCAAAGATCCCCAGTTGTTTTACAAAATGTGCTTTAATATTACCAAATCCTTCTAGCAAATGTGTAGTAGCCTTTTGTGTCACAAATAGAAGCTTAAAACTGCTGTAGTATCTAGTTCAGTTCAGCTTGTGTAGTTTGTGCTATGCTGTGGGGTGGTAAGTACAATGCCTGTGCTTACATTGTGTGGGATACTCCACAGATTGTGTGAGATCGCCGGGATTGTTCTCCTGGGACGGGGAGGCACCGAGGCTGTGATGGGAGAACCTTTAATCTTGTAAATAATTGTAAATAATTGTTGCTGTAAATAATTGTTGGGTCATTTGTGTGTTTATTGTGTCTGACTGTTGTGAAGGTAAAGGGCCTGCAAGTCTACAATCAACTGTAACTGTACTGCTGTGGCTAGAAGAGACCTAACTACTATCCAGGCTCCTTCCGCCTACACTGAGTGATGGTTCTTCCCCTATTTCATAAAAAAGCATTCACATAGAACACTGTTTCCCACGTTTTCACTGTCTACACATACATTTCAATATTATTATGTAGATGATACTTTTCTGGCTTTGTAAGACCTAATGCAGAAATGTAGTGAGGGTTAGCTGCAGCACAGCTTGTGCTCAGCAAAATGATACAGTTACTGTGAATAACAATAGCACCTCTCAACCTGACTGAGCGTTCTTGTTTGTTTTAGGGTTTGGCAACAATGATATATTCTGAAGGAACAGCCTTTCCTGGCAAAATGTCAATATAAATTAATAATAATAATACCTCAAAATATTAAAACTCAACAAATAAACTCAAAATATTAGTGTGCATTGTATCATGTTTTGTGTTGTCTACCAACAAAAGTGTTGTACAAATGACTGGTTTACTCTTAACAGTACAGGCCTCGGGTGTGTGAATGCATTACCAAAGCTGTTCTCACCTAGACATCAAGATACTCCATACTAGTATGCTGACCATTATTACTACAATGTTTTAAAGCTATATGCCACAAGAAGCCATGCATTACAGTGATTTTAATAACAACAGTATGGGTGCTATTACAAGTACATGCACCTTAAAAATCACTGTGACACACAGCATCAAGTGGCTTAGTGCCCAGTCCTGGCGTTGAATTCCAAACTCAGTATTCTATTTTTAATATGTCAGACAACACAAAATATGACTATCAAATTAAATCAAATCAATAAATAAACTCTGAAAGACAACCCTTATGTTGCATAGACATATTTGAAGTAGATGGGCAACAGCAAATCAGCCAGAGAATTGTGCCACTATATGACAGTAAGCTGAATGCTCCATCAGGAGTTCCATTTTACCTAAACTTTTTCAATCAGCCACAGCAGATGTTGATTTTTTTGGGGGTAGTCAAGTCTTGTTGTTAAATTTCAGACCCAGCTTTATACAACCAAAAAACAAGTACAGCGCATTCTCCTGCCTATTTCTGCTTCAAATAAACATCGATACAATGTCACCTTTGATTGTGTACCACTATGATAAACAGAATAATGTATTCATAAATAATTAATAATTAATTTTATTAATTTTTTTAACACAAAAAGGAAAGGAATCACGAAGGGCGACAAACTAAAGTACAATGATATGGCATCTGGGACGGCCCACAACAATTACAGATTTATTTATTTTTTACAGTCAAATGTTTCTTGACATTGATCAATAGGAGGAGTGGACAGAGTGGACTCTGGCACACAAATGTAAACATTACAAACAGAGAAAAGGATGCTGATGTTGTACAAATGACTACATGCTGATGTTGCAACAAGCCACAGAGAATATGCAGCACAGTATAGAACCTGGGAAGAATCTGCTCCAAATTGATCACCATCAAAATAATAGCTCAAAACAGTTTAAACCAGGTCTGTGAAAGTGAAATTGTTCCTGACATGTTAACACATTCATTACCTCAGGTTCTCTTTGAAGGTTAGACGGCCCATAACATGAACACAACCACCAGTATCTCACACAGTGCTTCTGTACCCAAGGACATGAACAATGATTGGTCAATGGATGATTTAAATGTGTAGTCTTGCCACTCTCCCTCAGTCTATTGTTGCCTAATCTGATATACTGAACATTGTGAAAGACAAACATATCTTGTAGTCTGACCCAGTCTGATCCCTGGAAACATCTGTTTTAATAGGATTTGCACATCGAATGCACCAGAATTGCTGGCCATAGTAAATGATAGTATGATCAGTGATACAAGCACTGCACTGAATTACACTTGGGTACTATTTTCAGTAATCATGGTATAATTCTGTCTGTCCAGTGCAAAACTAAAGAATCAAAACTGTGTGTCTGGGCTTATAAATTGCATTCAGGTAATGAGGGAACTGTGTTAATGTGTTTTTATGAACTATCCCTTGGAAATGAGTTGTCACACACGGAAGCTCTCTGAAATTTCTGCAAGACACCTCTTTATAACACAACACAACACATACACACCACGCTGATGGCTTACCCAGCTTACAAATGCTTCAGAGAAAGAAAAGAGAGCTTTCTTTTCCGCCACAGAGGAAGACTGCATTGTGGGGGCTTTCTTTATAGTGACAAAGAAATCAATAAGCGTTCAACAGGTTACGCAAATCCACACATTCTCCTCCCAGCTCAGCCTACAGCGTGTGAAGAAGAATGACACGCAATACCCACACTTCTCTCTTTCTCTCTCTCTCTCTGCAGACTCTAGACTCCTTTCTCTCTATTTTATATGTGCCTTATTTTCTTTTCCTGCGCTTTTTTCCTCTCCATCGTTTACCTTAATTTAAGCAGAATTATTTGCTCTTATTTCTACAAACCTTTCTTTCTCTCTCTACCTTCCTACCTCTTTTATGCATTCTCTTATTGTAAATCTTCCTGCAGGTTCTTTTTGTCGTTTCCTTTTTATTCTGTATACTTGCTCTTTTTTTCTCTTCCATTCAGAATGAATATTTTCTCTCATTTCTATGCCTCTCTTACCTGTCTTTCTCTTCATGTCCTTTAAGAGAGAACATGTCTTGTTTCTAAGGTTGGCTTTCTGTGGACTGAAGATGTTCTCTCGTCTTGCCTCCACTCTGGAATTCAGGCTCGGGCCTGAAGGTGTGACTGTCCTTTTCGAGGCCACACCGAACACGTACAACACTGTTTTGTGTTGGTCCTTTCATGTTACCAAAGAAAGCAAAATAGTATTTGGCATTTAGTCTTGAGTAATTGAGCACAGACACTGTTGCACAAGTTGAGCCTGAAGAAAATGCAGCTGAGACGAATGCTGTGTAGTTACTGAATTCCTCATGTATTCTTTAATGTTATTGATTACCTGGCTGTTTGTGGTGATTGTTGGATCAGCGTTTTTATTGCACTCATAAATCATTGTAAATTCCTGGAAAGTGTGTGTGTGTGTATACTTGTGTGTGTGTGTGTGTGTGTGTGTGTGTGTGTATACTTGTGTGTGTGTGTGTGTGTGTGTGTATACACAGACACAAACACTGATATATACATGTGCATGTAGTTATCATTGGGTAACTAGAACACACTGTGTGTATGTATATAGGTTTCTGGGTGTAGGCCACTTCACCGTCTAGTCTTGCTTGTATTAAAGAATTGTGCAGTTGGGTAAGATTTGGTACATGCCTTCCCTGACACAATTCTGAGGACAATGTCCTGTAGGCTGGGATTTTGGCCACTGCTGGCAGACCAGTATGACCGTTCACTTCAGTACACCTGAAGATTTCATTATTTCCTTCACACTCAGACCTTTGGCACATCTAAAAGTAATTACACCTTTTAGTCAATCATTTGCATTGCGACCCATTTACCACACATCAGAGACATTCACTGCACTGTACCACCTCTTCCCAATCTATAAATCCCATCACTCACACCCCACAGGTATTTATAGCCCCATTATCCTCATGCAGCACCATGTGTAGGAGCCTGAAGTTACTACCACTTTAAACATGCAAGGTGACATTAAATTGAGTCCCCTTAGGACAAAATGTGTTTGAAAAAGATACATGAAAGCATAGGTAAACCTTCATTATAACGTATATCTTGTATTCCTCCTTTAATAGGGCTTCAATGCAGAGATGCTTGAGGGAAGCAATACACTCATAAAAATGCTCACATGAATTAAATTTGACAATTGAATTTAAAGGGTTTCTTTCCAAAACACATTATAAACCACATATTATTTTCTTTGTAAAAAGATAGATAAAAGAAGTAATATCTGTGCTGCATTATGATTAATATCATCTTTACTGGAGAAATAAGAATGTGTTTTCCATTAGATATCAGCTGTTATTGGTTTTAGAAGCTTTTATGCAGTATTGTTAAGTGGAAACCCAGCATCCAACAACTTACATTTTAGTCATAATAGAGACCAGTAGGATAAAATGGGTGAAGTTTCTGTTCTTTTTGTGCATTATCAGTGTGATGGGACTAAATCGTTCCTTAAAAAATAGTCTTTTATTTGCAAATGTAAATCTGAGTAAATATAACCTGACAAGTGCTGCAATTTTTAAAAAATGCTTTGCTTTCGTGAGTTGTGGGTGGGGCTACTATCACTGGGTTTGAATGAATTTTAAACACACACACGCTTTCATTCAGCTTGGTAACAGACCCCTGCAGACTGGTGCAGAGGGACGTTTTACCGTTACTGCAATGCCCTAGAGAGAGATAGAAAGTGTGGGGGGTGTTGGTGAAAGGGTGGGGGCAGTTAGACAGAGGGCAAGAGGTTGAGAGAGAAAGGGGGAGATGAAGAGATTGCAGGATTGAGAGAATAGAAAGAAAGCCAAAGAAAGAATGGTGAGGTGGAGAGAGGTAGTGTGTGTGCGTGTGTGTGTGTGTGTGTGTGTGTGTGTGTGTGTGTGTGTGTGTGTGTGTGTGTGTTTGTGTAGCGGCAGTCATGTGTCCCCCCAGGCTTTGTGTTGATGAAGATGGACGCACAGCAGGAATGAGTTGGGCTAAAGGTAATTGTGTTAGTATTTCTGGCTCAGCCAATAAGCATCAATAGATCAATCTCAATTGCTACCTGTTTAGACTGAAGCTAACAGGCGGAGCCGATCTGCTCTGACTTGGGGTGAGGTAAACTAGTCGAAGTGGTGCGTGCATGCAAGTATGTATATGTTGTGTGTACAAGCGTTCACGTGTGCAAGCCATCTTGCCTTTGTTTATTTGTGTAGTGGCACTCTTAGAAGAGCATTTTGGCCTAAAACAATTTCAGTGTGTTTTTGTGTTTTAGCCTTATCAGTGTGACAGAATTCACAATTTAAAATAATCTTCATAGTTTCAGTAACAGTTGGGCCTTTACTACAGTAGGGCCTTTACTGATGTCCAGACTGTAATATGCAAATGCATCATACAACTATTGAGAATCAATATGGTGCCATCCAGTCCTGACTGTTAGTTTAGACACTTCTGTATAGGCGGACAGATACAAAAAATGCATCTTACATGTGACTACTATTATAGCCATCAAATCATGAAGCAAACAATGTCGCATTACTGTTGGAAAAATATTTAGCTGGCCTTCACAAATGGTGTACATTTTTTAATGAATGGACCAATATAAATGATCTAAACCAAACTGGCAGGGATTTTTTTTTACATTAATTTAAATTCTAAATTAAAAACAGTTTTTTACTCTACCTATAGAGATACAATGTTTGGAGATACAAGATTTTGTTCCAACAGTGGCAACAATCTAGATACTATGTTTTTCCTCTTTCAGCCAGAGAAAAGAAGTAAAACTAGCATGAAGGGTCTAGATAGCCAGCTAGCTTGCTGATGTTAGCGTTTAGGTTCCTGTCCTCATCTAGCAAGTCAAACCTGTCATGTGAAAAAGCCAGTATTTCTACTATAATGTTTATTTGACAATGTTGTCTACAGACTGCTATAGGCTGCTAAAAGATATTCCCCTTCCTCGCAATAACTTTAGCTATCTATCTTGCTTTTGCATTCACTAGCTAATGTTATAGCAGTAATAAAAATAAAATTCAACAAAGCGGTTACATCATCATGAAGATATATCAGCGAAAGGGTTATTTTCCAGCCTTTAAGACAGTAGTTTTGGTGGGCCAGAATGTCCTTGTAACTGTAAATCTCCCACACTTCAACTACGTAATATTAGTTTCACACCAGCTACAAAGTACTTCAGTGCACTTAGTGAGCAGTAAGCGTTACAGTTAACTGAATAATAGGCCTGAAGTGTAAAAGATCAAATTCCCCCAAATATAGTGAATCACACAGAGCTACATGTCTAATGGAGCCAATCAGGACTCGAACAAATATGCTCTGGTTAGCACTACAAAAACTGTTTATCCTTATTTACCTCAAATCAGTGGTGTAGCATAGACTGAATTTCATTTTAGGCTCTGGTTACAGGTTTGGGGGTAGGGGTGGGGGGTCAGTCAGCAAGCATTATCGCACGTCAAGAGAGAAGGGCAAACACAAATGTCATTATATTTACATTGCTAAAAAAATGCTCACCCATTACCAATATATCAGTCAATAAATAAAAAAACAGGATTACATCCCAGCCTAGTACACCCTTTATAAAGATGATATTTCAAGGCTTCTTCTAGAACCAGAAATACTCAGTTCTTCTGCATGGCGATTTGGTTTTTTAGATTGATGGAGAATGTTTTGTATGTGTTTTTATATAGAATCATTTATATAGAACCACAAAATGGGTTTTCTATTGTCACATACTTGACATTTTAAAAAGAAGAGTTATAGGCTAATCTTTCAGAGCTATAGGCTTACCTTTTACAGTATTGAAATTTGTTGTTTTTACCACGGTCAGCTGCATCAATATGGGGGCTTCCAGGTTTAGATGGTATAGGTCCTTCCAGCCATGTATCAGAATGAACAAAAATACATGACATTGTTGCTACCAAACATCTTGAACCAGAAAGTTGTCTGTACTTTTGTATGTTACACCATGCATGCCTTGTAATATGGTGTCAGAAACCACATAATTGAGTCTAACTGAGGTTACTTAACAGCACACTTCCATTTAAAGTGAGTGTGTGATGATTCAGGCAGATAGATATGATTTAATTTAATGTTTGAAGGTCAGCGTTTCAAAACACTTCTCTTATGTAAACGGGTAGTGTTTATGTGAGCAAATAGAGATGTGACGGATCACAAGAATCCCTTGGAAGAAGGGATAGGAAGGACAGAGGAGTGCAGGGTAATAACTCAGAATGGATTGAGATAGATAGGCAGCAGAGAGCGAGAGAGAGATGGACAGATGGAAAGAGAGACAGGGAGGGAGACAGGTGGATAGATGAAAAGAGAACGAGATGGACAGATAGAGAGAGAAGGAGAGAGAGATGGAGCGGGAAAGGAAAAGAGTGGGGCATGTAGCGGTAAATGACAGACAGTGGAGGCGACTCTGATAACCTTGCTGGCTAAAAGCTTCCTCTCTCTCCTCTGGCGCTTAATCAAACCTCCCCAATTACATTGACAAGCCTTTCTCCTGTCCCAGCATCTGATGTCCCCTCGATAAACGCAATTATTAATTAAGCAGCACAATTAAATCTGCCTGTGATGGACGGGACACGGGACGATTGCGGCTGAAATACCTGGCTAATTCAATCTGTTACAGTGACTCAGCACACATACACACATACTTAGACATCTGTATAGATCTGTACAGGTCTTTTTTTAACAAAGTCATAGCATGGGGTCATATACAGTATATATGTTGTGTATCTGTAAATACATATGTTTAATAACAGGGTTCCAGATGTACTATATATATGTATCAGTACCTATGTGTTATGCTTTTATGTCTCACTAGTATTATACATTTCTAAGTATCAGAAAGTAGTAACCAAGTTTAGGATGTATTATGCATCTGTATGTACCTATTTGCTGGTTTGGCTGAATATGAAATACTAAATACTAAACAGCAGCATATATATATATATATATATATATATATATATATATATATATATATATATATATATATATATAACATATTTAGATTACATTTAGTGCGCACATTAATAAAGTATATGGGGAATCTATTTCTCTGATAGTATGTTTAAAGAATAATTTAATTATTAAAATTAATGCAAAAATGAATACAAAACTCTCACTGTTATTTTAGCTCTTACTTGGTTCAATCCACTGCTGGTACTACAATCCCCACAATAGCTTTCACTGATGAGCCAAGCTAACAACTTGCCATATTCCAGTAAGAAAATCTTGCAAATTCGACTATAAAATGCCATGTGTTGTTCAGTTGATGGTAGTTATATAAATTGCCAAGGAGGGCGTACGAGTTCAGTACAATGCCAAAGATAAGCTTAATACTCAAGATGCTCAGATAGTTCATCACAATGATTTATCTGTGTATTCATGCTTTAGTACAAATTTTTAGTTTAGTTAAAATATAAAAATAAGTCATTCTTTTTAGTTCTTCTTCAGAGTAAGGGTTTTATGCGGTGGGCTAATTTAAAAATAGTTACCTAACAATGAGTGAGGGAGTTTCTTTAAAAGATGGTATATGTTTATTCAAGTAAATGTCTATTAAATTTAATAGATGTTTTTTCTTTCCTGTTCTAGTAAGTGTAATAGCTTAACCTTTTACACTTATCCCAACACTGATGTAAATCTCAAGTCATAACCTAAACCTTACCCTAAACTCGGGGTGCCATGTTTGTGGTGGACCAAGTGCCTAAAAGACAAGCAGAATACAAATAAAGTAGGTTGGAAAGTTTTATAGTCAGATTACTAGACATTGATTAGATTTTTTTTTATAAGTGTCGTTGTATAGTATAAACATGTTTTCTATTGCGTTTGGTCAGAATGTTGAGGTGGCATAACTTTCTGGTGGACCAAATTGTCGTTCCCTTAGGCCACAGTTTGGACAGCCCTGCCGCAAACCTTTTTCCTCACTCTTAAGACTAACCTAATCAAAAACCTAAATCTGAAACTTATTCTAACACTATAAACACCTACATTTTACCAGATAGTTTGTTCACAGTTAATCACTGTCATATCAGAACTCAAATTGGAGGAACACAGTCTGGGTTGTGAGTTGTTTTTGTTAAAAGTGGTCTAATGTTCAGATATATTGTTCCTTGTTCAGATGTATTGTGTTTTTATTGTCTCAGGACCTGTGGATGTTACTGCAGAATGACTTCAAGGGGGTTGACCTTTCGTTCTGTGTGTGTTTGTTGGGGAATGTTGTGGGTGGGAATATGCGGAGGCTTGGCTTGGCTTGGCTGGGGGCAGTTGTCCTGGGGGGATTCTGTGGCTTGTGTGTGTATGTGTACGTCTGTGTGTGTGTGTTTGTGGTGGGTAGGGCTTCTGAGGGATCAGATAAGAGGTCTTCCCATATCACAGACATTTTCACACTTTTGTGCGCCAATAAGAATAATGAGCTTGGCGGAGCTCTCAGGGTCAAGGGTGTGTTAGGCATGAAGATGACTATGAGGGGAAAATAGGCAAGAGGATGCTCCCAAATTAGAATCATAGCTCACCGATTCAATAGAAACCACCTTTGCATGACAAGTGGACACTTGGGAATTCCAGAGGGCCTCTTTGTTGCAGTTTTATACATACAGCCCTGTAGCCACACTGGGGTTGCTTCAGGAAAAATCAGTGAATGACCTCTTGGGAATTTTAAGGTGATGGTATCAGGTTGAGAGCGGTCAGTGGGACACCTTAGAATGGTTCATTCCCACACTGTCAGTTTTGACTTTTGCTATTCGACTTTTAACACCCAAATACCAGCTCACATTAGCAAAGAGGTGATCTGTCTATGACCTTTTGGTTGCAATCTATCCTTTTTTACACTTTGTGTTATTTTATAACAATTTTTGAGAGACATGACATATCAGATTATATATGTACATTTACCTAACATTTCATTAGGTACACCTCCTTTTATCTACACCCATTGTACCTTTTTTCCATTTACCATATAGATCTTTTTGTTCTACATTTATAGACTGTAGTTCGTCTGTTTCTCTGCTTTCTTTGTTACCCTGTTCTTCATTGGCCAGGACCCCTTCAGGAGGGATGGATCATTGTCAGCACTGCAGTGACACTGACTTGATCATGTTGTGTTAGTTTGTGTTGCGCTGGTGTGAGTGGATCAGACACAGTAGTGCTGCTGGGGTGTTTAAACACCTCAGTGTCACTGCTTGTCTGAGAATAGTCTGCCCAGGCAAAACTATCAAGCCAGCAGTGTCCTGTGGGCAGCATCCTGTGACCACTACTGAAGGACTGAGTATACACAACAGTAGTAGTAGACGCTACCCTCTTTGACTGTACATCTACAATTTGGATCACCAAGGTAGGAGTGTCTAATAAGTGGACAGTGAGTAGACACAGCTTTTAAACACTCCAGCTCAACACATGAGCACCATGTCAGTGTCAAGAATAATACACCACCTAATCATAACTGCTCTGTGGTGATCCTAGGGGGCCTTGATTAATAAACAGGGTAAATAATTTTGCAAAGAAAAAGATGGACTGCAGTGCATATTTGTAGAATTACAAGGTAGATGTACCTAAAGAAGTGCTCAGTGAGTGTATACATACCTATACATATACAACAACCGTCCACCATCTGATACAGCAACTCAGTTTTTCCAGCTACATGCTCTTCTGAGATTGTTAACACAGAGCTTTTGTCCACAAACACACTCTCACGCACACAACTACGTGCATGCTGCCTTTACCACGCTCTGACCTATTAACCCAATACACGCAAACATACACAGTGGAACACACGTTTGTTCACACACAATTATAAGCTGTGAGCCGTCCAGTCCCCGTCTACACACTCACACACACACACACATCATTTTACACACACTGGTAGTGTTGGACAGACAGACTGCCTGGCTCTCAGGCTAATTGAGTTGGGTGTGTGGCCCCGTGTAGCCGCGCCATGACCTCGCTGTAGCCAGGGACGCCACTGAGCTCCGGCTTTGATACATCTGATACGGTTTAAGTGTGGAATGAAGACCTAAGCCTGTTTACATTTGAACTGGATTAACATGGAGGGGCGAGGGGCAGGGGGGGTGGTCAGTGAATGAATGTTACAGAGAGTGTTAAAGAGGGAGAGGCCAAGAGAGGTGTGTAGTAGAGAGGGAGAGAGAGAGAGAGAGAGAGAGAGTAAGCAGGTTGACCAGAGCTGTTTGTTTGTTGATGTATGTAATTGAATTGTATATGGTTTAATTTTGGGAGCTGTTCCTTTTCTTCTATTACTGGATCCAGAATTCAGACTTGAAAAGACTTTCAAAAAAATAACATGACTTGGCCTGGGGCAAAATGTAACAGCTTCTTTATTTGCTTTTACAAATCCAAGCAGCCTCTGCTTTTGCTTTTTTTTTTCTTTTTTTTTTTTCTGTGCACACAGCACTGGCGTCCACTATTTTGACACCTATCTGACAGACTCTTGTATATTTTTGTATGATAAAAGTATCTTTTATGCAAATCATAAAATTCATGCATTATTTCAGCCAGTCTTAATTATTGCACAGTTTTAAAGCACATGTATGCTTGTGTACATGTGTGTGCACAATGTTGTGTTCTTGGGTTGAATGTATTTAGGTAGAAAATGTAAAAGAAATGCAAGATATACATTTCTGTCTTTGGTTTAGGAAAGCATTTACTAAGTTTCTCAAAAAAAGAAGGGACTGCATACAGTATGATGCACCTGACCTGTCAAAAATGGTGGTGGATCATTGATGCTTTGCAGCTACTTTGCTGCTAGTAGTCCAGGGGCTCTTGTGAAAAAGTTACTGTTGTTAAGCTAAACATGCCTTGCATCGGTCACTGGTGGATTTTTGGAAATATCTATTGTAAATAAATGAATAAAATGGGAATTCTTAATAAACTTAGCCAGTCATAATTGGTCACAGTGGTTATAGTAATTAATATGCTAAGATATTGATTAAGTATCATTTTAGATTAAATGTGTGTTTTAAATTGAATGTTTTTGAATTTGAATTGAAAATGTATCTTTCTCTACACAGAAAAGCTTTTTATAAAGAATTACACTGAACAACTTTTGTCTTTCGCAATGATCTCTATGTCAGATTAGCATCATAAATTCTTACTGTTTTAATTGGCGGATTGGCAACACTACACATTTTATGTTCACCAATCACAATTTACTCAAGTTCATAGTTTGCTGGGGGAAGGGTCAAGAAATTGAGACATTGCAAAAGTAGTACGTTGCTGGCAGTTTTGTGTTCCAAACAGAAAAGAAAGAAAACTGTTGATCCTGGATGTCAGGAAGAGGACAGTATGGGCTGTCTATTCTTCAAAGAGAACCTAAATCAATGAATGTGTTAACATTAGCATAGATTTAAATATAGCTAGCTACCCGGTTTGCTGCCTCAACAAGTCTTTGCTCTGTTCCGTTGTTCTATCTAACCGCTGCAACAGCAGCATCCCTCTTTCTCTTCACTATGTTTACATATGTGTGTCAGAGAGCACTCTCCGCCTACTGGAGGAGATGTCAAGCTAGATGGAAAAATGTAAAAAATTCTGACATTCTAGACTTTTTGAGACATTCTACACACATTCGAGTCCAGCACTGGACACTTGTAGGACATGAAGACAGTTGTGTCAGAATCGGGCTGGATTTGCGTAGTTTGATCCCAGCTGCTGTTGTCTTGTTTGTCTTTATATATATAATGTATGTGTGTGTATCTATGTGTGTGTGTGTGCGTGTGTGTGTGTGTAGGTGTGTGTGTGTGTGTGTGTGTGTGTGAGAGTGTGTGCGTGTGCGTGTGCGTGCGTGTGTGTGTGTGTGTGTGTGTGTGTGTGCGTGTGCGTGCGTGTGTGTGTGTGTGTGTGTGTGTCCAAATACTCTTCTATTTGTGCCATCCTAAGCTCTAATTCACTGTGTAATGCTGTTTATTATGGGTATCAATGTGCTTTTCTGCATTAGTTAAATGGGCCCCAGCACATTACTGTAATGGAGTGGCCGCATGAAAACACAGAGAAACCCGATCTTCCTCTCTCTCCCTCTCTCTCCCTCTGTCTCTCTCTTTCTCTCTCGCTCTCTCCTAGAGTAATGATTTGATGTTGCTAATGGCTTCCTAAATTTTCTAAGAAGGGCAGAACCGGTATCGTCTTGGGTTACACTGGCTGGCAGGCAGCCAACAACGGAGAGAGAGAAAGAGCGAGAGAGAAAGAGAGAGAGAACAAGCGCTTGCCTTTTTCTTCCTCAACATCTTTTTCCACGAAAGAGAGGAAAACTGAAAGACTGAAAGTTCATTTTCCCTGCCAGCCTTTTTAGAAAAAACAACTACTTTGAAAGTTCTATCGCTGAGTCCCTATTTTAAAAAGGCCTGTTGTCCTTATTAACCTATTGGCATGGTGGGTCGAATTGAGACTCAGGCCAAACTGAGAGGGAACAGTGATCCAAAGGAGGCGATCGATGCTGAGGTGTGACTGCAACCCTGTGTGTCTGACAGGCCAACACACACACATACACAGGATTGTGATGTGAGCTGCATAATGCTGTCTATTGTTGTGATTAGCGTTAGCGCTTTGATTCAACCCTGATGAAAGGGACCGGGCTGCATGCCAGTTAATACGTACATGAAATGAATAAGAGAGATTGATCTGCGTGTGCGTGTTGTGTGTGTGTGTTTTGTTTCCCCGCTTTTGTGAGTTTGTGTGCGTTTGGCAAATGGCACCCAGCTCACATGATGGCCTATGGCAACCCCTAACAAACCGTGTAGGCGCCAGCAGGGGGGGAGGAGGGGTGTACCGGGGACTGGGGTGAAGGGGGGGGGGTCCTACGGGGTGCTGACTGGAGTCACATGACAAGGAAAGTTTCCAGCCAAACTCCCTCCCTTTAGACAATGGAGTATTAATGCTGATGACACATGACCTGAGTCGGGGCGGTGTGTGCGCGAGCGAGTGTGTATGTGTCCACGAGTGTGAGGCCTCGGCCCTGACGAGACAGAACAATCTGCAGTCTGGGTCAACGATGCTGTCTGCATCTCAACCTTTCTCTGGCCTCCCTTACATACACATACACACACACACACATATATGCAGCTACACATACAGACACATTCTGTTCAGGGGCGGAGCTTGGCTTTTTATTACATGCATGTGAGCTGCAGGAAAGCCTATAGTATTAACCATATTATCAATACTATCTACATAGGACAATCACAAGCATTGAATGTAGCAAAACTGAACCATCTTATGCCAGTAACTGCAAGATATAACAAGAATATATATCATTTAAGAAGTAAATGGTCAAGGTACAGACATTTATAAACAATTTGGCCAAGTGATGGAAATTACAAGAATGAAACCTTGTTAAAAACACAAGGCAATATATTCAGATACTCAGGAACATTAAACGTAATATGCCATATTTATTACAATACAACAGTCCCTAATAAATTAAAAAATTTAGAATTGTTACAAAAATAAGATTGTTTTAAATATAAGTCACATCTCTGGTCATTGATGCTTCTTAAAAGAACTGTTGTCTCCCACTTCACTTTTTGTCATTTCAGTGTAATTTACTTTATGAAACATGTGGTTTCTGCCTCATGATGTTCATAAACACTCAACTGCCTTGTAAATACGTCTTTCAATGCACATCCATGCATTTAAAGTCCTCATGAAGGTAATCTTTTTAAAATAAATAAAAAAATTTAAAAGTCGATTGTTTATTTGATCACTGATATTTGGTCATTGTCTAACCACAAACCTTCCACAATCATTCTTTCCATTGGTAAAGCTAAGTGCTACCATCATGATCATTAAAATGATGCATTAAAATGTGCTTTCCCAGTCATTTTAGCCCACATTTAGAAATGATAGTGCTGTCATATATGCATGACAGAAGCAGTAGTGTGTGTGACAGTGGAAGCATGTGCTGTCATACTGAGTCAGTAGAAAAACTTGTTTCCATATGGAAATGGCACTACAATGAATCTTGGAGAACTGATGCATGAAATATATATTAGCATGACATGTGATGGTGAACAAGTCCTCAGAAAATTCTCAAGAAGCACCTAACCTCAGGTTCCTGCACTGTCACTGGCATTGGGCAAGATGCAGTGACTAAGATCATTTAACTTTCAACAACAACTGTGAACTGAACCTACTTTCAAATTTACCACCCCATTGTACATTGTATTGTCTTTAGTGGAAAAAAAAAGTTATTTTAGCCATAAAATCTTAATCCTGGAAATCAATATCATTATCTTCTTTTAGCATTGTAAGTTAACACATCCTGTACCAAAAACACACATTTAAAGGGGAATTCCATAGATTTTTCAGAGTTTCTGTTTATGTTCAGAGATCATTGACTGATCGTTGAGTCATTCAGAGTGGTTACATGTAAAATGAGTCATTGTAGATATACTTGCCAACTTAGATATCTTTACAGAGGTGGTGATAGGAACTGTATGTATACATTGCAAAAGTCGCTGTCTATTGACTATTTAAAACCACAGGTGAACCTTCACATGTGTTCTGATATTTTTATACTACAGTCTGAAATCTGGAACAATAAGTGTTCTTTTTGTTTAAAACACACCATACAAGAACTTCTCTATCATGAACCTTTCCATCACATATATATATATATATATATACACAGACTTTTGCATACAACTATACTTAAACGTGTCTGTATTTTAATAGATAACAAGTATATTATATAGCCAGGAATCCAGAAATACAAATAAGTCTGTTTAAAAAACGAAATATTTTAATTTGGCACACTGCTAGCACAATGCTACACAATACTACTCTATGGCTATATTTGTTAGCATAAATACACAAAAAGCATTAGTGCAAAACTAAAAAAAAACTATATATTAAACATATCTTGACTGATATTTTTGAGGAACATTATGTAAATGTGTTTTTTGTGTCAAGCTATTGCTTTTAAACATCTTCCATAACACTAGAATTGGCCAGCTCAAACACCAGAGGCTAGGCACCATTTTAAAAAAAAGAAAAGAATGAGGAAGGATGAGTGAAGAGGAAGAGAAAAGGAGTTGACAAGAGAAGAGTGTGATGGAAGTAAAAGAGAGTGAGAGAGGGAGAACAGAGCAGTCTTTTTGAGCATGTGGCTCTGGGTCTCTCAGGCCTCGCTGGCCTGTCATGTCCAATGCTCTCGCTCCATTAATCAGCAGAAGGGTGTGAGCTCGCGTCCTAATGTTTACCCAGCGCCAGAGCGATCGCTGCCCGCTGGCCACACACACAGGAGGCTGAGGACGTACTGTGAAATGGGCCTGACACTGCCATGTGTTTGTGCGAGGATGGATGTTACAAGGCTAGGCTGTGTATGAATGAGGGCGCAAGGCACAAGATAGAGAAGCAGTGTACAGCAACACGCTTTCACAGGTCATCTCGAGATTTTATCTCGTTTAACTTGACTCTTTCCCCCGCATTCCCAGATGGCTCTGACTTAATGTTTTGCCTTTGGCTCGTGCCTCTGTGCGAACTATTTAATGAAATCTTCATCTGAAGCCTTATCGCACCATCAAAACAGCACCCAAACACCACACTTAAACTTTCAGGTTGATTTTTTTTAGCTCGTCTTGGCCAGACGGGCTGTTGGACTTCCAGGAGTCTTGCAGTCAAAACAGTGTAGCGTTTATGAAACAAGTAGCAGTGGGGCCTGCTGTAGGCTTACTCTGCAGTTTTACCTGTTGACTTGTGACACAGCTCTAGGTATGACTATACTATATAATAATAAAGAGAATAAACAACTGACCTTGCTACTTTTTGAGAAACTTTGGAGTTTATTTGAAGCTTCCTAAAGTTATTTAGCCATTCTGTCTGGATAATTTCCTTGGGGTTCTGGTTTGGACCAACCTGTAGAAACTTCAGTAGAGAGTGGGCAAGGTAAAGAGAATGCTAACAACAGTTTTCCTCCTATCATGTTGGCAATAGGCAAACTAATTGGGGAGTTGAATGGGTTTTACAATTAGGGGAAAGGGACTAAGCAATAGAGTCTTACTCAGCAAGTCCCTCACTCTTTGTCTTTTTCCTCTTTTGCTGTCTCCGTCTTTCTTTCTTCTCTTGATCACTCCTCTTTCCCCTCTTGCCTGCATTCCTTGCAATCTTGTCTTCCTGCCAAGAAAACTAATCAAAAAGACCTCTACTTTTCCTTTGTCTCGCATTCTCTTTCTCTCTCTCTCTCTCCCACTCTCTCTCTGTATTCGCCCCCTGACAGTATGGTCCAGTATGGACCTGATGGAGTGCACACTCCGCAATGACCTCCATGACTGCTGATGTCATTGGGAATTGACCCCGGGGCGGCTGTGCTCGTGGCTGGCCGCGCAGCAAGCCGAGCCTGCTTCCTCTTGTTTGGGAAGCTCGGGTTGTGTAAGGATTTTTTTCTCCTTTTATAGAGCATGTTCCATAACAAATTAAAGCTTGATCTAGCAACATTGCCCTCCAGCCCTGCCTTTTCCACTGATGAGGGGTAGGAGAGAGCTACGGGAGAAATGGTCAAATGGCACTGTGTGCTTCATTAATGTCCTTATTACAATGTCCTTTTTTGGCTTTAATGTTGCTGTGACATTTGGAGTCGACTGTCACAATGACTGTGCAAGGGTGTTCCAACAGACAAACATAGCCTTCTCAACTTCTGTTTAAATGTGTGAACGTGTGGCTTTCTGCATAGTTCTCCAAAATAACATAGTATTTGTTCCGGTCCCACATTCAAAGTCTATACAGTGACAGTAGAAATGTAGCATTTTTATGATTAGCCATAATACTGATAAGCCATAATACTGATAACCATTTGATCATTATCTATCTATGGTCAATGCTTTTGGGAAATAAAGGCCAAAACAAAAAGCCTATATTGATAAACCTACTAACATGTTGTAGAGGTTTTGTGCATTTTGATACATATTTTGGAAGAAACTGCCTTGCCATTGTGTGGTGTTACTGGAAATGCCTCTTAGCCTGGCTTGACCCGTGAAACTCTCATGCAATTTTAGAACTGCATACTGTAAATTGTCTTCCAACTCACTTGAAACTGAGGCAAAACATTTGGAAGCTATTCCGCTTTGTGAAACATGTTACATGAAGTAGCCAATCAAAACACATCAGTCACATGGTCTCAGAGAATGACACTTTCAAATCATCTTTTGCCCCCCTGACTGACTCAAGGTCATTTTGTTAGTTTCCTGAGCCTTGACACGTGAGTTCTTAAAGTTTACATATCTGTAAATAGCAGCATTGGCTAGCAAACTAATGGAAACAGCTGACATAATGGTAACATTATTTATGTAGATAGAGAAAATTTCTACTTCCTGATTATAAAGTTTTAAATTACTTTAGGGTGCAAAGGATGAAAATATTTACAGAGGGGTATGTTTCTGACAAAAACATCAACTAAGCTTTAACCTACTTTAACATTAATCTTTATGGACCTAACCTGTGCATAACAGATAAAATCTAAGTAAAGTAAGAAACCATAGATAAAGAGTTAGATAATAGAGTTTCTGTGTGTAACTGTTGCAGGCAACTCAAGTTTTTTGGTCTAAAGTGAGCATTAAAATTATGAAGTAATAAATTTAGCTGAATCATTAAGATAGGTGAGGCTATATCACTTATGGTCAAATTTGACCCCTCTTCTACTACCAAGCTGTCAGCACCATGGAAATGTTTCAGAACGTACATTGACATGGCCACATGTTGGCTACTCTCCACTTGTTGCCCATACTCTCATTGCCCATAATTCATAGGTAGATGTGCCAAAATATCATTCCTGCAAACATCTGACCAAGCCGAAGATACCAACCTGTGATTCAGTTTCAAATTAGCATCAACCTAAATGAAACATTTCAGCAAACTGAAGGAGATGTTTATCATTCTTCTGGTTGGGTTAGTGAGCACTTCCAAGTACATTTAACCACCATGTCTTGAACCGTAACCTCTGGTGCATGCTGCGCTATCTCTTTCCCCCTCCTCAGTCACCTCTATCATGTCAGATACTCTGCTGATAGAGTCCCTAACACACACCAGAGGGCCCTCCCAGGCCTTGATAAGGCCCTTCTCTGAGCCTGAGCTTCAGCTAGCGTGTCGTGCTGACGAGGACAAACTTTTATCAGTGACGACGACGTTCATGCTGGAAAGAGAGAGATGATGACAATCTCCTTGATGACAATCTTCCTATGCTCCAGAGCCGTCGCACACACCCATACATAGCACACAAACATACACAGGAAAACAGCCAAGTCAAGTGCAAACACGTCTGCTTGTTTACTGCGGTTACTGAATAAATACGCTTTTAAGCATGCATATAAGCGCTCGCTTGCACTTGCGCTCACGTTCACCCATCACACCCATCTTAAACGGGCTAGATGATCATCTCTGCAAATATTTTGCCTCAGTATGAGAGATTAGAGGTTGAAAGAGATCAACATACTGCAGGAGAGAGAGAGTGACGAGAGAGAGCAAGGAGTGATGTTGAGACACATCGTTTGACTCATCACGTAGTTTTTTGGAGACTGTCATTTCCGACCATTTCGCAGATGCATATCAAATTCTGCAATCTGCCTCAGGGAGATAAGGCCCACTAGATGCTGGAGTTGCAACATCTCACTGAGAGAGCGAGAGAGAGCGCAGGCGGGCTTCTCATAGCGATCTCTGCAAGAGATACGGCTCTTCCAGCACCCTCAGCATCACTGATTACCATGCTAATCTCTCGGAGACTGGCGTCTGCCAGGCCTGGACTCAAACGCGCACATTCATATGGCCCTATCGCATGCAGGAGCCATAACCGCGCCACTGGCCTGGCGGAGGATAGGCTTGTGCTGTTTGTATCCGAGCCGAAGGCTACTCACAGTGAAGCCCCCCCTCCGAGGCTTCAGACATGCACCATGTGCTTCCCTTCCAGTTGCATGGACTAGAAACCAGGAACATAGCTCACAATGCTTTGACTCGGAAGCCTATGAAGAATTGACTTCAACCGATAACCCAGGGACTATGTTAATTCCTTGTGGCCTTGGGAGGAATCTGTCCATTGCTAGTCAATGCCATGTAGGACTGAGAGAAAAAAATTGGACAGCGATCTTCCCATTCTCTCTAACTATTTATCCTGTGTCCACTGATCCATTGAACAAGTTTTACCCTCCATATCCTTGCATCTCCAAACACTGCCAGCTCCCAGAGAGGAATCTGCCGTTGATCTTTTTCATAATAATAAAATGAGTTGAGAGCTGGATGTTTAGATTCAGAGGACAAAATGGTGGCAGATGAGATCGTAAGACACAACAAAGTGCAGAGGCATGGGTAAACAAGGCTGGGGATGCCCTCACTTGATCTGCCTCTCGCTCTGCATGACTGAAGGGCCAAAGCCATGTCAAATGAGGCCTTGCAGCATGTGCATCATGGCTCCACAGACAGGCGTACTAATCAAACCCAGAGCCTGATTTCTCACTGAGATGCTTACACAAGTTACTAGAGCTTGAAAATTTTTGTTAGAACCTGGTGGTTGGGTTCGGGTGCCGCCTCAGAAATCTTTCCCAAGTTGGATTCAGTTTTTTGTTTCTCACGCCGAACATAATTACATAGAAACGTCAAGTTCATTCAGAATGGGGAGTTTCATGCAGCTTCTGGTTGGTGGTTGTCAGGTTAGAGTCAGGTTCTGACAGAATTTTGTTGGGCTATGGTCAGATTCAGACAGAATTTTGACAAGCTATAGTTGTGTTTGGACAGAATTTAGTTGGGCTACAGTTGCATTCCAAAAGAATTCTGGCAGGCTACAGTTGGATTTGGACATCATTTTGTTGGGCTATGTCCAGATTCGGACAGAACTTTGTTGAGATACAGTCAGCTTGGGGCTAAGTTTTGTCACTCAGTTGGGTTTATAGTCAAAAATGACTGCTGTGGGTCATGGCAGATTGGTCTGTATCTGTTTTTGGTGTGGACCAAAATTTTATGGCATAGAAAAGTTCCACAATTTGTAACCTATTAGCTTAATGCAACCCAAACAGGTAAACAGATTGAAATAGACAGACTCTATATGCCCTGATTTAGGACTAGTGCCTAAGAGACAGCCTATTGCTGATGACAACCTCGGTTTCCTTTCACCTCTCCGTCCAGCCCCTTGCATCAGAGAATGAGTAAAACAGCGGAGCCCATCTTTCTCTCTCCAGTCTCCCAGAGGACCCCTGCTGCTCTGTCTGTCCTGATCACTGCCACCACTGAGGCCTCCCTCACAGGGCAGATCTAGCAACAGACACTGGGTCCGCTCCCTCTCTCTCTATCTCTTTTTGTCCCCCACCACCCACCACCGGCTGCAGGCCAGACCGACCTGGCTTCAGCCTCTCTGGTTACTTGCCTGTGAAAGCCAGTGGGGTGCGGATGGGGAGAGCCCGTCCAGACTTGGGTTCCCCTGAGCCCGCTCTGGCATTCGCACTTGCCCCCCTTTGCTCTGTCAATGGGAGGCCGGATGAATGCGGCTGTTTGTGCGCAGACAGCAGGGATGAATTTGTCTGCCTAAGAGAAGAACAGGAAGGCCTGAATACGTTGCCTCCCCGGAGGACGTCATGAATGGCAAGGCTGTCTCAGGTGGGACGAATGAATGGTGGAGAGGCTGCTGAATGTTACCTCTCACAGGTGAGAGCTCTCTCAGTGTTAGCCTCAATATTGGCTCTCTCAGCTGAATGCATTTTTAGCACTAGCTACACTGGGCTAAAGCAGTTCAAAGATAGCTACCACTAGCTCAATAATATATTCAGTGGATTTGTTGTTTTTTAATCATTGCAGTGATAAGATCATCATCATGTTGTTGAATTTATTTTAGAAGGTATGTCATTGTAGTGTTCTCTCAAATTACAAGTTGAAAAATTTCACATGCTATCTGAACTATAGCACAACAGAAGAGTGTAATACTATCTCTGTCAGCACACTAACCTTAAAGCTAAGTCTACATCATGACTCCAAATTAACTGTCTGAGGCAGGATTAGAGGAAATGCTAGTTCTAATATAGAAATGCCGTACTGTAACAAAAAGGAGCCGATTAGAAGTAGTAAATGATAGCCTGAATGCTAGTTCTGAGAGAGGCCTCACTTCTTGCTCTTAGGTCAGTTCAAGCACTCTCAGGTGAGAGAGAGAGCTCAATGGTATGGTCCCAGGTGAGAAAGCTGACCTATTTTCTCATGAAGAGCAGTTAGAGCCGCACCCCTGAACCACAGCCCCTATGTAGACTGGCGCAAAGTGAACTAATATAGTACTAGTACCTCTAATATAGAAACATTAATTGTTGCTTAGCAATACTGCTATATAGAAATTTGTCATATGCAAGCAGTCTCATTTAGGGATCCACGATGCTATTGGTATGTTAATAGTTAAAGGGGCATAATGCAATACATTTACTTTACTCACTCATAAAATGCCCTTTTTATGTCATCAGAGTTAATAAATAAATAAATAAATAAATATGTTGGCGTTTAACTGCTAGTTTCACTGACAACAACTCAACAGCTAGTATTTTCTCCTGTTGTATTTCCTTACCGAAGCAGAAAATTTTGCCCTGTGATCCCACCCACCTCCACCCAGGGTTGCCAGATATGAAACTAAATGGCAGGCAAACACGACATGCTATAGCCATTGAAAGCAGGCCAACAAACTGGATCGACAAAGATAATATATGATTCGCAAAAAAGTTTTGGCATCTCAAAAAGTTACATGACCAAAGTGGAGTAAATGGTTGATGGTGGCATCTTAGAGCTTTGAAGAATTTTAACCGAATGCGGAGTTAGTTAATTCTTTTCTTCAGCAGGTAAGCACTGAGCCTAGCAGTAGCTAATTTATCACTGCTACTAGTATGGATGGACATTTTAAGGTATTTCAGTATTCGAGAACTTTCAGCATCACGGTCATCGAAGTTATCCCAACTTGTGCTAGTCATCCCATGGTCCCATGTTTGTATATCTCTGTAGCAACCAGTGTGCCAGAACATTATGACAGAAACTGCAAGTTTGACTCTACATTTCTTAGGTTTCCAAATGTGATTACTATATATGGTTAGAATCAGAGTAACATTACTCATGCCCGTCCTCAGCCATTAGTGATTTATCTGTCTTACCTAATAGAAACTATACACACATATTAGAACTAGCTAACTTAGAGTTAGAGGTATGTGTCTGAATCAATAGATGTGGCCACATTTCGCCACCTCTCCCACTAGGACTTTCACTCTCTCCTCTCTGTGTTGCTCTTCCTCTCCATCTGCCTCTTGTACCACTAGGGCCTGTAATGTATTTTCTGAACATTGACTGATGGTATTGTAATATAGTACTTTGCTATTGTATTCTGGATGAACAGAACATATAGGCCACACTGGGCTAATGAGTTAAAATATCTGCGCTTTTCTTCATGTTACTGCATATGTAAGCCTGCAGATTTAAATGTTAGATTTCTCTGTAATACTAAACCAAGTGGCTTTATGCTGCTCTTACGTGTTTGTGTTGAGAAAACCAGAATTGTGCACCTCACAATGGCACATGCCTGATGGTAGCATGAAGCTAAGCAAACGCTGCTGTTATGGCCGGTGAAATGGATCAAAGGAGAGCTTTAGCAGGGTAGATTGTTTTGGTGGGTGGCTCCCAAAACAATTCAATATCCAGTTTATTCCACCGTCCACTTTTCCAATGTCCACAGTGGTTGACGGCAAAAGTTGGGGAAATTGATCTCTTGACAGAGCATTCTGTTCACTATTGCCATCTATGGGATGTTGCCCCTATCCATCTATTGCAAAAAAGTGAAAACATCAATCATTTTTTCTATCTATTAGAAATGTTCATGTAAAGGTATCATCACTGTTCAAAAACTTTGTCTACATTTTTCAGATTTTAGCTGCATTTAAATACAGCAGCATTACTGTGTAAAACAAATTGATGATTAAAGACCTTTGCCAGCTTGAGTGCATGCTGTCAGTAAAGGATCTGGATGTGTTTTGAGCAGGTTGAAAGACTCTTTTAGCAATGTCAGCCTAGCATCTCCCTCTGTAAACTAGGGAAGCAGATATCAGATATATGTATAACATGTCTGCATCTAGGTCAAGTGATAAATTATGGTAATTTTGGATGTTTTGCCAAACAATTACTTTAAAGTGAAACGGGGACGAAATAAACTCACTGGATAAACAGTCACCCTACGTGCTTATGGTGGTAGTAACTTCAGGCTCCTGCAAATGGTTAATTAGGATGATTAGGTTGTAAATACCTGCGTATTTGACGGGAGTGACAGGATTGCTAGACTGAGAAGAGGAAAAAAACAGTACATTCAATGTCTCTTTCAGTGTGTGGTAAACTTCTCACAAAGCAGATCTTAATGACTGACTAAAAGGAGTGATTGCATTTTCACGTGCCAAAGGCCATAGTGTGAAGGAAGTAGCTGAATCTGCAGGTGTATGGAAGTGTATGGTCACCACTGACCAGTCTACCACCAGCGGCAAAATTCCCTACGGGAAATTCTAAGAATTGTGCCAGGGAAGTCATCTACCAAATGTGGCACAATTCCCTGATGCAAGAGTGTCTAAACATTGCGTCACCTACATCCAGAAATTAGTACTCGCCAAATAAAATACCAGGTTTTTTCTATACTTGTGGAGGTATTACACACTATTAGGTACATTTTTAGTTCATTTTGCTCAATAGATAGTCATATAAATCTAGCAAAAATTATGTTATATTTAAATTTGTTGTGCATATAATATCACATTTTAATTATAAAAGAATTCAATCAGAAAAAGCATTATTCCAAAATCACCACATTCAGATTCTCCAAAGTACAACTATTTTTATAATGCTGTAGGTCTCGGCCCAATGTGAAAACCACAAGAAGCAATAAATGTGGCCCGTAACCGCCAGTATTCATGTGAAACCATTTCTCTCTATTCCCTTTCTCTCTTTCACTTCTCTGCTACACAGGGACATCGTCTGAAACGAACAGTCCGGAGAAACTGTAGGACAGATGTAAGATCTATGTATAGCAGAAGGGCTGCACCAAGCATGACAATTAACAGCAAGATTCACTTGAGTGACTTCCCCTTACCAGTCCGCTCTTTACAACATGGTTTGATTTTAGGGTCTCAGTTGGCAGCAATAATAATACAGTAGAACTATTTCCTGCTTGTTGTTTTCACTTCCTGTTTTCTGTGTATATGAGTGTGTGTGTGTGTGTCTGTGTTGTTGGAAAAACATGTGCTCTATTAGCTTCAGGACCAGCTGTGGTGCTATGAGTGTGAAGTGGAGGGAAGAGTGCATTAAAGTTATGTGTATGGGGGGGCTTGGTGTAGTTATGAAAAAAAAAAAAGTAAGTAATACAGGCTGTGGGCCAAAACTTAGTCAGACCATTTAGCGCAGGTTAATGTTCCTTGCTCAGCTGGCTTGTTTAGCTTCAATTAGCTTCATGGATATGTAAACAATTCTACCTACAGTTTTTCCATATATACACTGTGACCAGCGTGATCCTCCACATGACTCTACGGATACGATCAGTTAAGCAGAATGATAGTTAAGCTCCACTGATAGCACTGTGTGGGTTGTCTCAGGGTACACCCCTGTACATTTGAATGGAGGGTTTTTTTTGGGGGGGAGGTGCATTTCATAGCTCACATCCAACATTACGCATTAAAATATGTTAACAACAACCAAACATACAACCGAGGCAAACAATACACAGTGAAAAATGTGTAGAATTACCAGTAGTGTCATTTTTACAGTACTTTACAGCACCTGTAGTGCATTATTACGTGATCATCAGCAAATAATGACTGTTAGAGGTAGCTCTTCACTTGGGGCTATGTCAAAAATGCTTTGTTGTATTTGAACAATCATCATAAAAAGCCCAACCATAGAGATTCCAGGAGGCCATTTTTTCCTCACACATGTAAATCAAAACCTGACTGGTTAATTATACTGTCACTTCTATAGCTTATTAATCTAGTGCAGTAGGTTCAGTCCACTGGTACAGCTCTTGGCTGGACTGAATATCTTCCTAGATACCACTGGGAAAAAGTGCTGTAATTCACTTAATCTGTCAGGCAGTTTTTTTATATGACTAGCTTGAAAAAAAAAAAAATATATATATATATATATATATATATTAAAAATATATATATATAAAATGTGTAAAAGCCTACCCAAACCTCATACATTAAAGAGTGCACTTGTAGTTGCCTATGTGCCATTTTATCATAGTATTTAGTGTAATAGTACGTGCAACCAAAAATAAAAATGCAGTAGTAAACTATATATTTCAGCTTTCACTTGTTATCATTACAACACCAAACCAAAGCAAATATATTATTTAAACATAAAATATTCAAATACTGTATATCAGCTAATACATTTTAAAAATGCATTCCTAAAAATGTGCTTTACCTTTTCAGATTTTGACAAGCTGAAATCAAGCTAAGGTATATTTAACAGATTTGTAGTATAAAACAGCAGCAACAAGAGCAAGGCAGCCACAGTAGAAGGGCAAGAGAGTCAGAGTCACGAAACAAGCGGACATCAAATTCAGACAAACAATCAGAATAACAAAAGTACCAAAGAAAGCGGAACGGGATTGGGAGATGTGACAGTGATGTAATGGGTGATGGGTTATGGGAAATGGAGTTTTTTAGATTTTTATAGAAATTTTATACAAACCAATTTGCCCCCAATAAAGAATCTTATTTCCAACATCTGTTTTTGGACTGCGATATTTGAACTTTAGCATATGACTGTACATTTCGGATGTATGTTGCTCATGCCATATAAAGTCTAGCATAAAATAATTTTTTAAGATGGAGGACATTTTCTTATTGTGCTAGTAGGCCTGACAAGGGCTAGCATCTTTTCTCTGGCTTTTAAAACAATGACTTAATGGCCGGGCAGGAAACTGGGAGGAATAACAGTGAGGAGGGAGGTTAGGAGAAGTGTAGCAGCTTGGTTTTCCCATGGCCTTGCCCTGCCCTGGTCTTTCAAATGAGGGCTAAAGGACTGAGGCATAGTAATTGGCTTCCCTTAGCCTGTGGTACTAAAAGTTGTTAGGGAAAGTATGTGTGGGTTGCAGATGCGTTTGACTGGTTGATTGGTTTGTGGATCGTTGTCTGTGTGTCTATGAATTTTAAAGAAAGCAAATGCTGGAAAACACATTGTACCTGCAGAATCTGTGACCTCCTACCCAGTGTTCTCAAACTATTGAGCAGCACTACTTTTACTCCACCCCTTGGCTGACATTTCACTACCAAGGGACTGTGCTTCTATGAATTTCTGTGGACCCTAAAAAGAGGAAGTTCAGCTAATAATACCCAGCTAATGCTGTGCGTTGTGTGTGTACGTGTGTGTGTGTTTGCGTGTGTGTGTGATTATGTGTGTGTGTGTGTCTCAGCTGGCTGAGCTGCTAACCTTTTAAAGAGTCAAGGGAAGAAGCAAGTGTCATCTGCAGTCAATCCAGCATTTACCGTCCTCTCTCTGTCTCTCTCTTTCTCTTTCTCTTTCTCTCTCTTAAGTTGATCTTAAATTGTAATGAGTGATATATACAAGTTTATCTACCTGCATATGGAAGAGGAAAGCCAATGACAAAATAAGCGAAAAATAGGCGTTTCCAACACCTCTTTTAAACAAATGATTAAAAGCTAAATTAAAAGAGAACATGGAACTTCCCCTAGCCATGTAAGACAAAACTTTCACCTTCTGACTAACCTAAAGCTTTCATCTTTGAGAGAAAGGAGAAAATAAAGTTCCTCTCATACTTTAGATCGGACTTTTCTGACCATATTTCTATTGTGAAATCTCAATGATGTGGGGTATTAAAAGATGTGTGGCAAGAAACCTTACTGAGAAAAGGAAACAGAAGAAACAGCAAAGCTACTGGGTACAGAACTGGCCAAGACAGTATCAGAAGTAAAAGAATCCTATCCACAGACAGTGTAGAGCAATAGTACACAGCTTTACACGAATATGACTCACCTATTTTCATCTATTGTGACAGTGAAACTTGATGAGCAACCTAGCCACCACTGCTAGCCCACAACAAACACAAGAGCACTTATTACCAGTACCTGTGTAATGTGTGTGTTATCTGTCAAGTTTCTAAGTCAAGACAAGTAAGCCTCCTGATAAGTTATTACCTTTTAGACCAACAGGAAGAAAGCCCGCTTGGAAACTGTCCTGCATCCTTTCATCTCTTTTAGCTCTTGCCAATGAGTAAAAGCCAGGGACTTAGGCTTGTCCTGCTCCTTGCATCTCTTACTCACTTCCTCCTACAATGTCTTCTTAAGGTCTCTTCAGTTTTTGCCATGGTCCATGTTGGGGATGCCATATAGCTAGCTAAACACGAGTAGCTGTTGATGTGTGATTGGGTTTGTAAAGCGTTATGCAGTTCTCACATGAGGTCGCATGCCCACTTCTCCAAAGACACATAGAAGGTGTTCTGGACCCATAGTGGCAGTGACAGAGACTTCGGTCTCCCTAATAAGAGACAGTGGACCATCAAAATTAATTTGAAGTTGTTATTTTAGGGTAAAATTGTTCTATAATTTTGGTTTTATGATTAATTGCCACTATGAAACGGTACTTAAACATCTCTACACAATCAAACCTTACTAGTAAGGACATAAATTGTAATGGCTATCTAATTTATTAGTTTGAACCTCTTCAAGAGTAATTTATCATTGCTGTCAAATCCAATGCTCAGCAGCCTCCTTTTACATTGTGTAATGAGCAGACCAATAGAAATGGACCGAATTAACTACAAACAAAATGTGTTTATTTATACAGTAGTTTACAGATTATTTTTCATTTTTTCTTATTTCAAAGATCAGAAACAACACGGATGTTGCAGTAGTTCCTAAGCAGTAAGTCCTAGACTCATGACAGACTGAAACTCCTGCAGCTGAAGGGGCTTGCCAGCAGGTTTCTTACAAAAATGTTGTAAAAATAAATCTGACACATTGACATTGGAAAACTTTGCGCTTTTTGCAAAGGCCCGGGAGAGGAAATGACAAAGAGCTTGCCTTTAGAAGTGAGTTGAAGTGAGGTGTGTTAGACTTCAGTAAGGACATGCCTTCTTATTTCCTTTGTGGGGGAGCGAAGAGAGATTGAGGGAGAGAGAAAGCGAGGGAGGGCACGTTCCGTTAAAGCAGTTTTCTGGGGTCAGGCGTGTGACCCCGGGCGTTGGGAGAGACCCGCGGCTGAACCGCACTCTTTTTTTTTTTTTTGGCCTTTTATCTTTCATCTTGAGCTCCATAACTCCGCTCTGCGCGGAGGAAGGCCCGAGTACCTTTTGATTCTGTTAATTCAATTTAATACATAAACAAATACATGAAGGGAGCGAGAAGGGGACGATAGAGGGAGAGAACGCGAGATGAAGGGAGACAGAGGAAGAAGGAAAAGGGGCAGGGAGGGATGAGAGGATGAAAAGAAGGGGAAAAAGAAGAAAAGGAGGCTCATCTTAGTAATGGCCCAATAAAGCGAGGCCCACCATGCTGCTTCTAAACCTGCGCTCATAAGTCTCCATGCCTTCAGCGCACTATATTACAGAGCCATTAAAAGAGCTATCCGACAACTTATTAGTCATAAGTTATCCACTTTATTACGAAGGTAAGATATTGTTATCATTCAGGAATGCGAGTTCAGTTGCTCTATTTCTTCATTTGTACAAAGTGAACACGTTTCTTTAAATCAATAAGCATGTTTTCTTTGTCGGTTTGCAGTAACGTACCATGGTTTAAGGAAATCTGCTCAGATTTGACAAAAAAAATTTGGTAAAAAAACAAACAAAAAAATTCAACTGACAAACTGCTACCTTGGAAATAAGCCCAGAGATTTTATTCCCTTTGTTGTGTTGTCAGCACTTATCAGAACTTAAACCTTCCGGCTGTTTAAACCACCTTTGGGCCAGCAGAGCTTTCAACAATAGGGTGGAGAAGAAACTGCTCAGATTTCATTGTGATGGTGAAGAGTTTCATTCCAAAATGCTGTATGTTCAGGTTTTAGAAAAGAACAACAGGTGTTATACAACAGTTAGTTCTAAATGCACAGCATGTTGAGTTGAGGAACCTCAGTACACATTTTTCACAGCGTTTCTACTTTCGCACATAAAATCTGAAAATGATCCCATTCTGTATTCTAGTATTGACCTGTAGCCCGTATGGTCAGATTCTAAGGATGAGTGACAGCAAGCCTACAACACTTTCTGTGCCTGATGTTGCCCCTAAGTAAGCTTTTAATTCAGCAGCTGTGAGGTTAGAACAACTGAACAAGCTAGGCCTGATATTGTGACAGTTATCTCTAAATGTATCTGTTCCCTCCTCGAAAAATCCAAAATTCTAAGAAGACATGTGAGCTAATATATTTAAAATGTCACGTTAAATTTCAATAAACATAATGGTTGGGAAATGCAGACATTTAGTCAATAGGACACTGTCAAACTGCATAATATGAACATCAGGTTCGGTTTTACATGTATTTGCCTTTCTGCTCTGGAAAGGTTGGTGAGGTGTCTGCTAAAGGCAGAGAAACCACACTCAATTGTGAGGAAAGGTGCAGCCTTGTCAAGTGTTTAATACCACTACAACCTGAAAGTGGATGCTTTATCTAGCAGCTTTGTTGGACTTGTAGAGTCACACATGTTTGAACCACCAGAGGTAGAATCCAGTTTGGAGCCAGAGGGCACTGATCTACCAGTGAATTAGCCTTGTTCTACCCGGTCTGCAATAGTGTGGATGTTTTGTTTTTCAGTTATGCAAGGGATGGCTAGCATAGCAGCGTTTATGGATGGTGTAGCGTAGTAGCGTTTATGCAAGGGGTAGCTAGCATAGTAACTTGCTTGGTGTTCAAGTGTTAAGTTTGGCTGCTCAAAATACAGGGCAGCTAATGGCTCAAATAGACTAGCTGTTGTTACTGAAGCAGGCACTATCTGAGTAGGCCCCATGAGCCACAAAGGGTATTCCTCGCCTATGCTAAAGTCCGCTACTTTTTTAATGTTAAAGTTTTAGGAATTTGTCATCAATATGAGCCATGATTTCAGGCCCACCCTTAAAATCTTCAACACAAAAATGATGATAGTCTAGCTTCACAATTAAATACCACATAGCTCACATTTTCAGCAATTATATTCTTACATGTATAATATGTTTAGGAACAAACCTCCATCAGACATAACATTTCAGGTCACCTAAAATCCATTTATTTCTCTCTGCCAACAAACGCAGCAAGAGGCTGACACAGTACATGTGGGCGGTACTCTTCCACAAGTCGTGAAACCCGATCATAAGTGGTCCCTCGAGATGCATTTGAGACCCTTGGAAATACCAGGTGTCAATGGCTCTGTGTCTCACTGTCCACTTACGCTCGAATCGTTCGAATCTGATGTTATTACGAGAGATGACCAGAGCTGAAGACAATTCAATGAACATGAAGCTGAGTGTAAAACCATTTAGCCCAAAATATTAGCAAAAGGGTTTTTTATTGTAAAGCTATTTATATGCAACCCTTATTGTTCAGTTATTCATAATGTAGTCATGACGGTGAGGAACTAAAGTGTTACAGTTTTGTAGTTAATGTTGCTTTGCCATGTTAAGCAATCTTTTAGTGCATAATATAAATACACATACACACACAAACAACCCCCCACACACACACGTATATATACAAACACACCATACTGCACTATGCAAGTCTTGCATGAAAGGTTAAGGGAACCCAGTGTTTTTAAGTCTATAAGGTTGTAATGGTCATTGTTTTGAAAATGGTCAATGAACAGTAACAAAATCAAAACGCATTTTGACACAGGCAGTGTACACACGACATACACACATACCCAGATACACATTAAATGCACACTAATAAAAGGAATCGGGAGGAAAATAAACACATACACACGCGGCACCACGCGAGCGCGTCATGGTGCCTCGTCCTCAGTGCTGAATAAAGCCACTCTTTCTCCCTCGCCCGTCTCTCTGACGCGGGCAGATCCTTTTATTATTTTGAGGAAGACAGCTCCTTCCCTCCGGAGGGGCCTCATTCGAGTTCGGTGGACGTTTCATGCTCTGGGAGCCCAGCCAAACAGAATGACACACACACACACTTACCATTACACTTACACACACACACAAACACCCAAAGAAAATCCAGTGACGTCCATAACTAGAAAACACAGCGGGCCAACAAAAGACAGTAACATAGTATTTATCAGCAGTGTGAGGAAAACTCGGCTCTGGATGAGCTTGTGAGAGATTATTAGTTCGAGTTCAGTGAGTTTTGCAATTTCGTTTTGATGTTGTGTTTGTTTGTTTTTTTTTACAGAAATTTAAAATGTAAAGTTACTTTTCTGTAGATGCAATTTTTTTCTATTGGGAACGAAATTAACTGTTAACTTAAATCAGGTTTGGATGATTGTTATATCTTAATAAACCTTGTAACCTATTGAACATTGGGATAGGCAGTTTAGAAGGTGAGTGAGTGAAATCTCCAGCTGCTGTTTAACATTCTATTAACATTATGTTAACATTCCATGACAAATGAACAGAATAAAACTTTGTCAGAACAAAGATCTCCAAAATATTATATTCCTAGCGGTTAATGGAAGTGAACGTAGAAAGCATTTATTCTTATATACTTATATATGTATGGTTGTGTATATATATATATATATATATATATAGTTATTTAGGATAAAGTTATTTAGGATCATTTCTTTTGGTCCATGTATCATGAATTGTTTCAAAATGTAAAGGACTAATGGTGATCGATTGACACAATAGCCACTATTGTGGACATTCCTTAAACTGTGATGCCCTCTGAGCCATCCTGTTAGTACCAGCACTCCTGGTAGATGGCTGCGTGATGCAGGACTACATGCATGCAGACTGTTACAACAACTGCCCTAAACACCACATCAGCATTGCCAAAGATTGCACTGATGTCGTGCCAGACTGTCATGGAGTGACTAAGAATGACAGCGGGTCACCTTCGCACATCTGCGTCAGAATATTCAAGTTGCATGAAATGGATTATCACAAGACTCCATTAGAAACCTCTACAACTTCATCCCAAGAGGTCTGTCATGTGACCTCATACTGAGAGACACTACCTCCTGGCAACCTTTGTCTTCCTTCCGAATAATATCACAATCTGACACTTCCTTCTGGATGCAACTGTCCTTTTGATGATGCGTGAATTAAACCGATGGTTGACATATGTCAAATATATATCTGTTGGTCTGATGCATATTGGTAATGATGAGATTATTCAAACATAATTATTCAACTGATCTTTAAAAATAATCTCTGCACAATTCAGTCTTTGAGTATTTGGAGGTTTTGATGTATTGGGGATCATTGTACATGAAATTACAGACTCGATTCGTTTAGAGTGGTGGTCATAAGAATAAGGGTTTTCATTTGCTATTTAAAAAGGGATGAGCTTGCATGTGTCTTTGTATTTTGTTGGGCACAATCATATCTCAAAGCTATTTTTGGTCATTTTATGTGACTTAATGCGAAGTAGCCTTTGGCATCTTTAAATTCTTTGGATGTCCGTTTCCTATCACCACCACTTTAAACAATTCTGACTAAAACTGAAATGGTGGAATTGGTGGAATTCTGTATCAAAGACATTCGGGTGACTTCTAGCTTTTTTTACTCATCTGTAGAGTAGAGTAGAACAGAATAAGCTTAATATTCTATGAGTTGAGGATTTTACATTAGTTGAAGATCCCAGATAAGGGATGCACACAAAGCATCCAGTCATAAGGTTTTCAAAACATAACATGGACCATTGTTAAATGGCGACTCAAAAGACTTTGAATGTATTCCTGGTCGCTTATATGATCATAGGAGTACACTGTTCCCTGTTCTTTTAGAACCTGTGATGCTCTGCTGTAATGCTGGCAGAGGCTTCCGGGCTGGCCAGTGTTGTTGTGTATAAGAGACTGGGGAGACATGTGTGGTGAGAAAGCTGGCAGTGTTGACCTGGGTCTGGCCCCGCTCCTCCCCGCTCCTCCTGGCCTCCCTCATTAGCCGCTGCTCCTCTGGGTTAAACGCTCTCTCGCTCTAAATGAGAGCCAGTTTAAGGGCTGTTTCCTGCAGCCTCAGCTGCAAGCACATCTGGGAGAGAGCGCAGAAAAAGGGTCCAAAGCTGCCCCCCACGTGTTTGCTCACGGCTGGCCTGATTGCCTTTCCTTCCTCCCTCTCTCGCCGACTCTCTCTCTCTCTCCGTCTCTCTCTCGCTGTCCTTCCTCTCACTCCTCTCTTTGGCTCCAGTATAATATGCATGGAAGAAAGACTGGGTCAAGTGGAGAGGGGAGGACTTAAGGATGACAGTTGTGTGTGTGTGTGTGTGTGTGTGTGTGTGTGTGTGTGTGTGTGTGTGTGTGTGTGTGTGTGTGTGTGAGAGTGGACAAAAGTTGTGTGACGGCTTGTGCACTTTGTTCACATTAGCACGTGTGAATTTTGTTTGCCAGTTCTAGGAATGAAGTGACTACCTGTTTAATGATTTTAGGAATAACTGACAAACCAGTGATTTCTGTAATGTTTGTGTATGTCACCATGTACATTTACTGTCTTTTTAAACCCATAGTCACACGTAATTCCATGTTCATGCAATTGTTGTGTTGCATGAAACTTACATTAAAAATAAATTGCACTATGTTGAGTCATAGGTTGCAGGTCATTGACCATCTTGCAATGAATGTGCTCAGTCGCAACAGCTACAAGTGTCATAACACGTTTCTTGAAATGCCTTTTTTAAAGGCTGATAATGCATCACATGATCATGTCATATGACACGATTTCAAAATAATGTCTGCCTGATGGACAAGAAATAAGAGAAGATGGTCTTTCAGACCCTTGACAAGAAGATACTCCAAACTGGCTGTATGCAAGGTTGGTTAGGGATGACAAAAAAAGAGTTTCTGAAAACTAGCATGTCTGTAACCAGCTGGGTTAACCCTTTCAGTTAAATGGTGATATAGACAACATCAGGACATTATAGAGAAAAGAAGACATGGGGCTCCAGTGCAAAAGCCTTCAGTCTTTTTGAGCACTAAATGTCTCTTGATCTTATTTATCGGTTTCTTTGTGTTGAAAATAATTATTGTTGTTATCAGCATTGAGTCTGTAGACCAGTCAGAGGCTGTGTTCCAGACTTGTCAACTAATTAGAGATTGTGTTTCTCACTTGTAAACCAATCAGAGGCTGTTTTCCTGACATGGCAACCAATCAGAGGCTGTGTTCCTGACTTACTGACTAATTAAAAGCTGTCTGTACCATACAGGGCTCCATAGACATTTATTTATGATGTCTTTTATGTACTTTGATGTCACATGTGACATTGTTGTTAACAACTGTTCAAACTCTATTCTCTCATTTAAGAAGCCTGCCTTACCTCCAGGCTTGTTTATTTTTCTGATAGTGGTAGTGAAAAAATTCAGCCCTGCTTTTTAAAAATTATACAAACAAAAAAAAAAAACACCTCAATACACGCATGGACTTCAAATGTCGTGAGTAATAGACAATAGATCAAATAATATCATTGCTTAAAATGTAATATAGTGGAGAAACAAGTTTAATACAACATTTGTGCATTCAAATTGTTTTGCATAGCTATCAGATTGCATGCGGATTGAGCTGCATTCGTTTTTTTATCACTGTGTAAATCAAACCTGTTTGTTGGTCCACACTTCAGTTGCTTGCTCTTAAGTTTACAAGTAACTTTATTCTAATATGAAAACAACCATAATATCCATAATAGAATGAGCAGTATAATCATATTTAAACAAACTTTTCTGAGCATAATCTAGCATCACACGACAGTTAACAACAGCATTCAGAAAGCACTTGATTAATGGAGAAGAGCAGATTAAATAGCAGACAACATTCTCATGTCAGCCTTAAAGAGTTGAGGAACGCTGTTTCAGAGAGCATAAAGAAGCCTGGGTAATTGGATTTGTGTGTTAATTGAATTGACATGTAGTTTATGAAACATTGAATAAGAATTAGCGGTGACTTGATACGACTTTTTCATGTCCAGTACCAATACTGATACTGCCGGTACCGACACATTTATATTTCAGACATTTAGCAGACGCTTATATCCAGAGCAACTTACAACCGTGTCTAGTGTTCAGCTGGATAATATTTTCCAGCTAGTATAAAAAGGTTAGAGTCTAAAACTTGCCATGAGCTCAGACACTGTCCGAACAAGGGCCAGTGCTGACCCCTATCTGATACTGTCTTTTTATCTCTATTTAACAATTAAATTGATAATAACACATTTGATTGGATGCACTTTGCTTTACCATCTGAATAACATCATGCTTAAAGTATTAAACATAAACACATCAACAAAATTAGAGCTGAACAAATAGAAGGAATCAACAGACAGGGCTGAAAATTGGTGGGTAGTTTTGACATTATGAGACATGCGAATAATTTAAGTTTCATGCTCGGCCACGCATGTGATATAAGCAAGGATGAGCCTTATCTGACTGACCTAACAGTCACGATTGCAGACATTCAGCATGCAGTGATGCCTCCATGTTCCATCCTGTTAGTGCACAAAGACTGTTACGGAGAATTCAACATCACCACTGCAGTGTTGTGCCAGACTGTCGTATAGTGACTCAGAATGGCAGTGAATCATCTTCAGTAACAAGTCCTGCTTTTTCTTGGTGGAGACAACCAACGAATCTGTGTGTGGAGGCACCGTGGTCAGTGCCAAGATGACCGGTTTGTTGTCACACATTCAGAAGGCCTGGTGTCACTCCATCTTCATCCCTACCGCACAATCTGCAGGAACCGTGAGAGAATATTCAAGCTGCATGGGATGGATTATCATAGGACACCATTAGGAACCTTTACAACTCCATGCTGAAATGTCTGGCTTGTTGCCAGAAGCCATACTTAAAGACACTACTCCTATATGTGTATCTTAATAAATATTGCTCTTATAAGTCTGACTATCATTTATTGGTAACCTTTACTTCCTTCCCAATAGCACTGCAAACCAACCATTTTGTTGACACCATGATGAGTGAATAATCTATCCTCCTGAATGAGAACATTCTCACTACATGGCTTAATTATGCAGGGCTACTTCTTGATTGGTGTCTTGATTGAGTCAACATTTAAAATAACATTTAAAAAAGTGTTTAAAGTACATTTAAGCAATTAGCATTGATATGTAAATCGAAGACCCATATCCTACATTTCCCCACATATAAAACAAAAAAATCACAAAAACATCTACTCTGAGGTAACAATTCTGTTGTTTTATGTACCAAAAACAGCCAAAATATTGTTTTGTGTGACCTTTATCCAGTGTCTCTTTATGGTTTAGGGCCTAACAGGCTGTTTTTGTCACTGTGCCTAATAACTGAGAATGAGTGATGTTAAAATTGACTGTTCTATATTGTGATTAAACACTTTTTATAACTGCAGTGTGAGCTAAACTGCTGTAGGCTGATACACGTACATGTAAACGTGTTCAGAATTGGTGGATTTAGCACCTAGTTTCCATGTGTAGACTGGGGAAGCGATTTGGAAACTCTGTCATTAAAAATACATACAAAAGATGGAAGTATTTAGTTTTCCATGATACGGGCCCTGACTTTAAATCAATAAATAATAAGCCTGTACTTTAAGGGGTTAAGAAGTCACAGTGGAAGTCAAAAGTAAATATCCTTTTGCTACGGTCTTCCTGTAAAGCAGGCACCAGGAGAGCATGTTTACATAGTTATAATCTGAACAAGAAACAGTAGTGCTGGTGATCAGTCTATGTTTGTTTAAATTGTAGTTGTTGTTTTTCTATATCAAAGAAATATGAGAAGTTCAGTTTTTAAAAATGTATGTTGGTATAATACCCATGGTAAATTTATATAAATGTTTGTTCATGCAAAAAATGCAACGTAAAAAACATCGGGTTGTTCAACCTTGTTATTCGTGAGGAAAGAAGGTTAACTGATCGTATTCATGTAAAATATTTTGTAACAAAATGCAGCAAAGCCAAAAAAAAACCAGCTAATTTTTCATTGTGGTGTTAATACAGCAACCTGTGATTTTTTTTTTTTTTTTTTTTTGCGGGCGTGTGGTATTAACTTTCATATCGCCTCCTTCCTAGCTGATGTGCATGCGTGTGTAAGAACTCTTAGCCTATCCTGTGTTTGGAGCCTGTTGTCTGGGTCGAAGTGAAGCACCCCAGGCTGCTAAACTACAAAGCTTCCTTCTTTCCCAACTCTGCTTCAATCACAACACACCAGCACAAGTAAGGTCCCAGCAGTCGGACCGCACAGTTCATTGGCCTTAGAACTTATCACACAGAATCCACACTCACCCAGCTGAGGCAGAATTCCCTGTATAGGATCACCAGACGTCCTGTATTTCTCAGGACAGTGCTGTATTTCAGCTTTATGTTAACTCCTTGGAACACTGGTAATCTGTTCTGTATTCCAGACCTTTAATATTCTGGACTTCTCCAGACTATAATATATGTATATATGTTATATGTTTGTTTATTTATTATTTGTTTCTTATGGAAATAGAGACACATTTGAAGCTAATTCAGTGCTTAACTTTTTTTTTCAGTGCATGTAATTACCAATCATGTCAACTCTTTGTAATATGGGTAATTTTAGGTAATTGTCTGGACGAAATGCAGCTAATCATAGGCCTATATCCTGAACAGATCACGAGTAAGTATGAGGCTGCTAAGCTTGCTAAGCATTTTTAGAATGAAATCATAGCCCGACAAGATTTTACCTACTTTCTACACTCGCCACATCTGCTAGACATTTTTAAGTGTTATGTGTTTCTGTTGCAGCAGTAGTTGATGGGACCATGTTAGAGAATTGCCGGGTGTTGTGTCCTCCAAGCGTTTTGTTTATTTCTATTCCCTGAATATACCTAGCATCTCTTTTATTTAACTCTGACTCCCCATGTTGCCTATATGGAAATGTGTACATCTGTATATTTTATAGCTTCTACTCATAACTGTATAGTACAGTTATGTAAAGCTGCTTATTTGGGGAACTGGGCTATTCTGGTGTTTAGTACTGTGTATATGTATTTTCTAAGGTGTATTTTGTTGCATTTGAGTACTTTAAGGAACAAAGCCCAAGATTGTTTACTCACTTTCACATCTGTGTAGATGTGAGGTGACAATAAACTTTGTTTGATTTTGAAAATTGTGTCTAAATATCACAACAATAACAATAGAAAGAAACTGTTGTTACTTTTAACTGTGTTCATGTTTATTTGTATTATTATTTAGTTTTGTATTTTATGCTTACAAGCAAGATTTAATACAAGATAAAAAAACATTTTCTTTGTACTTAAAAACATTACTGCATACTGAGTAGAGCTGTGTGTGTGTGTGTGTGTGTGAGTGTGAGTGTGTGTGTGTGTGTGTGTGTGTGAGTGTGAGTGTGTGTGTGTGTGTGTGTGTGTGTGTGTGTGTGTGTGTGTGTGTGTGTGTGTGTGTGCTATTTGTATGCGTGAATGTGCCAAATCTGTGTTTTACATCTTGCGATGAGTGGAAATTGCTATCAGATATAATATCAGATATCAGATATTGATTTTACATAATATACAAAAACACTGCAAACAAGAGGGAAGAATTATTAAGTATTAAAACTTTATTTCCTTTATTTGTGTAATGGAAAATGATAAAAACGTACAGTTCAGCAATATCGCCTTGGCTAAGATAAGTCAGTGTTGTTTTTTTTTTGCTTGTTTCTTTGTTTTTTTATTTGTTTTTTGTTTGTTTTTTTGTCATTTCTTTCTTTTGATAATAATAATCAAATAATATTTATAATTATAACAATATACCCATATGGTTTTGAGGAGAGCAAAAAAAACAAAAAACAAAAAGAAAGTGTGAAAATAAATTATCATAATAACAATTATAACAATAACGATAATAACAATCGAGCTTTATAAACATCTATTTTGCTTGCTAGTCGTGTCCATAGAGTCTGTTCAGAGGCAGTCATGTCCACGGAGTGTGTATATCCCAGCATGTAGGTGTAGAATAAGCAGTCCCTCTATATTCTCATTCTCTCTCTTTCTCGTTTCCTTTCTCTGGTTCAGAGTCCGACAGCCAGGCCTTTGTAAACCGTGAGCCATGTCTATTCAGTTTACCAGTGGCAGTGGCTGATGGCACCAGCGCACTCTCACACACACCCACACACACACACACACTTACACAGTGACTCGGCTATAACACACATCCTCTCTTTCCGGGCAGTACCAAAGTGACTCAGTACAAAATAAAGAAAGGCTAAAAGCATCGGGCGTTTACCCCTCAAAACGCCACACTCTTGGTAGGTCTGTGTCCGTGAGAAGGGGCGGGGGCTTTTAAACAAGCAAAATGTCCTCTTTACACTCCGGCCCCTCAGCCTTAGGAAAAAACAACACCAACAGTGTGTCTCTCTATGGTCGCTTGTGTGGAAACGTAGCCTTCTTAAGCAGCGTCCAACCAGGAAGTGATGGACAACCAACCCCACGTTTTTCCTCCATGTCCTGTAGAGGTACTTGTAGGGAGAGAAGGCTAGAGGTGGACACCAATCTTTCTCCTGAGCATCTACTTTTCTGCAAGATACACCACCAACCCCTAGTCCAGGTACCCAGACATTTCTTAAGTTTAATTTCATTGTGTTAGAAAATGGGCCATTAATCACTGTTCCCTACTTTGGAAAGTCTGGAAAACTTTATGGAACACTATTGCACGAAACAGAGTAAATAATTCTGGTGAACGTAAACAATTTCGTACGCTAACATTACACAGGATAAGCCATCACTCTCGACAGCAGTCACATTCCGTCGCATTCAACATTGCGTGTTACTGGTATCCTGTGCTCTCTTAAGTATATTGTTGGTACTCCACCGTGTGTGGTGCACTAAAGAACTGTAAGAGTTCACTGGATGTGTTCCACTGTGATTCCTACTACACTAGATATTTCCCAGTGCCCTAAGTATTGTGGGATCGGTAGAGTGCACTAGATAGTTCTTACTTTATTTCCGGACACCACTGATCCTGAAACAGTGTACTATGCAGAGCATGTTTTTGGTCATGGTTAATCAATAGTTACGGGACCAAATGTGGTGGATTGGGCTTGGAGCTACACCCTGTAGCAAGATAGATGTCCAGGAGCCGTGTTGGTGACCACTGCAGTAGGTGAGGAGGGAAGGTGTAGAGTCATTCGTGACGGGACAGTCAGCCTCAGTGAGGCTCGGCCCATACAGGTGACCGACCAGTGTGGTGCGGGTGGCTGAAGGAGGGGTGGATGGGGGTGGGCGTGGGCAACATGTGCCCCGAGTGGCTGAAAGGCGGCAGGTGGCCCATGTGGGGCATGTGGCCTGCCATGGCCCCAGCAGCGAATGGTGATGTTTTGTCGTTCATGCACTTGGACAGCTCCTCGAAGCCGTCGCTCGCCCGCTTGCTGCGCTTGGACTTGCTGGACATCTTGCGGTTGCGTGTCTGGATGCCCTCTTTCTTCATGGTCAGCGGTCTGTTGACCTACAGAGGAAGACGGAGGTTAGACTGTAGAAAGTTTGGGCTTCTTTCTATTCCTGGAGGGAGATTCAGCACCGTTTCAGAGACGACCATCTTTGCATCTATTTATCAACAAGCAAATCAATAACATTTCCTTTAGCTGAAGATGCACAGCAGAGCACTGTATTGTTATCGTCTAGTTCCTTCTTCTTCTAATTATCATTATTGTTATTGTTCTTGTTCAATATCTAGGGTTATCTATCTATCTATCTATCTATCTATCTATCTATTTATCTATCTATCTATCTATCTCTCTCTATGTCTGTCACGTTTCATTTTCACTTCACAGGCCCAGCACTAATCATTTAGGTCACATGTTGTGATGCTCAGTTTTTTAAAGAGTCCGTTTCGATCATGAATATGTTTATTTAGCAGATCAACCGTCCAGCCATGACCAGGCCTTCTGGGGGTGGGGGGGGGATAAAACGGCCTCCCACTTTTCTTTTGGGTGGCCACTTTGTCGCAGTTCGTCTCGCTTGTCCCATTAAGGGAGAGCAATGATTTATTCCCGGGATAAAGTGGCTAATGTGAGCCAAGCCTAAGAGAGAAAGACGCAGAGTGGCAGGTCAGCGCTTGGGGGCTCTCCTGGGGGTAACGCCCTCCACCCACCCAGACAAAGCTGGACCCGTCAAAAGGCGGAGAACGAGAAACGGTCATGCTGACAGGCGCAGGCACCCTCTTCTAAAGCCCCCAGCCCTCCGAACTTAACACAGTTTACCCCTACGAGGGCATGAGAGTGTCCGCTGGGGCTTCACTTACGTTGTGCAGTTTGTAGTAGAGGCCGCAGGCGTTGCACACCGGGTCTCCGTTGCCGTTGCGCCTCCACAGTGTGGTGGTGGTGGTTTGACAGTTCGCGCAGCAGGTGCCCGCGCGCCGTGCCGCAGACTGCAGGAGAAGAGACAGAAGACACGAGACACGTTAATGGGACGAGTTCAAACACTTTACAAGCTGAGAGATAAAATGAAACTAATGACAATGTTCGTGGGACGACTCTGCACATGCGCGCGGTTTGCTCTGCTGGTCGATTTGAACCGATATGTTGTAATTTAAAAGTGTTTCGAAAGACCGTGTGCAGATGCTCTGATGCCCGGATGTTTAAACAATACGAGAACCACGCCGCCTTTATTATCACCATCACCATTTAACAACCTAGCAATAACATGGAAATAAGACAACACGTGAATGAGAGCTTTTATAATATATAATAATAATAATTTATATCTATATCTATATATCTATATATCTATCTATCTATCTATATATATATATATATATATATATATATATATATATATATATATATATATATATATATATATATATCTTGATTGATGATTAGATTGATAGATAGTGTGTATATATATATGTATGTGTAATTATTATTATTATTATTATTATTATACAGAGCGTCACGGTTTTATATACATACATATATATATATATATATATATATATATATATATATATATATATATATATATATATATATATGAGCGTAATTTTATATATATATATATATACGCTTCACATAAATGCACTGAAATATGCACCACCGAAGGAAGAACATATTAACAGCCCCTGTTCACCTTTCTTTTCCCTGGTTGGGGATAAAATCTGCTCCTCAGCTCGGTATGATATATCCATTCATTATAATATCACTGTTTACGCGGCTGGGTAATGTATGTATGTGGTTGAGGCCTGTTCCGTTTCAGATTGCTTTATTCCTAATGTCTAATGCCATCTCCATAAGCTGCTCCGGTCGCAGGCCTCCTGCACTCTGGGCTAAATACTTCAGCCGTGATAAGGATCTGCTGGAGGAGCTGGGGGTGACGAATATTATGGCTGTGCGTGGCTGTGTGTACTCCACAGCACACAGCGTTTCCAAACCATCCCACCATCCCCAGATCAGATGAAAGAGAGCGCCGGCTTTAAACACATGAAGTCGCTCCCAGGGAGTCGCCTCGATCGGCCTAACTGAATCTATTCTGTGCATTTAGACGAGCTTAATTCAATTTTCCAATTTGTGCCGTGATTAAGGGGGGCGGGGAGGAGGAGGGGGGGCTGCGCCTGCTGCTGAAACGAGCTGCTTCGCTGCTTTCCTAAATAAAGGCTGCGTTGCTGTTAAGAGAGGAGAAGGCCTAAGCCTGTCCTGTTCAGGTGATGCTGAGAGGGAGTGTGTGAGTGTGTGTGTGTGTGTGTGTGTAGGGGCAGGGTAGTGGTGGGGTGGGGGGGTTGCTGAGGGGCCAGGGGGTTTGGGGGGAGTTCTGTGTCCATTACACATCAATTTTTCACACATAATAAGAAACATTTATAAGCGTACGACGCAATTCCGCCCGCAGCCACGAGCTTTTCGTGTCTTCTGTCCGCTTACGGTTTACATAAGCACTGCTAATGCCGAATGGGAGGCTTTAAACAACCAGAGGACAAGAATGAGGGATTCAAAATGACCTCCGTAAAAAAATCAGACAAAGGGGGGAAACTAAAGTCCAAATAATAAATACATAAATAATAATATTAATTAATAAATAGATAAATAATAATATTAATAATAAATACATAAATAATAATATTAATAATAAATACCTACAAATATACATCTCTTCGAGTATATGTGCATGTATGAGTTATGCAGATTGATCGGACTTGTGCTGTAGATGGTTCTATATGGAACATTTTTTTACATATCGAGCTTGTACAAACAGAAGAACCCTTTGTAATCCTCTATAGAATGTTCTTTGGGTTTTCATGGTTCTATATAGAACCATTTTCTTTCCTAAGGAACCCTTGAAGATCTAACTTGTTTTATGGTTGAATTATTACTACTATTAATAATAATTACCCCCAGTATAATAATTATAATAATGATGATGATAATAATAATAGTAATAATAATAATAATAAAAATAATAGTAATAATAATAATAATAATAAATGGAGTACTAAAGAAATGCCTACACATTACAAAATGATGGAAAGATGGTTCTTCATGGGTATGTATATGATTAAAGGGTTCGTAAATTGGTTCTTCGTGTTTGTTTTTCTATGGTTCTATATGGAACCTTTTGAAAAGGATTGTTGCCACGTTAAGCTCGCTTAAAGAACCCTTTTTGGTGCTATACAGAATCCCATATTGAACCATGTAGAGCACATTTTCCACCATTATCTAGAACGCAATGAACTCTAACCGTGCAAGGCGTTTTTGGGTATTCGTTGTTCTGTATATTTAGGGAACCTTTGAAGAATCGACTTGTCGTAAGGGTGTAAAGCTACTCCTACTAATAAAACTCCACTACTTGTGAAATAAAACCCTAAATATAATAATAAGATTATTAAAATAATAGTATTCTTAATAATATTAATGATAATAATAATAATAAGGAGAAGACTATTTGTAGAGGTGCTGGTTAAATGAATAAAGACCCCCCAAGCCCCCCACTGGCCCTCGGTGGATTCATATTTTTAAGGTGTAGACGGCAAACAAACCCACTCGCATTCCGATGCTGCAGCGCAGTGCCAGCCGAGCGCGGACAAACAAGAGCGCATAAATCCATTTATTTTCCAAAATGCCCCGCACTGTCCCCGCCCCTCACTCCCACTCACACACACACGTACGCACACATAGCCGGGTCCTGCTACCGCTGCCGTGCGTGTGTGTGTGTGTGTTGTGCTAATCGCTTCGCAGTAAAGGCGTGTGTGTGAGACGCGGTCCTGTCGGGGCCCAGGGAGAATGCAGTGGGGTTTGTTGGAGACGGAAGCACCCGGGGAGCCTGGCTTCCTTATCGGGCGCGGGCAGATATCCGGATAGGAAACAACTGGACGGCCTTTGAACGCGGAGCTCTGAAAACACTCGAGCCCAAAGCTGCGCCCTGCGCCGCATGGAAAAGCTTATGGAGTTCTCATCTGGAGAACATTGCACAAAGCTCACTCGTCGGAGACAAACCTCCCTAACTGACCCGCATTAATAATAATAATAATAATAATAACAATATTAATAATAATAATAATATGTGTTAGTCACGCTTAATTCTGTCTAGTTATTTTTGGTGTCAATATGGAGAATCATTTTTAATTGTATCCTAATATTATGGGATTCAGTGGCTCACTGAGATTCCTCTCTCTCCTGCTATACACACACTAAAGATCCCTAAAAGGAGAGCCGATTCAGAGACAGAGTTCATGCTATGCAGAGAGTCTCTGCCCTATAGAGAATCACCGTCCTATAGAAGATTTCTGTTCTAGATAGAACCACCGTCCTATAGAAGATTTCTGTTCTAGATAGAACCACCGTCCTATAGAAGATTTCTGTCATATGGAAAAACTGTCCTACAGAAAATGTCTGTCCTATAGAAAGACTGGCCTATAGAGAATCTATGTCATATAGAGAAATTTTGGCCTATAGAAAATCTCAGTTCTATAAAGAATCACAGTCCTATATAGAAACTGCATCCTCAAGATCATCTCTGTCATATAGAGAGCCTCCTTTCCACATAGAGAATCTGTCCTATAGAGCACTTTGCCTTATAGAGAAGCTGTCCTGTAGAGAATCTCTGTTATATTCAGAATCTCCGTCCTATTGAATATCTCCATTCTGTAGATGCTCTCAGGCCTTCCATGGACGCTCTTTGTCTTATAGAGTCTCTGGCTATAGAGAATCTCTGTGTTGGATGAAAACCCCAGCCATTATAATTTCTGCGTCCTGATATGTCCTGTAGAATCATAGGTTAAAGAGCAGCTCTGTACTATAGAGGATCTCCATCCCATAGTGACCCTCTGTCCTATAACACCACTAGTTGAAGCCTGTCTCTGTCCTGTAGTCTGTGCCTGCCGGTCTCTGAACCACAGATTAAATAAAAGAATAAGCTCTTTGAGCTAGTAGAGGCTAATCAGCTGATCAGATAATGAGGAAAAAGGGAATAATCAATTAGAAATTAGAGGGAAAGAGTGGTTAAATGAAGAAGAAGAATGAAGACTATTGGGTAACGATCATTTTATTATTTTTTTTTATTTTGGATAAGCTATTTATTACGTTCTAATTATGGTTTAACAATAGGCATTTAGGTCAATTCTAAGCTAGAACTACTCTGTAACTAACTTAACTATCCAGATCTCTCCAATGGGTCACTTCAGCGTAGAGGTCTATTATTAGAAATTACAAAGTTTAGCTAAAGGCTCATGTTCATAGTTTTGTACTGTAACGCAAAAGGTTGAAACCCAAAAATGTGAGCGAGGTACCACAGCGTTCCCATGGAATGACCAAGGCCCTTCAAAAACTACTGAGGTAATTCATTTTCACTCACTTTATTCCAGCACTGTAATTGTAATCTATTGCATAGTGTCTTATTAATAGGCCGCAGGTTCCTTCAACTAAACTTAGAAAACCCTAAATCGCATCATCCTAAAATACTGCCTGAATGCAAGGAAGCTTTATGACAAGTTTCTCAAAGACAATGCCATGGTGCGTAACGGCTAACTGGAGAACCGTGGATCGCCCAAATATCAAACTGACACAGGATGGGTCTTGTGGACACCACTGCGACGGCCTCAATTGTCCAGTCAATGTGCCGCAGTGCTAATTAAGCCAGCGTGGGCATTGGTATCAGTGACAGTATCAGGACTAGGAGCAATAATGATAGCAGTAACAATAGCAATAGTAGCTGGATTGTAACAGGCAGTGTAGGGGATCACCGGGGGGTGAGGGCGACAAACAATTCCAGGAAGATCATAGGGAAAATATAACTTTCCTGGAATTGTGCTTATTCTCTCTGCTCTGGGCTCCTATTTAACCCTCTTTCTCACGTGTGTGTGTGTGTCTGTGTGTGTGCATATGACAGGGGTTAAGGGTCAAATGAGCTACTCACCAGTCTGCGTTTGGGTTTGATGAGTGGTCGGTTCTGACCATTCATCTTGTGGTACAGCCCGCAGGCGTTGCAGAGGTAGTGGCCCGTCCCGTCTCTCCTCCAGAGAGGGGTCGAGGTAGCGCCGCAGTTCACGCACTCACGCCCCTCTGTGTAGAATTCAGGTGGGGGAAAATCAAAGAGAAAATTTATATAATTAAAAAGTTCATCTTCCATCGATAAAGCAAAAAAAAATCTACCAGCTGATTCAAAGGAGGCCATAGAGGACCCGGTTAAAGGCATTAGCACTTTTCCAACACAGTAGTGGAGCAATCTGGTCAGGTAAGCCATCCGAGTTAATTAGGAGATATGTAACCTGACTCGCATTGACGGCGCATTAAGATATTCCTCATGATATAAAATATCTCTTTCTAAGAATGACAAGAACAATAGACATCCGTGCTTGGCTGACCCCAGGTCTGTCACTTGCCCCCGGTCGGATCGGCACAGACACAGACACCTCCGTGTAAAACAATCCACCAAAGCATGGCAGGGAAACGGCAAGGGTACGTCCAAAACTCAGGGAACCCATTTAGAAACAGCATTGCATAATTTAACACCAACATCATAGACACAGTATAGCTCACAATGTCCTTGATGTGTCATATACTCAAACTCAGCCTGTAGCGTATATGTCTACAGGGTGCCCAAACTTGGCTTGGGTTCTTAAACGCTCACGTTCCTGTTCATGTGCCTTTTAACAAATAGTCTGCTTATCTATAGGCCTTTGGATGTAGTGGTTGAAATTCAGTATATAAGCTCTTTTGTGTATGTGCATCGTGGTTTCGGCACCATCCTCATGCTCTTGTTGGCCAACGTTTTAATCAAGAATTAGCCAAAGTTTCTAAATTGAAAGACCTGAACCTGCCGGGGAAAAATGTGCTGGTTCAATTTATACCCTCAGCCTCTCCCCAGAGCATCTCCCTATTATTCCCATTCTAATGTGAGGGACGACCTGTCCCACCCAGGCCGGAGAAAGGAATCCGCCCTGGACAATGGAGGCGCTCCTTTTGAAGTGTGTGGTGTTTAGTAATTCGTCCATGCCGCCTCCCTTTTTCTCGGTGTCACCATTCCAGTGAAGCCACAGTTAAAGGTATCGCCGTGTTTCTGGGAGTGTCTACGAGGTGCCGAAGCCACTGGCCTATAGGTTTAGGCCCAGCACCCCAGGCAACTGCATAGGAGAAGGTCAGCCAAAGACGTCCGAATGGAAAGCCGCATTATGCTGACTCCCTGATATGGCTTTGGTTTGGTTTCACGGAGGTGTGCAAAGTCACCGGTATTGAATTCATTGTTACAGCGTCCTTTTGCACCGTACAGCTCTCAACAAGACACTGCTGAACCTGGTGGAGGATCGTTATACATTGATCAAATGTAACGGACATCTTTCATGTTCAAATATTGCGTATCAGTGCCATCACATATAGAGTAACAGCAGGCCCAGGAATGTGAGCCATTTCCTCCCTTAATCTCAGGACAGATTTTGCAGGTTCCCTTTCTCTTTTGGTCTGTTTGCGGACATTGTTTTCTGAGCTGCATTCAAGCTGAACGTATGGCGCTCTTGCCAAGAGGTAAAGCAGATTATGGGATTGCCAGCGTTTAATGATGATTACTTATGTTTCTTTGTCAGGAAGACAGGCTCCTGTGCTGCTCTTGCACACAAAGCCTGAAACTGAGCTTCTACCTCTCCACCACACACATGGCCAGGTCAGGCCAGAACTAATCACCATAATCCCAGCCTTCATAATGCTGCTGCTTCAGCTTGCACTACTATCATTTATATGGGCCTATAAAAAACAAGACACAGGCGACAACAATGACAACACCAAGGACAACTACAATTATTATTATTAATATTATTATTATAAATTAATTATAGTTCTACCACAACTACCATTAACAGCCACCCCTGCCACTGACATTAGTAATTATATACTAGTATATATATATTAATAATTGTACTATAATACATGTAAACAGTAGTCATTTAAGTCACTACGTCCTTTCCAGCGCGTGAGCAAGAGGTTGCTATGGCCTGGGACGGCGTGTCCCTGTGGAGCTTTGTTAGTGTAGGGGGCGGGTGATTGGGGAGGGGGGGGGCAGTAGGGTGTGATTTGGTGTACAGGATATGGCAGGAGCCAGCGCGTCGTGACTCCTGCAGGATTTAAAACGCAATGGAGCCCCACTGCAGACGAAAACAAGCCGACAAAGTCTGCAGAACGAGTGCAAAGAGCGTCACGCCTATTCATCATCATCAAAACCGACACACTTCACCACGAATCTCCAACGAGGATTAATTAATTAATATCGGGCTTTGAGTCTCCACTGGAACTGGCCAACAGTATAGCTTGAGCCTATTAGGGCTGTCTAAACATATCTGACACATAATAATTGACCCCGATTGCTCTTTTTATGTCTGTTAAGCCACGCTGTAAGTGTCTCTTAGCAGTCAGTGGCCTTCTTGTTTTAGGAGGGGCTCGTTTTGATGGGACGAGCAGAAAAAGCATTCAAGCTTGGGACAAGAGAAGAGTAGCGCCTCGGGGAGACACTAAAAAAGAGCTTTCTCAAGCTTATTTAACACAGCACTAACAATGGGGAGCCTCATATAGAGTTATTACATGAGAAAAGCTTTTCTGGACCAAAAAAGGAAAGGGAATCACGTGATGCCAGAGAAATATAAATGTCCCTAAAGGAACGTTCGCTCCAACATGTGCTCCAGAGCCCATCCGTCCTCTAACCAAGCTTTTCTAATGGGTCGATCTATTGGTGTAAGTATACATAGATCATCCAGGCCTACTTCAGTTCCTCCTTGGTTTACACTAGAGTACAGTGGGGGTCCATGGCCACAGCTATAAACCCCACTCTATTAACAAGATGGAGCATCTGGTCAGTAAAAGTGTGTGAGCCTCACCTGAGCTCGAGCGGGTCTTGCTTTTGCATTTGGGCGTGAAGCTGGACGCGGATCCCCCGAGCAGGCTGCCCGGGTGGAAGAGGCTGGCGCCGTAGTCGTGCGGCGCGGGCAGGGAGTACGCGGGGTAGGTGGGGATTGGATGGTGGGCAGAGGGCGCCGGGGCTCCCATGGCCAGGCTGCTGCGCAGGGGACTGCAACCCTCCATCTTCATACCGTCGGCCAGCGCCACTTGGTACTTGACGGCCTCTTTCTCGTCCATCCTAGTTGCGGAGGCCGTTGGCGAGGATGGCCCCGGGTCAGGGGACGCGTCTTTAGGCGGGGTGGGCGGGAAGTTGTAGAGCGGGTGCGGGCTCGCGTGACTGGTGGGCGCGGGCGCCGGAACGGCGACCGGGCCCGAGCTGGAGACGGACACCGAGTTGGAGCTCGAGCCTCCTGCGCCGCTGCTGCACGGGTAGCCGGCGCTGGCCGCGTGCAGGCCGGCTTTGGCGAACGGACTGACCGCCCAGGCGTTGTGGTGGTGTGCCGCGGAAAGTGCCGCCTTGCCGCTGTCCAGCCACGACAGGCCGGGGCTGTGGATGAGGTGCGGCCGGCAGACCGGACTGCCCGCGAGACGAGCTGTTTGAGGAGGAGGCGGGACACGAGCCATTAATACATAACCAACACAATCTCAATTGTTAGAAAACAGACTATAGAATATAAAGAAGAGCCCAGAGAGTATGACGTGCTAGTAAACATAAAAAAAAATAAATAGAGAGAATAGAAAGAGAATAAAGGCTACTGAGACCAGAAACAAATAACACAGATCAGAACACTGAAATACTAGAAGAGCACACATTCAAATATCGACGTGGCTTTAAACACATTTACCAGTAATAATAAACGGATTTCAGACTAAAAATAACAGATTAGATTAGATTAGAAAATCAGATTCCTAAAAGGCAGTAACGATCACTAGTTCTGAGATTAGAAACCTTAGGATATATTGATCCTCAAACTGGACAATTGACCCATGAGCCATACAGACCAGATCACTTCTCTAATCAGACTGTACTCGCGTTCTTACCTGTTGCTTCACCTCCAGAACAAAAATCGGTCGACATTGAGTTCAACCCCAAAGCATCCGTTCTTTTTCTCCGGCCACTTAATGAACCTTTTCACGGGTTTCTGACAGATTAAGCCCAAACGTCAAGCCAACGCCTACATGCTCCTCTGTTCGACGCGGTTCTTTTTTAGAAAATGGGCTGTAAGAGCTCCACACTGGCCTTGGCGGCACAACCGGCCTTAGTAGCGATCCATCCGGGTTCAGAAGTAAGGAGCTGCGCTGTAAACGCGGTGCGCTTCTTCATTAGCTAGATGAACTAAGAGCGCTTATCAGAGATTTCTTTTTTTTTTGTTCGTTTGGATTTTGTATCCGGGAAGTGCCTTGCTCTCTCTCTCTCTCTCTCTCTCTCTCTCTTTTTTTCTCCCTGCCCCAAACAGAGGGGGAACAAGTGACATGAACTTCCCTTTCCTCTGCGTCCCATTAGCTGGACGCTTTTCTTTTTTTCCTCTCCTTTTTTCTTACTTACTTTCTTTCTCTTCTTATCTTTACATTGAAACCGGTTTTGACAGCTACATCACAGCAACGGTGGAGCTACCCATTTCATTTACAGGGTATGTGGTAGCTGTGCATAAGATTTCCAGTCAGTAAATAGAAACTCTCATTAATAACCCGAACCGAGGGCCTGTATCACCTCAGTGCAGATCACTGCGCATGACCAATAAAGAGAAGCTGGTAACAGTTATGGTTTAAAGCGGGTTGGTGCTACCAAATTATCATCACAACGCTAAATGATTATCTATCAGTCTACATAGGGATCATAAAGCGCGCCCACGTGCAGTGACCACACACCCTTTCCCTTGCTTTCTGACCCTTTCCTTGGAGAAGAGGACAAAATAAACTCATGCACAGATAAACTCATACACAGCAGGCCATTATTACGGTGCCACGCTACTACTATTATTATTATTATTATTATTATTATTATGCTGTTGTGAAAGATGCATGCATCTGCAGAGAATCGCTCTCTTACCGTGAGCTTGACTGTAGGAGACCCTGGCTCTGGAGTTGGGGTAGTACGGGTTGCCCTGCGAGTCCAGGTGGTTTAAAAACACGTCCACCTCGTCCGGGGGCAAGAGGGGTGCCATAGGCTCCATGTAGTTGTGCGCGAGGCCGTGATGGTGAGAGTCCGGGTGCTGACCGTTGAGCACGGCGTGATGATGCGCCATCCAACGGGACTGGTCAGCAACCTCCATGTTTTGGAGAGCGCGCTCGCGAGGAATTAAAAATGAATAAATAATAATAACGATGTAATAAAATAAAAATAATAATAGTACTAATAAAAAAAAACTTTCTGAGGCCCGGTGAGAACTCAGATCATTTATAGTCCCCAAAAAATCAAAAGGCCTGCTCTCGGATCGACTGAAAAAAAAAAAAAGAATAATGGAGAAGAAAAATGGTGCAGTCTCCTTTTCACGCTCAGCAAAGTTGTTGTGAAGTTAAAGTCCTTTCTTTAAAGCGTGCTGCAGCTCACCTGCAAAACAAGAGCACATCGCGCGTGAGGCCGTGTATATCTTTTAGTAAGCAACTAATAGGATAATAATAACAACGCTAATAATAGTAATAATAATCATTAGCCATAATAAACAGTAATACACATACGACATCCACTCAAATTACCACTGGTCCATATTAAAGCCGGACGCATTTTAAAGTCATTCCGAAGCTGGTGGGCCGATTGAGCTAGCAGCGAGACCCCAAAAGACACATCGCACTTACTGCATTTCGCTCCTCCCTGATCCCGCCTCAGAGAAAGTTAATCCTGCTGTCATTTTCGCGGACCCGGCTGAGGAGCTTCTGCTCTGCTAATAGGACTGTTCTAAACCCAGCGAATCCCGAGCGTGTGTGTTTTTCTGCTTGCCGTCTCGAGCGCTGCGTGTTTAATGAGCTGCGCCTCTCTGGTCTGTCTGAACTGGCGCCAGTGCATTCCATATGACGCGGGCGAGTGGGCGGAGCCTCGGGCTGGCAGTGACGCGATGTTGTTGTGTGTTTTTCTTTTCCCACCTGTTTTCCGCCCTCGGCGCTCAGAACGCGGAGCTCAGAGACACGCCCCCCGTGCTTTGGTATTGGCGCGTGAGCCGCCACAGCGGCCTGCGAATTTGAAACGCTAACCAATCCCGGCGCGCGTGGGCGGGGCTTACACGAATACGGGTGGGGGATTAAAAAAACAGGCTGCTGCTCCAGTGAAATAAATAACAGAGCTGTTAGTGACCTTCTCCGCGCTGGCCAATGGGAGGCCATGCTCGTTGTCATTGGCTCAGGTCGAGAGAGACGGATAGAGAATGAGGGAAAGAGAAAGAAAGAGAGAGAGAGAGATACATCAATCAGCGGGGGCAGTTTTATTGAGATCTTCTACCTTTCTTACAGCTTCGCCCTGCACGTTGATAACGTCTTCTTCTTCTGCTCACTCTCTCTCCCTCTCTCTCTCTCTCTCTCTAGATGCATGTGAGTTTGTAGACTCTGTGCGTTACTGCTTTCATCTTATGTGGTGAGCCTAAATTATCCAGTGCTAATGGAGCAGTCTTTTTGATTTATGGCTCAGAGATTATTAGCCCTGAAATAAAGATGCCTATGATCTGGGTTTGAGTATTCTGAGTCAAAGGGAGGTGACAGAGGACACGAAGAAAGTCCGAGCTTAGCTGCACGTTTTTAAATATAAGCCAGTGATAATGAACTGATTAAATAAGTGATTTTTATTCAGTAACTGGTAATGGATTAAAGTGGATTTAATTTGGGTTATATCACATATATCACATGACCCTTCATCACCATACAAGTATATATATCATCAGTCATGTGATATATGTTATAAGACATTTATATAATGCTCGCAAGACAGGGCAGGGTGGGGCACATGGGAAACGTATATATATTATGTAAATACATTATATTTATACCCTGTTTCGGTATATAAACACAAATCCAGCACTCCGTCTCGCGCCTCATTATGTGCTTAAAACAACAAACTTTCAGCTGTTGATTTTCGCACGCGGCCGTAACGCAAACAAACCCCAAAGCCTACACAGCTCGCGCATTAAGTGGGGAGGAGCGGCGCTTTATGGTCTTTATGGTGTGGTGTAAAGCAGGGGGCCGGTGTGGCGCGCGCCTAATTGTTTTTAATTAGCAGTCACGACACTCCTCTTGTGAAAACACTGGGACTTTTTTTGCGGGCGATCTCGAGCGATCAAACGGCCCTTTACATATTAATGGGCGGTGTGTGTGCGTCTCTCTCGCGGTGGTGCCGACAGGTCGCAGGGGTCTGGCCGAGCCCAGCCAAAGCGCGGGCCATTAGCCAGGCTTCGTTAAGTCTCGCTCAGTTATCTCTCTCGCGCGCTGAAACACGCGGGGTACGAAGACAGAGCGTCGCCGATTAGGTTGATGAGTACAGAGATAAAACATAAGCTGGGTGCAGCTCGAGCGCAGAGACGGTGTGCGCAGGCTGTAATAAGCCATTACTGCTCTCTGACTTTATATATAGCTCAGGTTATATAGGGTATATAGATGTAATAAGGGGGTTTCACCAAGTCAGTATTGTTCACCAGTACTGTTGACTATATATATATATATATATATATATATATATATATATATATATATATATATATATATATGTGTGTGTGTGTGTGTGTGTGTGTGTGTATATATATATATATATATATATATATATATATATATATATATATATATATACGATCCTTCATGTAAATACATGTAAATATCTGTCTTCCTATTTCTACTCTCTCTCTCTCTCTCTCTCTCTCAGAGTATATATATATATATATATATATATATATATATATATATATATATATATATATATATATATATATATACTCTGTATATTTTTTTGGGCCTCTAAATGCTGGCAAGCCCAACTAATACACATGTTCATGCTCTACGGTGTTTATGGCCTATCTTTTTCCTTTCCTTTATGCGCCCCATACCGCTGAGCTAGAGCTGCTCACCTGTCCTCAGGTAAGCCCTGCAGACCAGCAGTCCCGCTCCTCACCCGCAGCTTCACACCTCCCGCAGCCCCGCGGGCTCTGACACCGTGTACCAGCGATTTGTGTTGATTAATTATTCATCTCTCTCCGCCGCCGCGGTTCTGCTGAGCTCAGCTTCAGAGGAGCCCTTTAGCTGACTTTCCAGGCTCGGGGAACGCAATTAGGATGTAAATGGTCCCACCTGAACGCGCGGGTTAAAAAGCGTCCGGCAGCGTTGACTCACTCAGCTTTAGTGTCATGGTGTATTAATTAGTCATACTTCGAGACATTCAACCTGTAGCTCCATTAGCATCACTGCGTATCTCAGCCTGTGGCATATGCGGATCGTTTGTTTTCAGAGAGGCACCGTGGCCGCAGCTCAAGTAAACAAACAAACTAACAAATACAATTAACAAAATGTGACTGACAGGCAATAAGCGGCACGAGCTCCCAGCCCAGGCCGGCCGCCTCGCTGACGCCGCCGCTTGACGTCACAGCACGAGAGCAAAAGGAGAGAAAAAAAAGAAGTGTAGAGGAGGGGGAGGGAGGGAGTTTGAAAGGTATGCGGGAGACTTTGGGTGCATGAGGGCAGAGCACAATGAATCCAGCCACTCGTTCAGGTGGTTATGGGGCATTTCAGGCTGTTAGGCACTGTTATTGTTTTATTGATTTATTTCTATTTATTTTTAGCTATTTGGGTGAGGGTGTGGGCTTTAAGGGCTTAGCAGCCAGCAGGCTGAGTTAATCCAGTATGTCCATGTTAGTTTCACTGTGGTTAACCATATACAGTGTTGCTCCTGCACTTTAACTCCCTGCACTAACACCCACCAACACTGTTAATTATATAATATGCTAACTACTGAATTGCTAATTAAATGAACATATTTTTCTATTTATACTGTACTGGTGGTTTTAGAAAACGCATGCAACTAAACACCAACCATTACATGAATAATGATGCACATTTATACTGATCCTGAACTGATCAAGGAGAAGTTGACATATATTAAAATCAACTAATAAACATAAATTGAAAATTAATGGTCAGTTGGCCTAGAACTAAATGTTAGGTCATCTATTTCCTAACCTTCCCAGTAAACCCAGTGATTGTGCCTTGGGTCGTCATGCCATTTGCCCAGACTCCTGTCATTATGACCTGACTGAGGCCTCCAAAGATTCTGCCTTATTCTTGTGAATCGGGTATGAATCAGGTTTAGCACCAAACAAGGCAAACGCTGCTAAAGTCCATTAGATCCCCTGCCCACTTCCTTAAGGAGTGGGTGAATGGGGTCCTTTACCCAGATGTTAGTTCTTCAAAGGTGGCAAGAAATACTGGCCACTGTCTGCAATGATTAATGTATTATAGCTCAGTGACAATAATAGCAGCTTAATGACACCATGACATCACTGAGTGGTTGTTAGGAATGGCTGTAGGTTTGAAGGCCTGTGTTGTCTCCTGCTTTGCTGAACTGGTCAGCATGTCCACAACAAGCGGTGTTGCTAATGACCCTCTTTAGTCTGATGCAACTTTCCCAGCAGGCCTCTTTGAACCAGACCTGTGCTAAATGCCTGTGGTAATTAACCAGGTAGTATTGCTGGAACCAGGGTTTTTTTTTTTTTTGAGTGGTGGTTGTGGCAGGAGGGTGCTTTGAAACATCACAAGAGTACTACTGTAGTATTACTCTACACCATTGAGAGCTCTAATGCAAGTTGGCCAACCCCAATAATAATAATAATAATAATAATAATAATGAATTAACACTATGAATAAAACAGTTTTACTTGCTTATGCTCTATCGATCTCGACTGGTGTTGCAGTTGTTCTTCTAATGTATAGCTTTATAAATATGTGCTGTGTTTTTGGGGCCTACTTTAGTTCCCTCAAGAACAAAAAGAACCATTCCTGTTAAAGGGATGTGAGGAACCTGCCGAGAACCTCTAGTGGTATGATTGAAATACGTAAGTAATTTAAATTATTAGCTAATCATGAAAATAAAATTGCGCTAGTAACGATATCAGGGGTCCAATCACTCCTCCAACTGCCCCGCCTACATTGCTTTTATAGTAACGCCACTGGTCTACGTTTGCACGGTCGCGCTTCACCAGTTTCATCATCCTCTTGCTCCAGAGGAACCACCCCAGAATAATCGTGCCTCCTTATTGCCTAAATCAGCGGAAGATGGGGGGCAATCGTTCCTATAATTAACAGGTGCCCCTTAAATGGGTTTGCCTCCATCAAGGGTGGGCGGGGGGCTGGTGGTGAAGGTTGCCACAGACGGTTTTGTGAAGATAAGCAGACTTGAATTGGGGGAGTGGGATAAGGGGCAATGACACAGAGCAGGCTGAAGCAGCATTGTCCTTTACTCACGGGTAATTAGATCGTGACAGGGCACTGGGGGCCAGGCCCAGCAAAGTCAACCACGGGCTCTTCTCCCTCTCTATGATAACACGCGTATCTCTGTTTTATTCCCTCCTTCTTCCACCTCAGTACGTGTGCAGGGGCTCAGCCTTGACCGAGTCTCGGTTGCTGCTTGTGTCTACGGCACTTGAGAGTTTTCTTTGGAGTCAAAAGTGTGACTTTTTTTTTATCAGCAGCAGCGGTCATAAATCTCTACGGTGATGACAGGACGAGCCTGCACACCCCCTCTTCCTTTCTGTTTGACAGCACTTTGGGAAGCTCGTGCTGCTCTAAATGGGTGCAGGTTAATGCCGGAGAACGCTCTGGCATCCATACTCAGCAAACACACACACACACAAGAAAGACGACAGGGTTGGTCTGCGTCCAGCTGGACTTACATATATGAACACTGTGGGTGTTAATTCAGCCCTGGGGGTTTTGTCCATTCAGGCAATTCAGGAAACTCGTTTAGCGCGCAACACTTGCGAGTTAACATGATACCAATCCTAGTAAGAATATTAATACTGTATATATATATATCCAGGTGACATCCTGCTATAAAACCACTGGTCATAGAAACAGAAACCCTCGTTGTTTACCTCACTGTTTATGAATTCTCCAGGATGTTTATTTGCTGGTGTTTTATTAGCAGTGCTTGCTATTATTTTAATCATAATTCCCAATGCAAAGTCGTATAATTCCCAAAGCAAAGACGTTTCCCAAGCAAGGCATTTCCATGAGGAAAGCAGTAACATTTCCATAATATTTGCACTTTCACGATTAAATTAGCAACAATATTTGGTTTTGTTCACCTCTTTTTAAAATTGCATTTCCAATTTTTCTTGACAGAAAATGCCAGTTTTAAATAGGATTTAAATGAAAAGCCTGTAGCTAATTAACATTGGATTAACAAATAAATAATTAATAACAATATTTACCATTAAGCCAATATTTCTATTTCAATATTTCTATTAATCCAATTTGAGAATTCGTGCCAGCAAACGATAAAAATTAGACAAAGGAAGAGCAATGAAAATGATACAATAACAGCACATTAACAGCATAGCAATACTCCTACTGCTACTGCTGCTAATAATAATAATAGCAATAATAAAATAAATAATAACAATAGATAAAAAAGATAGATAGATAGATAGATAGATAGATAGATAGATAGATAGATAGATAGATAGATAGATAGATAGATAATACTGTTATTACTAATATTATTATCATGATCTAAATTACCTCGGCAATCCACGCATGCATTATTAATAGCAATAGATAGATAGATAGATAGATAGATAGATAGATAGATAGATAGATAGATAGATAGATAGATAGATAGATAATTTTGTTATTGCTATTATTATTATTATTACGCTCTTAAATGACCTCGGTAATCCACATAACCCAGCATTAATGTCAGAACGCCTCGCGCACTGAAGCGCGCGCGTAATGAGGACAGAGAGCACGTAAACATCCTCATTATCCGCGAGCAGGCGCCGCTGCCAGACGCCCTGGAAAGCAACTCGCGACTCTCTAACGTGTACGCGCCTGAGTGCGGCGTGAGAGCGCGTGCGCGCGATCCCCATCTACGTAATACACACTCGGAAAAACCGGCTCTTACCCGTGTGGTATGGTCCCGGCTGGAAGGGGCGCGCGCGCAGGTCCGGCCGCCAAGAAAAGCGCACAGCAAACTGACCACAGACTTAGAGAGAGAGAGAGAGAGAGAGAGAGAGAGAGAGAGAGAGAGAGAGGGAGCTGTGGTCTCTTTAGCCCACACCTCTCGCTTGCTCTCTCAGCCAATCCTGCTCTTACGCCTCTCTCAAGCTCTGTGGCACGTTCTCCGCAGCACCGAAACCCTTCTCTTTTTTGCCCGCAGTTGGCGCTGTGACTGACCGCCGCTGGACACTGCCAGCATTTTCGAGCTCATCCGCTGGGAAGGAGGCGTTGCTGGCACCGCCGCGTTACATTACACCTCATTCGCGCGTTCAATCAGTACCAGCCTATTCCTGGGTAAAGTAATGAAGGGTCTCACGCGCGGTTAGTGGACTTTAATCATCTGACCCTTTCACGCAGATGCGTTTCGGCGTGTCTTGAATATGCATGCGCAGCTCCGCATCAGTCGGTTGACCCCCGAGCGCTTAATGAATTCTGCCCCTCCTCCTTTTATTGTTATTATTATTTTTAACTCCCTCATTCTCTTCCTCGCGCGGACGCCCGCACGCGCGCGCTGCGCCCGAGCGCAGGCTAACACCAACTTTTAACACATGCAAAGCCGCTGCAAATCTCCAGCACGAGACCAGGCTCGCGCTTGTGCCACGGCTGCAGGCGCGAGGCAGGCAGGTGCAGTTTGGGGGGGTAGTTGGCGGGCGGCGGCGGGGGTTGGTGGGTTGGGGGCGCAGTTTGGAATAAAGACACAGAGAGAGAGAGAGAGAGAGAGAGAGAGAGGAGTGAACTCTGACAGCATTAATTCCGCTTAGGAATACAGCAATAAAGCAGCTCGCGCTTGTTGGTTTGAGCCCTGGTTTGTGGCTGTCAGAGGTGAAGCTCTTCGGCCGCGGGACTTAAAGATAAACATCAGAGCGTTTTTGCTTTCGACCCACGCGCAGCGCTGAGAGATGGAGAGCGCGAGGCGACAAACTTTTTCATCTTTCTCCTCTGGAATAACCCCGGTGTTAAGAGCTGCACGCTCACTTGCTCACCTCACTTTTGCGCATGCAGATCCAGAGTGATCTTAATGCGCTGAGATAGTCAGGGTGGGTTCTGATATTTGATATTACAGGACATTAGGTAACTGGAGACACTAGGAACTTGTTTGTTCCAGTAGCAGCTGGAGCGTGTGGCCCCACGTGTGTATTCCTTCTACATGTGCATAGGAAAATGGATAGAAAAGAAAAGAAAGGAAACTTTGCGGTGTATGGCTCACGTGTTCTATAATTCACTATACCGTACTTTACAATATAACTGTCCCAATAGACCACATATCACACTAAACAGCAGGGACATATAACACTGTCCAAATAATAATCATATAGCACAGCATCAAACTATGCAATACACTGTTTAACATTACAAACTGTATACCACTGTGTCAAATACTGTATACCCCATAATATCACATATTACACATTGCAGTTTAACACTGTCTCATAATTTATCTTATAGCACACTATACCATACCATATACGATACTGGTCCATAATGCCTTATTACCACTGTCCCGCATTACAACACTGTCCTATAGTTCATCATACAGCACACACTTTGACAATACCATATAAGACACCATACCATAATACAATATCCACTGACACTGTCCTATAATACTATATAAGACAATACCCCATAATACCATACAAGACATTGTACTATAACACCATATAATACACTAAACCATAATACCATGTAAGACACTGCCCTATACCATATAATACACTATACCATAATACCATATAAGACACTGCCCTATACCATATAATACACTATACCATAATACAATATAAGACACTGTCCTATAATACTGTATAAGACAATACCCCATAATACCATGTAAGACACTGCCCTATACCATATAATACACTATACCATAATACCATATAAGACACTGTCCTACAATGCTGTATAAGACACTACACCATAATACTATGTAATACACGATACCATAATACCATAAACACTGTACTATAATACCTTATAATACACTATACCACGATTCCATATATGACACTGTCTTATAATAATAACATAAGACACTATAATGCCATATAATACAATATACCATAGTACCATATAATAGATCATAACGTTACACTATACAACACAGGGCTCCATGATTTATCACACATGATGCTGTCTCTAATAGCATAAAGTACACTAGATTATGTTACCATCTATATACTGTACCATATCACAACATATTGGACAATACCTTATTATACACATAATACGGTGTACACACTGTACCATATTACAACAAAACACATTGTCCCTGGATACCATAAGACACGATGTCATATAACACTGTTCCACACTGTCCTAATGTGCTACTATAAAACCCATATTATAATATAATACACGGTCCCATAATACGATAACACATTATCCTATCGTACCATAACACCTTGTATAATAATACCATTTATCACACGGTCCCCTAGCAGCATTTGTATATGGTCCCATTAATTCTCACATATTACACTGACCCTCCATACCACCCACAATACCCCATCACACACTGTTCCATATGATACTGTATGATATACATTCCTGCATACTTCCCCTATATATGTGTGTATATATATATATATAAGCTTTACATCCTTTGCAGCCTGTAGAGAGTGGTGAAATGGTTTGAATGGATCCCTGTTTTATTTGTGCTTGTGTAGCTGTGTGTTAAAGCTCCAGCTCACGCTTATCAACGCTCCCCGAGATGGAGATGAAGATGGTGTCACTCAGATCAGAATATCAGAATTAAAATAATGAGGATATCTGTTTAATGACATCACTTGAATTAGCTCACATCGCTTGACATTGCGTAACAGCAATACAGACAGAAACATTTGCAGCAACGCCTACCACTGTTATTAATGCTAATAAGACTTTTACTAATAATAACGGCGCGTTATTATACAGTAATAATGTTATTATAGCATGATAATGGCAACAAAACTGTAGTAATAATACTACAACAACAATAAATGGTCATAATAATAATAACAGTAATAGTGCTCGTGTAGGTGTTGTGTATTAGCGCGCGCTGTGGTGAATGTGCTGTGATTTAAAGCTGTTATTAGCTGCCTCTTTGTGATGCTAAGCGGAGAGCAGAGCGCAGCGGCCGATCAGCGCGCGATAAGCCTTATCAGCAGAGAGCTCGCATCTCCAGCACATTAAAAACACACACACTTTAGAGTAATAAAGGCGCGCGGCCCGCTGCTCTTTCCCCCTGCCGGACACGCTGACATTTCCATTTCAGCATGTCTATCACACGCAGCGCGAGAAGAGAGAGACACAGAGAGACAGAGAGAGAGAATCTAATCTGTCTGTTAGCCCACAACTTCTGACCACACCGAATGAAAGCACGACGTTCCTCACAGTGCTGATGAAACAGGGGGACTTCTCTGAGTGCACGCGTTTCGAGTGCGCGCGAGAGAGTGACGCGGTAATATTAGGGTTTGTTTTCCTCTTATGGTTAAAACTAAAATGATTCAAAATAGTTCATATTACAGTTAAACTAGAGAATAGATCAGCCTATAATAAAGTTTACTGTTACCTATTATACATAATGCTGTTACAAATAATGACCATATATACCATTATTATTATTATTATTATTATTATTATTATTATTATTATTATTATTATTATTATTATTATTATATTATTATGTACAGCAGTAGTCGCAATATTAATGACAACACACATAAAAATAATGCACAATATATGTAGAATATATACATATACACATATACACAACATATAACTGTGGTTATTTATATACAGTCCTACACACACACACACACACACACACACACACATATATATATATATATATATATATATATATATATATATATATATATATATATATATATATATATAGATGAATACATTTATAGTATATACATATATATAGTATACTACAGTGAGTGTAATATAAACAACACTATTACATATTACAATTACACTAAAGTATATACATATATATATATATATATATATATATATACACACACACACACACACACACATACTGCATACTTCCCTCGCGTTTCTAAATAGCCACATCACATCCACTGCTTCCTCTCCATCCTCTATCCTCCATCCTCCTCCTCCTCCTCCTCCTTCTCCTCCTCCTCCTCTGCTGCTTATTACCGGCGCTAATATTTCACGGGCGCGGGCCGATCTTTGTTCTTTGTGAAGATAATAAATGGCCTAATCGTTATCAGGCTCACCGCTGGAGGTGTGAGCGCGCACGCGGGGCTGCAGGCTCCGCAGAGCCGCTGAATAAATTGGTGTTTCTTATCTCTCCCGCCCAGATTATCGGGGCCTTTTTGAAAAGCGCCACAACAAATACATTCAGTGCATCTAATGCATCATTTGGGGTGGGGGGGTTGAATCATGAAGGGGGGTGGGTGGAGGAGGAGATGGTGCAGGTTGATAGAGACAGATAGGGCTGCAAAAGGGAGAAATATTTACCCATTTAACGCGCCGGTATGAGCTTGTTTTAGAGCCGGGTTATTGCACCGGCCATACACAAACACGTGCGCGCGCTCGCACGCGCTTACCATATGAATGCGGGCCGGTGTGGTTGATATTGATGATGGCTATCTGCGTGATTAGATTGGTAACATGTTGCTGCGCTTTGTGAAATGAGTCGAGCTCCTGCGAACACTTGTTCTCCGCGTTTGGCCGCTCACTATCAGGCGCCGCTCCGCCCGGCTCTCCCTCTCTCTCTCTAACCCGTTCGCCTCTAGCGCCGCACACACACTAAAAGAGAGAAAGAAATGAAAAGAAATGGTGAATAGTTATTACCGACCGGAGCGGGAGCGAACACTTAACCGTTCAGGCCGAAAGGCCGCCGCTGTAGAAGTTTTCCTCTCGCGTTTGTAGCATGTATTCGTATAGGATATAATAATAATAATAATAATAATAATAATAATAACAATAATAATACTAGAATATTCAGGTGAATTAGAAGCTTACTTGTTTTGACCAAGAATATAACCAGAATATCTATCCGCTCTTTACTGACGAGAAACCAGACATATATGTAACATATATGTAACTTGGGGAATAAGTTGTGACAAATAAGTACATATGACGGAACTGCGGGACAGCAAGAAGCCATAGGAAGCCTCATAGTGTTGTATCACTGGATCAGACATATCCACCGTATGTGATAATATACAGGATAAAGAGATCTTATATGCATGTACATACTCTTCTACTTCTTCTTCCGCTTCATCTTCTTCATCTTCTTGTTCTTATTATTATAAAAAATGTTTTTATTTTTTTCTATTCATTTATTTTTTGTTAACTTGTTGTTGTACTGGGGGTCTTGTTAGTAGTAATAGTAACCAATGTGACATTTAGTATGCATAATATATAACAGCATCAATAATAATAATTTTTAGTTATTTATAGTTATTATTATTATTATTATTATTATTATTGATAGCCAATACTATTTTTTACCATTAGTAATGTTTGTAGTAACAGCGTTATTAGTCCAATTCCTACTATATTAGTCCTAAGTGTAACAGTGTTATTAGTGTGGCTATTAAACACATGAGTACTAGAACTGATAGTGTTGTTACTGTGGTTATTATTGCCATTAGTTCTAGTAGTAAAAATGTTGCTAATGTTATTACCTCTTGTATTAGAAGTACTAGTGTTGTTATTGTGCTTGATTTTACCTTTAGCACCAGCTGTAACGTGTTGCTACTGTGGTTCTTATACCCATTAAACTTAGTAGTAACAGTGTTGTTATTGTGGCTATCATTACATTCATATGCGTTGTAATAGCGTTGTTATAGCGGCTGTTATTACCATTAGTACTAGTAGTAACAGTGTTATTATTGTGGCTATTATTACCATTAGTACTAGTAGTAACAGTGTTGTTACTGTGGTTATTATTACCATTAGTACTAGTAGTAACAGTGTTGTTACTGTGGTTATTATTACCATTAGTACTAGTAGTAACAGTGTTATTATTGCGGCTGTTATTACCTTTTGTACTAGTAGTAACAGTGTTGTTATTGTGGCTATTATTACCATTAGTACTAGTAGTAACAGTGTTATTATTGTGGCTATTATTACTATTAGTATTAGTAGTAACAGTGTTGTTATTGTGTCTATTATTACCATTCATATGCGTTGTAATAGTGTTGTTATAGCGGCTGTTATTACCATTAGTACTAGTAGTAACACTGTTGTTATTGTGTCTATTAATCACCATGTTATTACCATGTTATTACCATGTTATGCCTCTTGTTGTTAGTGTTAGAATTTGCGGGCTAGAGAATAACAGTAGCTGTGCCAGCTGTTTTGTTATAGTTGTATTCTAGCAGCTGTATGAAGTATTACTCGGAAGAATTTCGATACTCTGAACATGAGCTACCGCAGGAAGCCTCGGATGTAGCTCATTAAGGGCTGCAACTCTATAAGCTTCATCTGTGTGTTGGATGTGTTTTGGAGCCCCCCTGTTGTTCCTGTATCTCCTTCAGCTGCTGTTCTGCCTGCGCGTAATGCTCTTTTTTTCTCCAACTATGCTCTAACGTGTACCCCCCACCCCAACCTCTCTCTCTTTCCCTCTCTCTCTCTTTCTCTGCGTTTAGAAAGAAACCAGGTTTCCATTAATAATGGCGCAGGTAGCAGAGCGCAGCCCTGAGTGACACTTATGACAAAAAGCGCCTGTTCCAATATACACAAACTCCCGTTTTAATAACGCGCCATCTTCAGCGCTGATCGTCTCCACGGCGACGGGCGATAACGGCGCGAGCGCTTTTCCATATCGGCCCCGGACTCTATTATAGCCCGGGATTAGCTCGCTTTCCGAAAAGGTCAAACACAAAGTCATGCAACCCGGTATTTCCACCCCTGAGTCGGCCCTGCGCGCGCGCACACACGTACGCGCGGCTCTTCGTCCCCTTAATTTCCCTAATTTCATCGGAGTAATTGCTTTTTGTGCGCACGTCGGGCCTAAAGCGTGTGCATAATCAAAGATGGATGGAGGAGCCCGGCAGTCCCGCGGTGGAAAGAAGAAAAAATAAAACACATCCAAGCGTCGCGCGCTGGATGATGTTGGACGGATGGATGAGATGATCGGCTCCATGCTTTGTAATGTAGCGCCCTCTAGTGGCGGGCCAGCCCAGAACATCAATCCACACCTCCAATACGAGCAATGCAATCTCAGCTGGGATAAAACCTGAGTCACACAGGCCTAAGAAGGGTGAGTGTCAAAGAGAGAGATGGGGGGAGAAAGAAAGGGAGAGACTGCATTACATGGATGGAATGTCCCAGCTGGGATTCCCGATGGCTGCAAAGGAAGTGTGTTGAGTTCTGGCAGGAAGTGGACGCTGGGAGGGGCTGCGCAGGGTGGGGGCGCAGGGATTGTTTCCTGCTGCCTGGTATTCCTCTTAAGCGACTCCAGCTCTGCTGCTCTGCTCTCTAGAAAGGCCTTTCCAGTTGGGAAGGCGACCTTCTTTTTAGAGGGCTCACCCGTATGAAAACGATAGAGGGGTATACAGAGAGGGGGGACAGTGACACTGCTGCAAAGTGGAGGGTGGGTGGGGTGGACACTTCTCCCACTTACTTTTTGATATTATGCAACAGAATAATGCAGGACGGTTCAAGAAAGAAAGTTCATAGTTGTTGAAGAGCTTTCGGGCAGCATGTGTTACAGTCTTATGCAGAGATTTGAACATATTTACACATTTTCTTGACAAAAATAAATAGCATCCTCTCTAGGGAGTAAACATCTGTAAATGGTAAAGCACAGTTTCTATTTATTTGCTGAGACCATACAAAATTACATAAAATAAGAAGCTCTGTATACGGATTATGCATGATAATCCTGTTACTCATGTTTTAAAATATAAAGCAGTTTTGAATTTGATAACAGTAGTGGTATTCATAAGCAGAGATTTCACAATAGGCACTGTAAAAAGTGTTTAGCTGGTCCAACCTACAAAAATGACATTTGTTTCAAGCAAATGAATTTGCCTTATTTAACCTAAAACAAGAACCATTAATGAACGATCCTTTCAATCAGATTTTTTACCAAGTATTTTGTTGGTGTCAAATTATTAAGTCAAGTCCAGGTTTATTTATATGCACCTTTTACAACAAATGTTGTCACAAAGCAACTTACTGGAGAACCAAGCCCCAGGTGAGCAAGCAAAGAGCGACAGTGGCAAGCAGAACCTCCCTCAGAGCAAAAGGAAGAAACTTCAAGAGGAACCAAGACTCAAAAGATAAACCCACCCTCCTCAGGTCAACACCGAATAGCAAAACAAACACAAACTAAAAGCAGACAAATTTACAATTCTATGCAATATTGAATAACATAACTGCTGAGAGTATTTATGACTTACTGGTTGGAGGGGCCCCCTGTGAATTTTTGCCTTGAGCCCCAACAGACTCTAGAATCACTCTGAAATCACCTCTACTTATACACCCCCAGTAAATGGGTATGTAGCTTAATATGAAGAAAACAAAAGTCACAGAGGGTAACATTACCGATGGTGGTGGTGTACAGCTTTTCCCTACCTATGATCAGTTATTAACAGCAAAAGATCCAGCAGTCAAGAAATATGAGACAGTCATATTTCACTCGACCAAACAAGGATGAAAAACTTTAATGCATACTGATGTACCTCAACAAACAAACATCAGACTTGGCCAGGCAATATTCTTTATGGTTCTTTATGGAAGTGACGTGAAATGCCTTTGAACTTTGGTGCTTGGAAGACTTTTCAGAGTACCTTATGTCATTTGGCTGATGGTCTTATCCAGAGCAATGTACAATTTCATCATTATTTACAAAGGTAGGCAAAGGTAGTGTTAGGAGTCTTGGCCAAGGACTCTTACTGGAGGCTTGTCCAGGTAGAAGATCACAGTGTGGGAGGTAGAGGTGGTACCCACTACACTATACCAATCCCAGCCAAAAAAGCCTTGGATGGCAAAGAAAACCAGCAAATGGACCCATGGTCAAATCAAACCTCACCTCTCACACAAAGCCTCAAGTGAGCTTTTCTAATATTGGACATAGTTTGAGAAGAACCAATTCATAAAAAAATGACAGTTCTTGGAACAGTTCAAGGCAACGGCCAGTAACAAGATGGATATATACAATCGGAGCAATCAAGAGCACATATGTCATGATAGGAAATTTTACACTAGCAGCAAATGTAACCCTGAAACTGAATTCTGATTAGCAACAGACATACAGCTATCCCCTTACTCTTGGTCCTAGGTCTCTGACTTAATTCATAATGAAATCTAAATGTCTTCTAGAAATTAAAAAAAGAAAAAGTTCCTAAATGGTTCCTGGATTGGACATACATCACTAAATTAAAAAATGTAAGGTAAAAGTATAAAACCTGTACATTATGCAGAGGTCCTATAAACCTTAAAGCCAGAAGTTCTTTGAGCAACCAAAAGTGGTTCTTCTACACCCTTGCTGCTTTTTTAAAAGTGTAAATTTTAAGAAAAAATGCAGTTCTGTCAGTTCAGTCCTGGGTCAGAAAAAGGTCAGCACATCCTGTAGACTCTAGATATCTCTTGTAATATCAAAGTTCTGCAGAAAAAACACTCTTTCCCACTTTACCACAGCAGTAAGAAAATCACCTCCACCATCAGCCTCCCAAAAAGCAGCGCTCCAGATCATCACTGCCAAAAACAACAAGCTTCACAATCATGCTCCCCCAAAAATACCCCCTAGATCCTGAATCATTCTCCAGAAACCATCCTCCGGAATCATCTTTCCACACCTCCGCACTTCACTTGGCCGGATCATTCTGAACTGATCATTCTGAAAGATCCTTTGTTACTTATATGGCTTTTCAGTCCGATTACTTTTCTAAGCTGTTAGATTTAGCACTGTAGATCTATTTCTCATGGGGTCCGAATACCGGGAAATAGCACCAAATGGCATTATAAGTGGAGTTCAATAAATAACTTTTCATTTTTTGTATTTTTGTTGCTAATCAGAGTCAAATAGTTTGCAAATGTATGGTCATCTCATTGGGGCAGCACTGTACAATATACACAAAACACATTGGCAGTGATTTTATACATCTGACCATTTGAGCCAGTCTGCCTGAGACTGCCTAAGAAATGACTGGAGTTCCTAACAGCAGGGCTTGAAGGTTTGTGAACCCTTCCAAATAAATATGATCTAAAACACAATCCCTTTTTTTTTGTACGTTCTAAGAGAAAGGTAGGTAAAGAGAACCCCAATTTAACAAATGAGACCAAAATATTTTACATTACTTTTTATTTATTAAACAATATTGTTCAGGCTACATTTCTGTGGGTATCTTTCAGTATCTGGTATTACCTCCCTGCGCAGCAATAACTGAAACTAAATTTCTGGTGACTGTTCAGTACTGCACATCATATCCTACACATCAGCCTTAGCTGTGTGATGTTTTTTGGGTTTCCTCACATGAGCTGCTTGAACACATGTCCCTCCACAAGCCTTCTGTGGGTTTAGGGTTAGAACCTTTACTTTGTCGCTCCACAAATATTAACTTTTTTCTTCTTTACCATTCTTTGCTAGAACGACTTCCGTAGAGTAGCTGTCATGACCTACATTGTTTTGAGATTCAGTTTACAAGACTGATGTCCTGTAGATTTTTCAGAATTCAGAATTCATTTGGCAAACCAGCCAGATGCAGCAAAACAGGACCGAACCGTGGTACTACCACCACCATGTTTCACAGATGTTCAGATAATGTTCATATGCAGGAATGCAGTGTTTTATTTTGTTCTTATCTGTCCACAAACATTTATGCCATGGAAACTGTTGTTGTCCAGCTATCTCCTGATGGTGGACTCATTAACATGAACGTTACTCACTCTAAGAGAGGTCTTTAGTTGCTTCGAAGTTACTCTCGGTTACTGTGTGACCTTGCAGACTATTACACTTCTTGGTCTTTGAGTGATTTTTGTTGGTCAGCCACTCCTGGGGAGAATAACAATGGCCCTGAATTCCTTTAGTACACAGTCTGTCTGACTCTGGATGTTGGAGTCCAAACTCTTAAGAGACGCTGTTGTAACCCTTTCCAGCCTGCTAAGCATCAACAACTCGAGAGCCTCAGAAATCTCTGTTGTTCATGCCATGATACTCTTACACAAACATGTGTTATAAAGATCTGACTGCGACAGATCCCTGTTGTTTTTAAAGAAACCCACACCTGATTGTCATCCCACTAATTGAAAACATCTGACTCCAATTTTACCTTCACATTTACTGCTAAGCCTGGAGGATCACACACTGTCACTGTCACTAATAGATATGTTATATTGAAAAATGTATGTTAATAAATAAATAACCATAATATTTTTGTCTCATTTGCCATATTGGGTTCTCTTTATATACTTTTAGAACTTCTGTAAAAATCTGGTTTTTTTTAATGTCATATTTAAATAGAAATATAGGAAATTCACAAACCTTTAGGTACCACTGTTTGTTTAACATAGAATGTCCACACAGTCCTGATTCATTACATCAGATCATTAACTTGTATAATCTATAAAAGTGGTCCTTACAGCTGGCCCCCATGTTTTTGCTCCAACCAAAGTTACAACACTTAAGGGCAGTGCAAAAATGTGGACCATTTGGAGTTCCCCGAGGACCAGTTTGGGAACAACTGAGCGACAATCTCCATATAAAGGCACTGGCAATAGAATGGAAGGTTCTGGAGCAGCCACATAGGAACCTATGGTCACCATATCCAAGGCTAAATGTTGGGAAGAGGGGTATAAAGGCTCCCCGAGTTGCACTGTGTAGCAGTGGAACTGCTTTCTCTGGAGAGATGGAGCTCCATCCAGTACCTTAGCTGAGTTGATTCAGAACTAATTACCCAACTAGTAACTCTTGTAACTGAATGCAATCAGATCCACACAGCAATGGTCCAGCATTTAGTGCTAAGCCTTCCCAAACGAGAAGAGGTTGTTACTGGAGCAAATGGCCATGTCCATTTTAATACTCTTGAATTCACAGTAAACGGTTAAACAGGTCTCTATAATACAGTATATATTGTTCCATCAATTTATACCTATTCATTTTCTTATCTTAGAATATTTTTTTTCCACACAAAACAAATTCCACATTTCCACATACCATCAAAAACGCTCACAGATAAGCCAGTTGGGATGTTTAGGAAGAAGACACAATCAGGACTTGACTGCAGGCCAAGAGGCTATTACACTTCCCTTGTGGCAGTATGAATGGCTATTAAAGTCTGCTCCGGCACTTGGCCGGCTGCAATGAGGTCAGATATTAAAGGATAGAAGGTCAGGCCATCTGGCAGACAGGGGCGACTGTGGGGTAAACAGAAGAGTGGAAGTTGCAGGAAGTTGCTGTGACAGGAGGCCACTTCCTGTCCATCAAGCAAGCCCCGTCAGAGCAATCCCTGGCAGAGACCGTATCGGCCTGCCAGCACACCTGGACTCACCTTCATATGCCCCTCATGCAGGTGGAGGACAAAGAGTTAACCCTTTAAACTCCGGGCTTTGTAGTCAAGTGTTAGTGTTTAAGGTGAAAATCACAACTTTTCTCACAGTTTTCTTTAAATGTAGACGACCAGCCAAGACAAGTTTGCTTCTTTAGTTTTAGGCACAGGAAGCAAAGAAGGACTGGCCTTGGTAAGTCATCTCAAATAGACTTGCTTATATGACTTAGTAAGCAGACTACCTTTTACGTAGCCCACACTGCAAAGCTTCAGCTTTTAGCTAATACAGAAGTAGCAGCCAACATGAAGCCAGAATTTAGGCTCACAAGAATGAGCACCGAGCTTCATTATCCCTCCTCTACACAAACTTTTCTGTTGGTATTACGCAGCCGCCAAATCTTGTCCTCTATTCAGCTACCAAGTAAGTAACTTGGCGTGAACTGTTCTTGATCCTAGATACTTCTATTTTACAGTATCCTATGGCAGAGCCATGTTTTGTCATTGAGCTCTTGTGGAACTGTCCCTCCAGGTTGTGCATCCCTGCTATACTCTATGTTGTTCAAAATTGATAATAGCCTGTTTAACTGCTAAAACCGCTGCTAGTTTCACACAGCTGATGTTTCCAAAATTCACCCAACTCTAGTTAATGTGTAATAGTACTAGTATGCAAGACTAGATATGAATATTTATTAGAATCATTCAGTGTTGCACTTTTTTTATATGATTCTATCTATTTCTACACATTATCATATAAGCATGTTCTGTAATATTGTCGCTGTCCAAAGAAAAACATGTACCTCCATTTTTGTTGATTTTTGCTTTTAGGACTCATGTGATCACATGATCCGCCGTTGACACTCTGTGTGAATTTCAGGAAGAATGGATCAACAAAAATGACTCGAAACTGATTGGTAAGATGTCTGGTTCCATTGACTTCCATTCAAATCTAATTAGGTTTTTGGCCTTTCCTGTAAAATTGCCATTTTGGAGATACCTGTTTTTCTTTGGACAGCGACGATATACTGATGTCCTGTTCAGGGTGTTTCCAACCTGCTGCCTAATAACCTCTGGGATAGGCTCCAACAGCCCCTGCCACCCAGAAGAATATACAGCCTAGAAGATAAATGAATGGATGAATGAAATACTCATATCAGCATCTTCTTGACTGACTGCTAGAGACTTATACATGGTGGTATCCTGAATATATATGAAAATGCATCAGTCAGTATTTGCAAAGTGTTGGTGTATGCTGTATACATGCCTTGCTGCACCATTGTGTCACATGAATAGCGAAGAGAGATAATTACGTTGTTTCCAAACTAAACATGTCCCGCTTACATATGTCTTAATGACCTGTAATCAGCAACTTCACTCATCTGTTAGGACAAACAATGCAGCTTTTAGTTACATTAGGCACACCAGACAACAGATCCATCCTTTATTGCTGATGCATTTCATAGCCACCAGGCCATCGCATGCTGAGGAATGACTAGAGATACGAATTCTAGGTGATGTTTGCAGAATTGTACAAAGGACTGTGCGTCACACAGTGGAGGGAACAAAACTAGGCATTTGAAAAAGTCCCTACTGTCCTTAGTGTTAGTCCTTAGTCTTTACCAGTATGTTATACAGAATTTGTGAGTCATGTGCAAAAGTTTGAGTGTCCTTGGTCAAGTTGAATTTTATAAATAGGTGGACACATCCTCTACAAATAATGCACTTTAATACATAACAATACTGCTTATTTACAGAATTTGCATAGTGCAGAAAAATAAAGCACAAAATATGACCTATAAAGTATATGGTAAAACAAAATTGTGTACTAAAATTTTATATCATCGCTGCCCAAAGAAAAACATGTATCTCCACTTTTATGCATCATTTAAAGACAGCAGCTGCTGTTTACACTATGTAAACTTTCAAACTGAAAATCCCACCATTGCTCAGAAAGAAGTCTTGTTCCATTGACTTACATTAAAATGAAGTGAGGTTTTTGCCCCCGCCCCACCCCGCAAAAACACCCCCCCCTTTAAAGTTGCCATTTTGGAGATACTTTAACATATGAAATCACCAAAATATGCGTTTACAACTGTAAGTCAATCCGTTTGAGATTAGCTCAGAGTTTAATGGAGTTTGAGGCAAGTAAGTGAAGATTTCATCAGGATAATGTTAACCTGGCAGCAATTAGCTTCCATTATGTGAAAGCTATATTAGCCTCATAGCCCCAGAACAAAACCACAGCACTAGACTCCAAATGCCAAACACGTCTTGGCCGACCAACTACATTTGGGGACTGTTAAGGCTTATTATTCAAAGTAATACTTCTGTGAAACTAATACACATGGTATAAAAAACACAGTGGCATAGCTAGAACTTTAGAATAGGGTGGCCAGGTGAAAAAAAAAATGTTACCATAACCATCAATGATTATAGCTGACAAAATTTTCCATACCTGATGTATATATTACATTTGCATAGCCATAAAGCTGCACTGTGTATTGCCATACCTAGTGCTCATTTGCTTGCCTGTCTGCAGAATGAATGAGCCTGAGGACAGTAAATAGCTCTAAACATTAAATACAGCACCTTCATATCTCATAACTGATAACTACCTCACAAACAGTTTTTCACCATATAGCCAGGCTAGAAAGCTGGCCATGCTTCTTTCCAGGGTGGCACTGGCCTCCCTTAAGCTATGAATGGAAGTATGGACTCACCAACAGGATTTAAGAGTTTCAGGGGTTAACGGCGTGCGGAAGGATGGATGGAGGGGCTGAAAGGAAGGGAAAGAAAGAGTGAAAGTACGAGTAGACGGGTGCGACAGTTGTGTGTGGAGTTGTGCAGGACGTGTGAAGGAAGAATCTCTTTGTGTGTGCGTGTTAAAGTCAGTGCCTATCTGAGTTTCCTATCAGTGCTGGAGTGGGGGAAATTGGCTGCCCTGGAAAGCTCAGGGTTAGACTTACGGCCAATGGGAAATGCCCCTGTCACTCTAATCAGTGCTAGGAAACGTGTGTGTATGTGTGTGTGCGTATGTGTGTGTGTTCAGGGTGAAGTAATAGAGAAATGAAGCAGGGGAAATGGGAATGTACAGTCTTGTGCAAAAGTCAGAGACCACCACTTATTTATTTCATTTCAAGTCGAAACTGCCATTAAGTGCAAGCTACTCATTTTCCAGGAGACATTCCGCAGGAGATTAAATATAAAACAATCCGCTTGCGTAATGAAAGGGAAGGAAAGCAAGTAGAGTTTCCAAAACTGGAGTTCAAAAAGTTATGGGGAAGAGAGTGAAAAAATACTAACTACTAAGGACTGCTCAAAACCCGATGAACCATCAGAACCAGCAGCTAAAAAGTATGTGAAAGGGGATTTGATGCATTCTTATAAGTTTCCACATAAATAAATATTTTTTTATTTAAACAAAGTCAGTCAGAGTTGTCTGATGTGAAATTCTCTGTACTAGACAAACCGAGAGTCGGAACTGCTCACAGAACTGTTGATAGAAACCAGACGTCTGGGGCCTTTAACACCTATAAAGCTACCTCACAAAAAAAGGAAAGTGATCACGCCTTGTTTTGAGAGTTTTGAAATAAGGATCTGGAACACATTTTTGTGGAATTCTGTCTATGTTACCCAAGGAAGACTTCCTCACCTTCATCAACGTTACATATAGAACACATGTAGGTTAACTGATCTTTTGATTGGCAAATCCACTTGCGCTTCTGTCCATCCTTCTGCTGACAATGAATAACTTGTACTGAATCCATTTTGACCATTGTAGTAGCACATCTGTTTCTCTGCATATCTTGTTAGCTCCCTTTCATCCTGTTCTGTTGATCCCCCCCTGGCAGGACCACCACGGAGCAGGTATTATTCGGGTGATGGATCATTCCCAGCACTGCAGTGATGTGTCCTGTTACCACTGACGAAGGACTAGAGGATGAACCACACTGCACTGTGCAGCAACAGATGAGCTATCGTCTCTGACTGTACATCTACAAGGTGGAGCAGCAAGGTAGGAGTGTTTAATGGAGTGGACAGTGAGTGGACACAGTGTCTAAACACTTCAGCAGCACTGCTGTGTCTGATCCACTCACACCACCACCATATCAGTGTCGCTGCAGTGTTGAGAATGATCCACCACCCACATAATACCTGGTGGTGGTCCTGCGTGGGGTGGTGGTCCTGCGTGGGGTGGTGGTCCTGCGTGGGGTCCTGACCATTGAAGAACAAGGTCAAAATAGCTGTAGTTGTCTGTATGGTAAGTGGAGCTGATAGAATGGTCAAAGACTGTGGATACCAGGAGGTGTAACTAAGGGCTAGTAGCTGTATATAGTATATGTGTGTGTGTGTGTGTGTGTGTGTGTGTGTGTGCGCACGCACTGCTGGGTGTTTCAATGTGAGTCCAGGGTGCGGTGGAGAAATATAGAAGGGGAAATGAGGATATATCCATATGTATGTATGCGTGTGTGTTTTTCTTGTGTCCTCAAATGGCTAAGGCGCAGTATGGTTACTCTGACAGGAAGCTGGATTTGAACTCTATTTAGAGTCATGCTGAGGTGAAGAATAACTCACAGGCATTAAAAAACATTAGGCTGAGATGTGAGCCAGGCTTTCTCCGGAGCTGAGTGCGTGGAGGGGGGAGACTCCCCGTGGAAGCCCAGAGCAGAGATTCTTTGATGGGACGCCATGTGGCACAGATCAGGGGTTTTAGCTGGAGCTCTGGACAGTAACACACTAGATGGAGAACAAGAAGATTGAAGTACATTATCAACACAAACTTTCTTCTCATACGCTGAGAAAAGGAAACGCACTGAATCTAGTTCGTTCCAGTGTGAGCTTCTTTTCCCTATGAATAAACAACATTACATCAAAGTATTACACAGTTTCATACATGTAGTCCTCTCTCTTGGATGTACATAAAAGGCTAATTGGGAAACTCGTATTTAGCGCTATTTATCAAGGCAGTCAGTGTTTGTAATGGAAACGCTTTTTTAATTCTTTGGTACTGTTTATAATTAGACAAATTATTGGTAATAACTGAAAGAGTGTGGTGCTGGTGGAATTCAACAGATCTGTATCTGGAGTACAACATGATATCAGGCATAGTACTGAGAATTGGCAAACCTCTGGTGATATGACACATATCATGGTACATGGTTATGATTTGATATATTGTGATGTATTGCAGTACAATAAGGAGGGTGATAAATTTTTGGATAGTTCTACTGTAAAGAAAACTTAATGCTAAGATAACTTTAAAACTAGCTATAGACTGTTGTGTCTGTATGTATACACTATATACAATATCAACCGACAGGATGGAGGTTACGCTCAGCCCGCATGTGTGGCGGAGGGTTGCCGTTTCGATTCCACCACAAGTTGTGGACATTGAGCAAGCAGTTGAATGCACCTCACCCATGAGTCATCCTGTACTGTAAAAAACAGCCCCTGGATATGGCAGACTACTGCACAACCCAGCACTACATGCATGCAGACTGTTACAACAACTGCCCTTAACACCACGTCAACGTCTCCAGAAACTGCAATGCTGTAATGCCAGACTGTCATGGAGTGACTCAGAATGGTAGTGGGTCATCTTCATCTACGTCTGGCATGTTGTGCTAGAAAACATGGTGGCAGACGCCTTACTGAGAGACGTACTTCATCAATAATTGTACCCGGTAACCTGTATTATCCTTCACTATAGCATTGCAATCCGATGCCTCCTTCTGGGTGCAACTACTTTTTGATGACGAGACATATACAGCATTCATTTAATATACAGTATTATATAAAAGGTTCAGTCACCTGATAAACCTACTATGTGAATCCATTAATCTGGGGACTAAGTATTTATTTGCTCAGTAAAACACTAACATTAAAATAAATACTAATAATAACAAACAGTGAAGCCATGTATACCACAAGTTTCCAAACCTCCCTTTGTAGAAGCCCAACAGGAGTTTGGGGGAGAGTACGTGCCTGAAACCCCTCCACCTTCCAATCCTACACCCTGTATATGTTTACCTTCTGCTTTTCTCACAGTCCCCACCACCAGCTACCTACGAAAGTCCTACCACAATTCCAGTGGTGGGTGAGTCTGAGAACCAAGCTTTACAGTGTAACAGTGTACATGTTACCTGTTCCTACACTGTACTTACACTGGGTGGTGCATATATTTTAACATGTAACTACAATTTTAACATTTAAATCAGCATCCGGTATATGCCACCACCACAACGAAAGGCAAAAGGAGAACTGATCTCACAACTGAAACCAAATTCTGTAAACTAAAACTTCATATCAGCTGAATGAAGTAAAGCTTGTAACATCATTCATCAGGCTTGGTATCGGTTTACTACCTTTTCTTAGACTTGCTGTTTTCAAGCTGAAAAACGGAGCTGAAAAAGGCTAAGTTAGTAACATTAGCTGGGGTAACTGACCATTAGAGTCTGCCTGTTTATCTAAAAGACAGGCTGCTTTTCTCTGTGTAAATTCAAGCCACAAGAGATCATATTCAATAGGGCTTAAATTTGAAGTAGTAATGGCAAAATACCGCATGCCGCTGAGGTATTAAACAGCAGTCTGAGTTGCTGAACGCACTGTGCTGGCGTTGGTGTGCATACCGCCATTCTAAGTGATGGTTTGAATTTTTTCCTACTGTGTGATGTCCTTAATCGTTTCCTTTGCGTATCTAAGCTGTGTTAAAACTGAAGTCTTATTCTAAGTTTGATAGTGTCATGTCAGTGATGCTTAAACAATACTTCAACTAGTGCTAATTTTGCATCAGTGTTTAAATGCAAAATTAAAAAAAACAACACTGAGAAAGAGAATTGGAAAGGGAGAGATTAAAGCTGGCCATCCTGCAGGAGAGAGAGACAGAGGGAGAGAGGGAGGGATGAAAGGTGGTGGGGCCGGTTGGGTGGGGCAGTGCAGGTGGCAGGTGTGATCAGGACGGTCAGTGACGAGTGGACGGCAGCGGGGGGACACAAAGAGCCAGTGTGTCCCGCTCCTGCAGCTGCAAGGGGCGGAGAGGAGCGAGTGACAGACAGACAGACAGTCAGACAGACAGAGGGAGGGAGGAGGGAGGAGTGGAGGAAGGCAGAAAGATGCAAGGATGACTCTGACACTGAAACTTCAAACGGAGGATTGAGTCCCAAGTGCAGAGAGACACATTCTTTCTGGAAGAGAGAATGAATGAGAGAGCAGTCAGGCAGAGTTGACCTGAGATTCACTATGAAGTACGTATTTACCAAATTCAAAAGTCACACAGTTTACACCTATACACTATACGTCTCTTCCGTGACAGATGAAACACATGTAGCACCTTTTAAAATACAAGCTCCTTTACAAGCTGCCAGAATCACCTTGTGTGTTTAAGGTGGTAGTAACTTCAGGCTCCTGCAGATGGCGCTGCACGAGGATGATGGGGCTATAAATGCCTGTGGGGTGTGGGTGACAGGATCTATAGATTGAGAAGAGGTGCTACAGTGCAGTGAATGTCTCATTCCATGATTAGCTAATATGAGTGACTGCATTTGGCCGTGCCAAAGACCATAGTGTGAAGGAAGTAGCTGAATCTGCAGGCATGTGGAAGCGTATGGTCATACGGGTCTACCAGCAGTGGCTAAAATCCCAGTCTACAGGAAACTGTCCTCGGAACTGGGCCAGGGAAAGCATCCACCAAATCTGGCACAACTCTTTGATGCAAGAGTGTCTGATCATTGATGTGGCCTACATGCAGAAACCTGTCCCGTCCATGCCAAACCTCATCACAGCTGTTATTGGTGCTGGTGGAGGTATTCCACATTATTAGGTACGTTTCAGTCACTGACGATGAGCTTATAAACAACACACATGAAGGAGAGATCACACACAGAGGAACCCAGAGAGGGATGAACTTTATGGATTGTGCAGATTAACCAGTAGTGTGTTAGTATCTTTAAAGCCTTGACAGACGTGAGGCTGCATGGGGCTTTCATCTCTCTGCCCACTCTCTCGTTCATTTTGTCTCTTTTGTTCTCTCCCTCACTCTTTTACTCCCTCTGCCTACATTGTCTTTCACTCATCCTCAGTTCTCTGTTATTCTCTCTATTTTAACCCCTCTCTCTCTCTCTATCATTCTCGTACTCACTTATCTATCTTCCTTCCTTTCCTCTCTCTCTTATTCCCATTCACTAATCCCTTATTCCCTATCCCTATAGCTCCCTCCCATTCCTTCTTCCATCTTTCTTTTAACTCCCCTATACCTTTTTCTCTTATTCTTATTCCCTATCTCCTTTTTCTTTTTCTCTTTCAATCATATCCTGCACCCATACACTCAATCCCTCTCACTCTTTCTAAATCATCATCCATCCCTCTTTCTCTCTGTAACATTCTCTTTCATTCTCTCTCACTTAGCACCTATCAAGCTTTTTCTCTTTTATTCTTTCTCATGTATCATCCAACCCTCTTCTCCTCACTCTTATTCTCTCCCACCCAACATATAACCTCCTCTCCAATCATTCTCTCTGTTTTGTTTATCATCCCATATCCACACTACTGTCTCTATCACTCTCTCTCACCTCCCTTTTTAATTTTCTATATTCATTCTTTCTTATTCGCCTCACTTGTGACCTAGCCCTTTCTCTCTGTACCTGTGTCTCTCTGTCATTCTAACTTTCTCATAAGTCACTTAAAAAATAGGACTCTTTATTTTTCTCACTCATCCCTTTCTCTTTCTCTATCATCCGGTCTCACTTGCTTCAACTCATACTTTATCTTTCTATCCTGTCTTTCTCGCTCTGTTCTTCTTTCACTCACCCTTTATCCCTTCTATCATTCTCGCCCTCACTCTTTTTTTCGTCTTCCTCTCTGCAGACCAGCTGATTATAAACCAAACATGAATGAAATGAATGATGTAACTACTGTTCATCATATATGGAATTGCGTAACTGTGGCTCAGTAAAAGAACAACATACAGCTGCATGCCATCCTACACACATCCCTCTTCTGACCGCAGGTGGACATACTGTTTAACATCCACAGTACACAGAGTCATCCCCCTCTCCTCTCATCTCCTCCCTCTTTTTTTCCACTCTCCTCATTTCCTTCTTTCCTTACTGGATTCAGCATACAAGTATCTGCGCTGCTTGTTCTCTCTCTGTGCCTCTCCATCACTCTCTATCTCCCTTGCACTCTCTTGCACTCTCTTGCACTCTCTCTCTCTCTCTCTCTCTCCCTCTCTTTCTCTCTCTCTCTCTCTCTCTCTCTCTCTCTCTCTCTCTCTCTCTCTCTCTCTGTGTATGTCAGTGAGGAATGGTCTGTGCATGAGGCCGCAGTCACAGAGCCCATTGTAGTGCATTCGGTCACTTTTCATAAGCGAAGGGCCGAGTTACACATTTGAAACACCGCCAGCACTGAAAGGCACGTTGTGCTGTGTGTGTGTGTGTGTGTGTGTGTGTGCTGAGTGAGAGAAGATGCAAAGGAAAGTGGAGTAGAAAAGAAGAGAAGAAAGGCAGGCTGACTCAATGTGTGGATGTGTAGGGGTCATACAGTATGTCCACCTGTTGTCAGATGACTGATGAGTGTAGGACGGTATGTGGATGCCCTGCAGTGCAGGTAGACGCCTCTGTTCAAACTGGGTGACTGTCACTGTATCAGAGAGTAGAGTGTGAGATATACACTGATCCCTTTATATACCCATTTTATAATTCAGCTATTTCATTAACTAAAGTCAACACTACCCGCACTGGCCTGAAATAATTCAGTTCAGTTTACTGTACTCACCCACGTAGGCTACAGATATATGTTCTTTGGATATACACATCCAGGTCTGGTGTCACTCCACCTCTACCACACCATCTGCAGGAACAGTGTGAGAATATTCAAGCTGCATGCGACACACAGGACCCATTAGGAACCTCTACAACTCCATGCCAAGACGTACGCATGTTGGATTAGTAAACATGGCAGCCCAACGGCATACGGATAGACCTTTATCTTCCTTCCCAACAGCACTGCAATCCGACACTTCCTTCTGGGTGCAGCTATTCTTTTGATGATGAGTGTATATATCTAGTGTTACACTAAGGTTTACAATGTACATACAATAGTCTGTGGATTCCGGTTTAAAACTATTAACAAAAACACTGGAGTCTGGGCTAAATAGTGATAGTGTTAGCTTCCCAACTAGCTTGCCACCTTGGTGAACTCCTAATTCTAAAATTACAATGAATGGGTCAGTATGCCAAGCTATCTTAGATTCTGATGTGCTTGATTGTAATGTAATAGTGCTTGCTGACATTATCCTCACCTGCGGCTGTCGTTTCCAGGGTAGGCAGGCTGTTAACTCACTCAGCGTAAATGAGAGCAACACGTCTGAATACTCTTGCATAATGCCCCACCCCTTTTTGGGTGAAAGCAGCCCTCCTAATTTGACTGGCAGTAAATAAAAATGGACAAATTAGTTGTGCAAAATAAGAACATCCTGGTGATTTGGAAGCCTGACTCTTGTGGCCAGTCTGTTATGTAGAAAAGAATGATGGAGTAAAACTGGATGGCAATAGAAGTAGATGATTGTCCTTTTAGTCTGCCGCCAACAAAGTGGCCCTACTTAGTGGCTGGAGGCGCCCTATCCTCGTATAGAACTACCTGACTGAATCAGCAGGTAACGTATTTCTGATGTATTTGTCACCTTTTGTGTTGTTAAAAGTCTGTACTGCGCTGTTTGCTCACCTATCCAACGTGACATTGCTGCTAAATACTTTCATCTCTAACATTCCCATGCTTCACAGGGGGTTAGCAAGCCGACTATAAGATGGGTTATAACAGACAGTCAGAATTCCATCGTGTCAGGTAACTTAATCCTTTCCTTATAGATGAACATTACATTAGTATTTCTTTGGCTTTTCATGGTGTTCTATGAATTGCTGTTTCGATGCAGTATCAGCATTCACTACTACATTGACTTTTAGCATAACACAGATCAACTTAAACATCATTAAATTTACCTGTGATGAAGTGTTTGCCACAGTCATACACTTATTGACAGACTGTAACTGTCAGAGTGACGTGTTTATTTTTCTCTTGTTCGTTTATTCCCTCCCTTTCGTGTGTTGGTGTACAGTAACTCAGTAAGTGTGATGTGTTAGTGTGCTGTAAGTAGTGTGTTGGTGTACAGTAACTCAGTAAGTGTAATGTGTTAGTGTGCTGTAAGTAGTGTGTTGGTGTACAGTAACTCAGTAAGTGTGATGTGTTAGTGTGCTGTAAGTAGTGTGTTGGTGTACAGTAACTCAGTAAGTGTGATGTGTTAGTGTGCTGTAAGTAGTGTGTTGGTGTACAGTAACTCAGTAAGTGTGGTGTGTTAGTGTGCTGTAAGTAGTGTGTTGGTGTACAGTAACTCAGTAAGTGTAATGCGTTAGTGTGCTGTAAGTAGTGTGTTGGTGTACAGTAACTCAGTAAGTGTAATGCGTTAGTGTACTGTAAGTAGTGTGTTGGTGTACAGTAACTCAGTAAGTATAATGTGTTAGTGTACTGTAAGTAGTGTGTTGGTGTACAGTAACTCAGTAAGTGTAGTGTGTTAGTGTACTGTAAGTAGTGTGTTGGTGTACAGTAACTCAGTAAGTGTAGTGTGTTAGTGTGCTGTAAGTAGTGTGTTGGTGTACAGTAACTCAGTAAGTGTAATGCGTTACTGTAGTGTAAGTAGTGTGTTGGTGTACAGTAACTCAGTAATTGTGGTGTGTTAGTGTGCTGTAAGTAGTGTGTTGGTGTACAGTAACTCAGTAAGTATAATGTGTTAGTGTACTGTAAGTAGTGTGTTGGTGTACAGTAACTCAGTAAGTATAATGTGTTAGTGTACTGTAAGTAGTGTGTTGGTGTACAGTAACTCAGTAAGTGTAGTGTGTTAGTGTACTGTAAGTAGTGTGTTGGTGTACAGTAACTCAGTAAGTGTAGTGTGTTAGTGTGCTGTAAGTAGTGTGTTGGTGTACAGTAACTCAGTAAGTGTAATGCGTAATTGTAGTGTAAGTAGTGTGTTGGTGTACAGTAACTCAGTAAGTGTAGTGTGTTAGTGTGCTGTAAGTAGTGTGTTGGTGTACAGTAACTCAGTAAGTGTAATGTGTTAGTGTACTGTAAGTAGTGTGTTGGTGTACAGTAACTCAGAAAGTGTAGTGTGTTAGTGTGCTGTAAGTAGTGTGTTGGTGTACAGTAACTCAGTAAGTGTAATGTGTTAGTGTACTGTAAGTAGTGTGTTGGTGTACAGTAACTCAGTAAGTGTAGTGTGTTAGTGTACTGTAAGTAGTGTGTTGGTGTACAGTAACTCAGTAAGTGTAGTGTGTTAGTGTGCTGTAAGTAGTGTGTTGGTGTACAGTAACTCAGTAAGTGTAATGCGTAATTGTAGTGTAAGTAGTGTGTTGGTGTACAGTAACTCAGTAAGTGTAGTGTGTTAGTGTGCTGTAAGTAGTGTGTTGGTGTACAGTAACTCAGTAAGTGTAATGTGTTAGTGTACTGTAAGTAGTGTGTTGGTGTACAGTAACTCAGAAAGTGTAGTGTGTTAGTGTGCTGTAAGTAGTGTGTTGGTGTACAGTAACTCAGTAAGTGTAATGTGTTAGTGTACTGTAAGTAGTGTGTTGGTGTACAGTAACTCAGTAAGTGTAATGTGTTAGTGTACTGTAAGTAGTGTGTTGGTGTACAGTAACTCAGTAAGTATAATGTGTTAGTGTACTGTAAGTAGTGTGTTGGTGTGCAGTAACTCAGTAAGTGTAGTGTGTTAGTGTACTGTAAGTAGTGTGTTGGTGTACAGTAACTCAGAAAGTGTAGTGTGTTAGTGTGCTGTAAGTAATGTGTTGGTGTACAGTAACTCAGTAAGTGTAATGCGTTACTGTACTGTAAGTAGTGTGTTGGTGTACAGTAACTCAGTAAGTGTAGTGTGTTAGTGTGCTGTAAGTAGTGTGTTGGTGTACAGTAACTCAGTAAGTGTAGTGTGTTAGTGTGCTGTAAGTAGTGTGTTGGTGTACAGTAACTCAGTAAGTGTAGTGTGTTAGTGTGCTGTAAGTAGTGTGTTGGTGTACAGTAACTTAGTATGTGTAATGTGTTAGTGTACTGTACGTAGTGTGTTGGTGTACAGTAACTCAGTAAGGGTAATGTGTTAGTGTACTGTAAGTAGTGTGTTGGTGTACAGTAACTCAGTAAGTGTAATGTGTTAGTGTACTGTACGTAGTGTGTTGGTGTACAGTAACTCAGTAAGTGTAATGTGTTAGTGTACTGTAAGTAGTGTGTTGGTGTACAGTAACTCAGTAAGTGTAATGTGTTAGTGTACTGTAAGTAGTGTGTTGGTGTACAGTAACTTAGTATGTGTAATGTGTTAGTGTACTGTAAGTAGCGTGTTGGTGTACAGTAACTCAGTAAGTGTAATGTGTTAGTGTACTGTACGTAGTGTGTTGGTGTACAGTAACTCGGTAAGTGTAATGCGTTAGTGTACTGTAAGTAGTGTGTTGGTGTATCTGTACTACATTATGGCGGATGATCTAAAGGGAGGATCTTCTACTTCTACTGGGGGAGGTTTTTTACCTTGGGTGTCTCTACTTTAACTCTGCTCCATGGTTTGTATACTTCCTCTCTGATTTTGACACATGCAGGTTAATAAGAGGGGTCCCTACTGGATTTCGCACCTTGCCTGGAACAGTAAAGAATCCAACAAAATTGTTCTTGGCTTCTGATACAAGTGTTACTAAAGAAGAAAGAGGACGGCCTCTGGTGCCATTAGGCTCATCTGAGCAGAAAACTGGAACCCTTAGTAACGGGCCTAAGGCCAGTGGAAAAAGCTCAGTTTAAGTTGCCAAAGGTTTCTATTCTTAATGCAATAATATTACCTATTCCTGAAACATTTCAGAATATTATAAGTATAGAGGTTTCATTCCAAAATGCTGTATCCACTCAAGGATTTTGGATATAACAGGATCTGAAAAAGAATAACAGCTGATGTAAAATGGAAAGCATTTCTCTAATAAAGCTGGTATGGCTATTATCAGTGTGTGAAGCCC